>JAWZYV010011639.1:0-465684 GCA_038373885.1 Cheiracanthium punctorium
AGTTTTTTTGAGATATGCGAGTTTACATAAAAGTAATTAAAAAATCTGATGTGTCCAACACATGACTTCCTTGCACGTCCATTACATCAAAAATATTTTCGACGCACTTCCTCTAAATTTATTTGTTTGAAAGAGATAAAATATCAATAATAGTAAGGTTTAGCGATTTCTAGCCAAATATTTCGATATCGCCAAGCTGAGTTCAATTTGAAAGATTTCCTTCTGACACCTTTATTTGGCGATATTTCACCAAAAGCCGACAAAACTTGAGATAGTCAGCGAGATTTTGGGGATAGCCAAAGTAGTCATTGACCACAGATTTTCAATGAATTGAATGCATCTATACACCTCAATGTATTCAAGGTCATTATGGCTCACCATGTAAATAAATTCTCAGTCGATTGCTGTCAAAAAGATATTGAAAACAGTTAGATGTTACAATAGTTCTAAATACAAAATTTCAACATTCTACGGTTAAAAGTTTTAGAGTTATGCGAAATGCAAAATAATTTTTGGCGCCAAATTTGGTCATATTTCGGCAAAACTCGCCAAGGTCGACGACAAGTGGCGAGGTTTTGGGCATGGACCAAACAATGACTGACTATCGCCCAATTTGGATATATTTCACCAAAACTCGCCAAAGACGAAGACAAATGACGATATTTTGGGCATGGACCCAATGACTGTCTATCGTCCAATTTGGCAATATTTTGGCAAAACAAGCCAAGGTCGATGACAAATGGCGAGATTTTGGGCATGTACCAAACAATGACTGACTACAGATGTAATATATTGAAGATGTCCATAGACATTTAAGTATTGAAATTCTTTTGGGTGGTGCCGCAAATAAACTCTCCAGTAGATTGGAACCAAAAATCGAGATGCGCAACTAAATGTTACAATAATCTTATATATGAAATTTCAATATTCTACGACTAATAGTTTTTGAGATTTGAGAGTAAAATACATACACACGTACTCCAAAAGTCGCCAAGCTTGGCGACATTTGGCGTAATTCTTGAGGCACGTGACCGTGGTCGGACCATTACCTAACTATATGGTAGGATGGTGTTGTACTTGAAATGGATGAATGTCCCTAAAACTGCCATTGACCGTAAAGTGTTGGAAATCTTTTGAGTGTTCCTGTAGCAGAACTATAAATGATAAAGACACTTTTTTTAATGGAGAAATTCATTTTCTAACTCTTTACAGCATATATCACTTTTGAGTCATTTGAAATATCCCAATACCTCTAAAAAACGCTTTGATGAATTTTGGCCCATAGAGCGTAATGTATTTCGAATCTTTTGGGCGGTCCTGTACATAAACTATCCATTCTATTGCCACCAAAAGGGGAGGTGCACAACTAGATCATAGAACAATCCTAAATATCAAATCTCAACATTCTACGACCAATAGTTTTTGAGATATGCGAGTTACATACATACGTACGTACGTACGTACGTACATACGTACGTACGTACAGACGGCATGGAAAAACTGGCCACAGTAGACTCGCCACTGGTCAAAATGAGTTGCAGACGCGTTAATATGATCGTGCATGCTAGCCTACGATGAGATGCATCGAAAAAAATTTTTTAATTAAATTTAGAGGTAGTCAAAATCGGTTTTTATGTCGAAATTTGGCCCCCAAAATTTTTCGGGATCACATTACTTCCTTATACTACGTACAAGGAAGTAAAAACTTTGTAAAAAACACACATAAGATGTTATAGGTAAGAGGATACGCACGTTTCAGCCAAAAATTGTTTTGGCTTGGACTGATGAAGGCCAAAACAATTTTTGGCTGAAACGTGCGTATCCTCTTACCTATAGCATCTTATGTGTGTTTTTTACAAAGTTTTTTAATTATTTTATTGTTTAACACCAGTATTTTGAGTGTTTTTTTCCGATGCGAGTTTAATGAATCTCTGCCCATAGAGCGTAATATATTTAGAATCTTTTGGGCGGTCCTGTAGATAAATTATCCAGTTGATTGGGACCTAAACTGTATGAACATCCAGTGCCATCCACTCAGGGGCGGATCCAGAGAAATCATCTAGGGGGGGGGGCTCCGTTTTTCATTAGGATGATACATTGATTTCCCAATACTTTTTCTCCCAATGTGTAATTAGACATGGTATATCACAACTAAATAAGTATGTTGTCTGCTGCAAGAACCGTCGAAGAAAACTCGGAAAGAGGAGGGGGGGGGGCAGAGCTATCGTGCGCCCTATCCCGATCAAGTTACGGCCGATGCTCATAAGCTACGTGTTTTATGCGTTTCAATGGACGACGAGACTGATACGGGAAAAAAAAATGTTCCGTTGCTCTCTGTATTGTGTTGGGGGACAGTGTTTTAAAGTTTAACACATTAATCTTTTGTTGGTAGATCCCGACTGGCCATTAAAAGTCGTAAATTTCGCCAGAAAAATGTCGCCTTAACCCCTGTAGTGACAACAAGACGTGGCTAATCAGCAACGGCAATTATTCATTTTGTTGTTCGCGGGCCCAACCCATTAACATTTTAGTGTGTACATAGTACAACTGCTGAATGCAATATTGAACCCATTTCACAGCCACCGTGCAATATGCAGTGCTCACAGTATACATTTTCGCATTTTAGGATGACATTAAGTTTTCCAGTTTAAGTAATTCCCATCCTTTTCAGTGAGGACTGTAGTAAGCAAACCTCAACTGCTATTTACAACTATTATCACTATTACCTGCTATTTACAATTTGAGCTTTCTTTTTTAAAACCAGACCAGCTACACATTGCCAGGTACTCGCTTTGTCTGATATCAGAATATGTTTTACTTTTATAATGAGGATTTGTACCCATACGTCTGGGTGGTGTGGACAACTTATGAGAGCAGTTGAAAGAATGAAAGCTATACAGATTGCGGAGGGTTGGATTGTTCGTCTATGCTTCAGCATCACTTAAGGCCGATGCTGATTGCTGCTGCGTCTAACGTGACTGCAGTGGGTAAGAGGGCATTCTCGTCGCGAATTTTACGACTTTTTAATAGCAATTCGGGGTTTACCGATAAAAGATTTCCGCACTAAACCGCAAACTCTGTCCCTTATACAGGGCCGTAGCTAGACCGTTTTTCTAGGGGGGGCTCAAAATTTTCTGAGGGGGGCTGTCAAATTTACGCACATGCACACACATATGCGCGCGTGCGCATGTGTGTGTATGCATATTAGAAAACTAAATCTCCTTTTATTACTTTCCGAACATCTACCATGTAAAGAAAGTATTGTAATCATGAAAAAATTCGACTTCGAGATTTTGGTGTATTGACACGTTTTGAGGTCTTCTGAATTCATTCATGCTATTTTTACGAGGTGTTTGTGTGTATGTGAGTGAACACGATAGCTCCTAAACGGGGCATTCGATTGAGCTCAAATTGGATATATATGTTATAAACCACCGTCGCAAAACCGGTATTGATTTTGGTGTGTATAGGACTTATAGTATTTCTACAGGGCTACGACAAAGATTTCTTTTACATTACAGCTTATGGGGGAGAAATTCTTGAATGTGCGCTAGCCTATAAACGATGCATTCGATTGAGCTCAAATTGGGTATATATGCTATAAACCACCATCATAATATCGGTATTGATTTTGGTGTATATAGGACTTATAGTTTTCCTACAGGGATACGACAAAGATTTCTTTTACATTATGGATTATGGGGGAAATTCTTGAAAGTGCGCTAGCGTTTAAACGATACATTCGATGGAGCTTCAATTTGGTATATATGTTTGAATTATTCATTCATTAAAATTTATTTAAATGTTTGGTCATGATCTTAATCATAAGTATTCGGAAAGTCGAGTGGAGTTACTCAGATTTTTTTTTTATTATAGCACTAAAAGACTGCCATTTGTGGAAGCAATTACAACGTGGGCTAGAAAAAACATTTCGCAAAAACATGTCTACATATAACATATTTAATCTGCGTCCGTTTAAAATAAATAACTTCATATTCAATTTTTGTTACGTATCGAAATCGAATTTCATGTTCTTCTGGAAGTATGCGGAAACTTTTCGCATTCGAACGATTTCGTTTCGCTGGGTATATCCCCTCTTAAATCAATGCTTCGTGCAGAGTAAATCATTTTATTTGTGAAAAAAAAAAAAACTTATAAATCTGGCAAAACTATTTTAAACGAATTGGATTCGCATTTTCCCTTCAAAGCCTGATAACTTTGACTTCAATGTGACGTAATTGTCACTTTGCGACATCTCATTTTGTCTCGCTAATGATTCACTTTTTTTACTCGGAAATAAAATGAAGCTGAAAATAGCAAAAAATCGCTTAAAAATGAGGGAGCTGGTGTATTTTCAGTTTTAAAGAAGCGCAGATTGTTTTATATACATAATTATGAAAATTTTCAAGCGGATTGTATAAACAGTGTAAATGTTATCATGCTTTTTGTGCTTAGCTTTTTAACCTTTTTGGAATTATCGTGGTAAAAGTTCTATCTTGGAGTGGTTACCTGGAATCGTCACAGAATCAGTGAGTCAGGGATCAGCATAAATATATACAGTAGCGTAGCCAGAAAAAAATTTTAGGGGGGTTTAGGCACTGTTGTAACGGATAATCTACATTATGGATGGCATTCTTCATGTCAATAATAGAACTCTGCTAAATTTTAGGGGGGGTTCTGACACCCAACGCCCTCCCCCCCTCGTTACGCCACGGACTACATAGTAGTATTTTGAATAAAAACGTTTAATAAGAGATTTTTGGTGTTTATAAATTTTTCAAAAACTATTAAGATGATATAATTCCTATCAGATTTTTTTTTATGGTTATAAAGGTTTTTTTTTAATTTTATCACCTTTCTGTAAGTAACTTAGTTTAGTCTTTACATCACATCAAGGATTTATATTCCAAAAAGTTTTGCTAACATTACATATTTTTAAGTGAATCGTCTTTTGTTTGGCATAAAAATCACTCGTTTAAATTGGTAATTTAAATCAATCAGTACGGGTTAGGATCCTTTAGAAAGTCTCCTATGAAGGGCATCCCTCTTCGGCCTAGATCCTCGAGTAGATAATCAGCCGTTTCATCAAAATCGAATCAAATCTATCAGCATCAGGGGCGTAGCCAAGGGGGGGTGGTAGGGGAGTCAAATTGATGAGGAATTTTTTGCTATACAAAATGCTTATTCTTCACTCCCTTATCACCCACATGTATGCATATATGTGAGTAGTTGCAGTAGTCGTAAAAATTGAAATGAAAAATTTCTGGCTACGCCCCTGATCAGCATGTATTTAACTATTGGCTTAACTTCGTAATTTTTTTGAATATTTCTACGTGATGGGTTTCATCTACCAGCCAAACGCTAAAGAGCTCTATCTTTTATTCTTACGATAGGAAGTTTAATTTTCATATAGGGAGCTAAAATCTTTTTAGGGAGGACTTAGGACCTCCCCCGTTTTAGTTATATAGCGTATGCTATTTACACATAATTATTCATGATTTTTATTGTTACAGTACAAGAACACCATCAAGTTACGATACAATTTTTTTTCTGAAAGTTTCTTAACTATCACAGGTTTATCGTTTGTTATAGTGCCTAATACAGCTTGTGAAGAGAAATCCTTAAAATTTTTAAGTGTCTGACATAGTTAGTAATGGTATTTATGTACCAAAACAACATAATTTTTTCGAACTACTGTCTTAATACGATAGTAATATACTCTATAAATTTAAAAATCCGCTTGGTTAGGTAGTAGCGTTTCAATAATTTAATGCTCCTAAAACTCTATTAAGATTATTACAAATGTAATTTTAACCACAACATTAATTTTTTAAAACATACAATACACATGATCTGAAAGTTATCATTGTGGTACATATTTCACAAAATATGTATGAAATTATCACTTGAAGATGATGTTGTTACTTCGAACACGTATATCGGATTTGTGTGCTTGGCTCGAAGCCGCTTATAAATCTCGTCAGAAAGACAACACAAAGGGGGAGGGGAGTTGCCCTCAGTGGGGGGGGGGGTCTTCCTAAGGGGTCCCAACCAGTATTTACGCAAAGTTTCGGAGAAAACCACGGAAAACTCCAAACGGTTATTTATATATTTTTATCGATTTATTTATATTTATTTATTTTTTGCTCCAAAACTATCTATTTTCGCTCAATTCAAACACTATTCGCTATTCAGACTTTATCGATAACATTATTTTGTAGAAAAGGCGGCTAATTGTGCATTGCTGAAAAATAAAAAATTGTATGTATGCTGAGGAATGTGAGCTAAGGGGAGCGCCATCGTAAGTTATCCTTGGTTGTGTGTGTGTGTGTGGGGGGGGGGGTGCAGTATTAAAAGTTTGGGAATGGCTGTTATACAACATGCATCATGTAGCTTTTTTCCTTTGTTGCATTTTATAAATTTTCATGAGCTAAAAAAGTTGTAAAAGTTTTAAGTTTCACATTTTTCTTTATTTAACCTTTCACTCAGTACATAGGTGTGGCTATGCCATTATACACGAACACAAGCATTTTTTAAACCATAGTCTTAGTTGAAAAATAAATACGATTTTGGGTATCTACCGAGGTATTTACCTTTAAAAATAAATACTGGGGTATTTTACATCACTGCATGTAACCTCGAAAAAAGATACGGACCTTAAGAAAAGAAAGAGGGGGGGGGGGGGGAGAAGGAAATAAATTTAAATTGAAGACAGTGAAAGTTTAAAAAAAAAAAAAAGTGTTTCCGTATGCATCGATTATAAAGCATTTTACATTAAAATCTTGTTTGCCGACCAATGGCTGAGTGGATAAGACCATGAACATTGGGAAAGGAGGCTGAAGTTCACAGGTCCAGAGACCTCTCGCGGACCGACCAGTGGGGCTCATAGTGCTCTCAACTGGGAGACGGAAAATACATGGTTCAAACCTAAGTTAGGCTCGTCGAAGTTTTCCTTGGTTTTCTTCGAAATTTCACTTAAATACGGGTTATGACACCTTAAAAAGACCTCCACGGAGGACACTCCCCCGGCCTGGATCCCTCGTGTTGATACTCGGCCATTATCCTACAAATGAAATCAAAATCAGGCCTCTCGCGCGACTGTCGATTTAGAGTTTTGGGCGGTTTTCTTCAAATGAAAAGTGAAATTGTGTTAGAACCCCCCAAAACTCCTGACGAATGCTTCCCTCCGCTCCGCCCTTAGGCAGATTACTCTTGTGTAGCTTTGCCCTGATAACTAAAGCTCTGAGAAAGGCAGGGGGCGCCAAAAATAAAATTCCAATAAAGGCGCTCTTTGAAATGGCCTTAGAACTGGCAACATAATTTGAGCCTTCAGAGACGGCCAATTTTTTTTTTTTTTTTTTCTCGCTCTCTTTTCTATAGATTGCAGTTTACCGGATGTCGGGGGTGAGGGCGATCACTAATTGCAAGGATATTGACTATGTATCATGCCAGATTTATAAAGAAATAGTACCTGCGACTGGTTCGCAGGAAGTTCACGGGATTGACCCTGGATCGCCCGTTCACCCTATTTCTGAGAAGTTGGTTTTTCCGCATTGCGTTCATGGGCGCAATAAAATCACCAAAGAAAGTTTGCGATGTTTCAAGAGCATGCAATTTGCACAGATTAGTAAAATTTTATTTTTAAAAGCAGTAAATGTTTACTCAGGGACATAAGATATAAAAATTAAAACTCATATCCAATCCCCGAAAAATCCTCTGTTCCTGGAGCTTGTTCATTTTTGCTCTAGGGGGGGCTTGGATTTTCCAGGGGGGGCTGAGCCGTCCATAGCGCCCCCAGCGCGACGGCCCTGCCCCTATAAAATGGAGAGAGCAACGGAAGATTTTTTTCCCCGTATCAGTGTGCCGTCGTCCATTCAAATATGGTGGGGCCTGCTAAAATGACCACTTTGGTAAAGAGATCGTCTGTCTATAGTGACAACTTTAATGCAATTTCGCTTTACTACTATCACACTTTACCACCTTTGTAAGGTGACCAGTTTTGTTCTTCCCAAGGGTAGTCCCATTACACAAGTTCCACTGTACAAATAAAACTGGGAAGACTGCTCCAGCCACTGTGGCGATGTGCCTTTACTTCTGTTTAAAAATAAAAGCTCTATATCATTTTTGTAAATAGAGAAATTACGTTTAGTCCACAAGGATTCAATAAGTATTGGTGTAAATATTCTTGGTATATATATATATATATATATATAACATTACAAATCAGAAGGCCGCTAAAATCCCACATTTCTAGAACTACGCAGTTTTAATTCAGTTGGAACAAAGGAATCTGCTTTCAAAAGCGGCAATTACCACACGGTCCCTTGCAATTCCTTTGTAATTTTGTAGACGGTCCCCGCGTCTAGTCAATGTGGCGTCTTAAAAGCCATAACAAAGCTTGAAAAACCGTTGCGCAGATTTTGGGATCTGCCAATAATTGCAACTTGCATGGATCATGTGACAAGACCTCAAAAGTTAATAGAAGGGGCTGATGCAGCCCAGCAGCGATTTTTTCGCGTGACAGCAACTGCCAAGGAAAGATGTATCGAATCACCCAATAAAATAATGTAACCGCAGTTCGACTGATTCTTCCACTGACAGTCATAGCGCGCGGCCCAAGGATTTTCAGAGCTCGCTCCAGGGCTTTGCCGGCCAGCGAAGACCGGCCAGGATGCCACAATAACGGCCCTAAGCCAGAGTCCCGAGCCACCTCGCCTAATGCCCAACCCCGAGAATGGGTCTCAAACAGCCTCGCGTCCTCCGGCACACGACTACACCTTCCCGTAGCCGTTTAATGCTACACACGAGAATAACATTTCCCTTTACACTTTGGAAGGTGCCTGGTTCAAAACCAGTTCGCGTCCGCTGACCTAACTGTTCGGAGTTTTCCGTGCTTTCCTTCGAAACTTAGAGTAAATAGGGTTAGGCCCCTTAGAAAGACCCCCACGGAGTGCACCCCACCCATCGCCTTAGATTCCATGTGCAGATAATTGGCCGTAATCCTACAGCACGAAAACCAACCCTTTACACTTTACATTCTTAGGACTGTGAATATATTTCTTGATATATTGGCGTGTTTAAAGATGTTACAACTTCTATTATCATTGTATTATTTTATTATCCACAAAAAATTATTTTAAGTTACCTTAAAAAAAGCTAGTAAAATGAAGCAATACAATAAAATTAGGTTTCATGAAAATCAAAATGAGTCAGTTGTTTCATTTTTCGCCTTCCCGTTATTCTTTCTTCCAGATTTTCTCAAATGTGAAATGCGTCTCAGCTTCCATTATATGAATTTTTATGCTAACCAGCCGAAGCCTGAAAATTTTGCAATTTTGCATTCCAAATTTTTCTGCCAGAATAACAGCACTGCAGTAATTGCTTGATTTTATTTTATTTTGGTAATACGAACAATTATCTACATGAGGGATCTAGGCCGAGTACGGGGTGCCCTACGTAGGGGGGGGGAGTTTCTAAGGGGTCTTAATCCGTATTTATGAGAAGTTTCGGAAAAAACTGCATAAGACTCTGAACAGCTAGATTGACGGACGCGTCCTGAGTTTGAACCAGGCACTTTTCTTCTCCCAGTTGCGAGCGCTATGCGCTCAGCCACTCGTCGGGCCTCCAGAAATTGGAGTTATGTGATATGTGATGTTATGTGGCAAGCCTATACTAGAGGCATCTGCATTCTGGGGCGGTTGCCTTGGTCGAAGGATTTTTTCAGAGGTTCTGACGCGTATTCACGTTAAATCTGGAGAAAACCATCTGGAAAAGCACCAGATAGTTAGATCGAGAGCCGCGCGTCAAGCCCAAACGCGGGACCTTCACACTTCAACCATCTATCATGTCAAGTGTCTTATCAACTCGGCCATGGTGGGGCCTAAAATTAGAATGTTGGATGCTCTTGCTTCATGCAACCATTTGCATGCAGAAGTGCCTTAGTAAACTCTTCCTATCGGCCACAACTTTTCGGCCGTTTGGATTTGGATCCCGAACTAAATTTTTGCGCTGCTTCAAGAATTTTATCTTTGCTTCTAAAATACCTTTGAGAATACACTCAGGTAGTTGAGATTGCTTTGCGAATTGCACTTTTGACATTCCCCGACACTTTTTTCCCCCACTCTTAAAAAATTTTTATCTTCTTCCTGTAGCGTAAGATGAAAAAAAAATCGTTGTTAAACAGAAACCACCTCGTCTTTGAATAGAAATTTTTTACGTTGGAGTTGCTGGGACTTTGAAATATCGTCTTTAGAAAGAGATCGTCGTTAAACAGAGAGTCAACTATATATACAGTGCGACTTTTTAAAATTTCAGTTCATGTGAAAATTTACAATTTTTTAAATAATTTCCTTAATCCATAGCGTATTTCTAACTCTGGGGGGGATCAAGCCCCCAGCGCCCCCCGTGGATCTGCCACTGTATACAGTGCTACTTTTTAAAATTTCAGTTCTTGTGAAAATTTACAATTTTTTTAAAAACTTCTTTAATCCATAGTGTATTTCTAGCTCTGGGGGGGGCCCAGAGCCCCCCCCCCCCTTGCATCCACTACAGGTTTAAAAAAATGTATTTGAGCTTGAGTGGATGAATAAAAAATTATTTTATTAACGACTGAAAATTTGTACAAGATATATAGGGAGACTGTGACTTATAATAGTAGGAATTGAAAAAAAAAAAAAAACTGAAACACTTTCAGATTTTAAATACGCACTAAAGTGCTATATATTAAAAGCGTATCACAATCCATGCGTTCTCCCTGTTTTCTTTCCTTATTCCATTAAGTTGGAAAGTGTATCATTATACATGAGTGTGCCGTATTTTTCGCCCTTGTTGGCGATTTTGGAACAACATATAAGTGCAGCATTCCATTAGTTATTTACTTATTTTAGGTTGCCAATTAAAGTAGTTTTAATAATTAAGCGTCTTCGAATTCCTTAAGGCGTCTTCTCACTTTGAAAATTAAAAAAAATCGATTTTTTTTTTTTAATTTTGAAAGTACATATCATCAAAAATGTTATATCAAAATTTCATAAAGATCGGAGGAAATACCCAAAATAACAAGGAGTGTTTCAACAGCTGTGTCTGGGCAATGGCACCGAAACACGTTTTTACGGGAAGAAAAACCGTGGAAATTGCTTGAAAACAGCAGCATGCATTTATAACGAAGGGCTACAATCTGTTTTAAAAATTTTGGAGGTGATGGGTGTCAAACTTGGCCCTCGCCGCTCAATACGCCGAGAAACGCGACAGTGATCGCGTACGCGTAGGGAACCGCCGCAGCTCTAACGCTTCAAAAGAGACTAACTAGGTCGAGACGAAGGGAAGCTATTTTGGACGAGCACAACTTCTACGAAGAATCGGAAGGTCCATTGTATGGAGCAGGCATCGCTGATTAACCCGAGGTAAGGTTTTTTCATGATTTTTCTGCAACCAAAACTTTAAACGCGTTTATCTCAAAACAAGGTTTTTCAGTGCCTTGTTGATGAAATTTCGGAAACTATCCGGCCGATTGTCATGAAATTTGAATGACATATTCTTCATAGTTATGGCTATAGCGTATACATCAGATTTTTTAAATTTTGATTTGAAGTATTTTTTTACAAAAAACTGCAAAAAAAAACGCGTTTTTTTTTTTTTACTTTTTCGAAAAACGTGCGCCATTTTGTTATTTTCGCGAATATCAAAAATCTGATGATATGCGCTATAGCCACTGGCATACTGAATCTAAAACTGTTTTATTTTTTTTGTTTCAGATGACCTGTCTCGGAGATACCATCAACAAGCCACGAACATTACATTTCTACACGGTTTTTTCGATGCTACTGTTTTATTATAATAATTGTTCAAAAAAATAAAAAAAATAAATTTCTTGTACTTGAAAGATGTGTTTATTATATAGGATCCATTTTATCCCATAATTGTTTGCAAAAATCCTCGAAAAAAAATCGCGAAAATAGCCTATTTTCGAGGTGCCTAAAGTGAGAAGACGCCTTAACTGGTGCGCTCATTGCTAACTAGCTGAAGTACCCGTTCTTCGCACGGGAATGAATGGACTTTTTGATATTACGATTTGTGGGGATTACTATTTATTGTAATAAAGAGATATAGCAAAATGGATATCGCTTTATATTGTGTTCAATAACCATGCATACCGAATTTCAAGGCAATCGTTTGTACGGTGCAGAAGGCCATGCGGCGTAGCGCAATCTAGTGGAGAGTTTTAGCAAAACGGATACGGCGGAATATTCTTCGCATTCAGATATCGATGAATACGAAATTTCAGGACGATCGGCTGGACAGCCCTGACGGCGCGACATCTAGTGGCAAATTATATAGGAAAATGGATAGCGCCAATCTCTTCCCCGTGTTCAAATATCTATGTATATCTATTTTCATAGCGATCAGTTGCACAGTCAAGAAGTGATACACTGCAGCGCGATCTAGTGGTTAATTAAAGTAATGATTTGCTACAGTGCCGTCAAGTGGCGAGTTATAGCAAAATGGATAACGCCAAAATATTCTCATTGTTCAAATAGCTATGTATACTGATTTTCATAGCGACCGTTTGAATGGTCAAGAATTTGGCCTGCTGCAGCGTCATCTAGTGGCGAGTTAAAATAATAATGCATTGCAGTGCCATCTAGTGGTGAGTAACATCAAAAGGAACACAGTTAGAATATATTCTTCGTGCTGAAATGTGCAAGTATAAGAAATTTTATGCCGATCGGTCGAACGGTATAGAAGTTGATGTGTTGCAGCGTCATTTAGCAGCAAGATACAGCAAAATGGATACTGAAAAATATTCTCCGTGTTCTAATATCCGCGTGTACCAAATTTCATCGAAATCGGTTGGACGATATTCGCATAGTAAACGGCTAAACGGAATAGAATTCGACGTTCTGCTGCGCCACCTAGTGGCAAGTTAGAGGAAAACGGATAGCATAAAAAGCTTCTCAATGATAAAAGACTTAGGTGAACCAAATTTCATAGTGCAACGGTGCTGGAGTTTTTCAACCTCATACACACATACCAACATTCATTTTTATCTATAACCAGTATCATTATATATCCCAGTCTCAAATAAAATCCAGTTTCAAATCTAAGCCTCGCCAAAGTGCCAACATACGCCATTTTGCAAGAGTTTTTTCAGGAAATCATTCGAAACATTGACTTAGCAGCAATCAATATGGGAAATGGTTCGGCCGCCAAAAAGTAAAGCACACATTTATTTGAAAAGGGGAATCCCTTAATACAACCGAATTTTTTTAAATTATCAACTATAACGTGTTTTATTCATCGTTACTCCGATGTACTAAATGAGAAGATTTCAATTTTCTGAAATTTGGCGGAATTCCCCCAACTTAAATCAATGTACTCAATTGGCGAGAATTCTGAAGATAGATCGCTTGAAATCCCTTAATAACTGCATTATTTCTTCACGGATCATTAAAATTTAACGCTGTATTCTAATAAAACCTTTGCACTTGCTTTCAAAAATCTATTTCCTTAAGCTCTCAATAAATTGCGCCAAGCCGAAAACTGTGCAAACCGCTAGAACTCACTTTCTCAAAATCAGCATTTGAGCCATTTTATTTTTTCGCCAAACTAAAAAATAATTACATATTAGCCTCGGAAATCTTCAATTCTTATTGTTTTGCGTATAAAACATTTCATTCCTGCTCCGATTTCCCATGCACACGATATTATAATAAAAAATTAATAATCTTACAAATATAAACTAACAAAAAAAAATCATTATTATTCTTTTATTTTTACTTTGAGAATTTAAAACATCTTATTCGGCAAAATCGCCACACATGGCAACCACGATCCTTATTTCACACTTTTTTCACTACAGGGGTTACAATTACGGAAAGATTTTTGCATGGAGAACATAAAAAATCTCTTAAATTCCGGGAACGGGTGGACTTTCAAAGTTTTAAAGTGGACTATGATTTATTCTATATTATTTTACATATCTGTGCAAAATTTCCTGCTGATAGGTCCATTTTTGTGGATTTGTAAACAACTCAAATCCACAAACAAACAAACAGAATTTCATTTTTATTTATAAGAAGATTTGTTCATTTTAATTTTCATCTAGTAATTCTTTTGGGAGCATTGAAACTTGTGCATAACTCCTAGAGACCCATGACTGCAAAGCTAGCCAAAGTGCGGCGATTTTTTAGGTTGGCGAGAGTGGGATCGTTAAAATAGGAATCGACTATTTCTTGTTCCATAAAGCACATCTTTGGAATTGATATCTATCTTAAAATGGATTACCGGAATTGTTTCACAATCTCCGCCAAACATATTCCAACTACACTTCACCATTTTAAATACTGTTTGAAATGGGCATCCTAATCTATGAGTGTGCCATGTTTGTCTTTCTTGTTCCATAAAGCACATATATGAAATGAAATATTTATTAAAATCGCCTGCTAACACTATTTTACTATCTTCGCCAGACATATTTTAACTATACTTTCCTAGTTTCTAGAAAAATTCGGAAGATATCGCCAAACTTGGTTCGGTTTTGAAGTTATTTTTTGGCAGCAAACTTGGTGATCAATTATCAAAAATTGCGACTTTCAAGATTTTAATCTCGCTCCCCCCCCCCCCTCTGCTTTACCTGACAATCACATTTGACAAGATCTTTACCGTAACAGTTCATCGCGTAAAGTCGCGTAGACAAAAACCTGGGACTGAACGAAATAGGACCATAGTGCTTACAAAAAATAAATAAATAAATAAAAATTTAAAAAATCTGAAATTCTTCCAGATTATATTTACGCACTCGGCTGGAAGTATTTTAGTTTTTTTTTTTTTTTTTTTTTTTTTTTTTTAAATCTATTCAATCAATTCTGCCATATAGAGGAAAATGATAACTGTAAGTGCTCATATAGACACCTGTTCGCATAATTTTGTAACTTAAAATCGCATCAATTGTTGTTTGGCCCCTAGTGGTGAAATGTTTTGGATTAGTGCGTATTGGAAAATCTGAAGTACCCATTTCAGTTATGAAATCAGATCCTTGATCGGAATTTAATTCTATACTAGCTGCGTGCCCGTTCTCCGCACGGTAGGGAACGAAACTTTTTCATACATGTATATTTCGAATTGATTCCAGAGATTTGGAATCTAAAAATAAGCAAAATGATTTGACTCTTCTCGTAAAGTTACTCATTACTTATTCGTTAAGTTAGTATAAGTACTGACCTGTGACCCTTGTCAATATTATGACGCAAAAAACTATGTCGGTGTCATTCACGATCAGAAAAGAAAAGCGTGACGATTTTCAGTGAAAATTCCTAATTTTCAAAATGTCTCATTTCTGCATCATACTCTTTTTTAGATTTAAGTTATGCCATTAATACCTTAGATACTACATGAAGTGGAGAACCGTTTTATTTTATAATTAAATAGTTGTGTACCAACTCTTTGCAAGGCAAGAGAAGAACATTTTCCTAAAATGTGATCATAACTACTTGTGACAAAACAGAATCTCCAAGAAAAAAGAAAGTTCTGTTACAGTCTTTTCTGTTGAAACTACCGCGTGATATATTAACGCGACGTAGAATTACTTAATGTTTTGTTAGCTGTGATGTAATACGGCTGTTAAAAAATGAATAGACGACATTGTTTCACAAAATATTTATTAATGCGGTATATTGTGGTTTGATCAATATTGCCTTATCATATCTACTTACTATTAATGATACTATATTTTACTGATACCAATACAATATACCGTCGTTTTGCAGCCGTTAATGCTTAATTTAAAGAAACGGTTTAGATATTTGCCACGAATGTAGGCTTTTACTCTTTGGTGATTCTTTGCAATTTACGCATTAGCATAAACTCTAATCATTTCAGTTTATGGTTGCCACTAAATCAGCTCTCCATAAATTTTTACGCATAGTTCTTCTCAGATTGGTGTATTTAGCACCAGGGCCCTATTATCGCATGGACAAATCGGGACTTTACCCAGGGGCCTCCGGCTCGAAATTGCCCCCAATTTCAAATGTTGTTCTGTTTTTATAAAAAAAATTATGAAAAATAAAACAAATTTTATAGACGGGGGGGGGGGCAAATTCAACAATTCCCGGGGCCCCTGTTGGTCATAATCAGGCCCTGTTTAACACCGCAATATATTTCCTGCTATTCGAAAACGTGACCCGTTTAAAATCTCAATTGAAAATAATGCTGGATAATTCGCTTGTGAAAAAACAGCATTCAATTATTTTTCTGGCAACGTAAAGTAAAATATAGAAATATTTCACACGCGCGGCTATGTTTTGCTTGTGAGTCCGTTATTCTGATTGAGTTTCGAAAGGGGTTTTAAACTCGTGACGTCAAAGTGGCGCACATTTCACATGTGAAAACTCGGTTATTTTTAAATAATTTTATTTATTTTTTTTCAACTGGCAATTTTAATCATTGTTACTGTCTCCAAGACAACCAAACCGCAAGATATCATACGGAAATTTTTAAGCTGCGCTGCGATTGAAATGAAAATCCTTCTTTACTTAAAAATTCGTAAAAAATCTCCTAAGTTATATTTTCCTCTGGTTTCTCTTTTAAAAGAGGGCGAAATGTATGCTCCGTCATTTGACAAAATATAAAAAAGTTATGACGGATAGAATTCAAGATGCAGCAATTTTAAAAATATTTTACGAAAGTCAGCGTCAAATTTAATTTTATTTGAAAAATTCCCAAAAATCTGCAAATTATGTTACACAATCCGAACAAACAATTTTTAAAAGAAAATTTTCTCCTCTATCCGATGATGTAAATTTCGTTTTCTTGCGAGTGTAATTACCGGCGTTATTACGTATTAAGCGAGAAAAATCGCTAAAAATCGGACAAAACATAAAATAAAACATTTTCTAATTCGAATTTCGAAAAAATCGCTCCGAGGCGTGTTAGGATCTGTCCTAGTGAAGCCGTATGCAAAATTCGGTAGGTCTGCGACCCACCGTCTCGGCGCAATGCGATCGAGAGACGCTCGCAAGAAGATCGGTGGTCACAAACTTGCCTACCTACATAGCTACATACAATGTTTACTCTCGGATTTTATTATATATAAGATAAGAAGATTAAAAACTCCTACTAAAACAGTCTTACAATCATCCTCCTTCAGCAACGTTTCGAATAGAGCGTCTAATTTATCTCTCATTCTAAATTCTAAAATTCATTCTAAAAAAAAAAAAAAAAAGTAAAGGTCGCTGGCGCTGTCAAAGCTTGTTGGCCTATCTCCTTCTAAACCGTGGGGATTTGAGTTTCGACTAAGGTGCCCACAGATTCGAAAAATTCCGAGGAACTTGCTAAGCTGACTTAAATTTCGAAAATCGAATTATTTTAGGAGATATTAATAAAAAACTGAAAAAATAAACATAATGGTTGCCAGATTTCGCATAAAATCATTCATTCCTTTGCAACAAAGCGTTTCCAAGTATCTAGAATCGCGTGAAATTTATAAACATGAGTTAGAATTACGCCCATTTTACGTCAAAATAAAAACTACATGAAATAAGTAACTCAAAATGTGTTACACAAAGTTGACAATTTTCAAATAGTAAGTTCACTTAGAAAACAGGAGTTTAGAATTAGCGATAATTCGTTTTTCCAAATCAAAATAATTAATATCTTGAAAATGAAAAATAATTAAAATGCAGATTATTTTAAAGCCGGTTCGGTCCAGCTGCATTATTTGCTACCAGTAGAAATATTTGGCGGCGTTAACTATGCCATTATAGGAGTTATAGTACACTTTGTATATTTGCTAGCGCGACGAGATGGTATAATTCGTGGTGCTAAGTACGCCAATCTGCAAACGATTATGTAAATGAAAATATGGATAACGGTTTTCCGGTAACCTTAAATGAACAGTAAATATAGGTTGTGAGCATGTGTAAATCGCCAAATGATGAAAAGTCGCCATTGGTGGCCAGCTATCCTATCTGTTCCGTAGCTTTTATTTACTTTACATGCACGCAAGTCGCCAAATAATGAAAAATCGCCATGGGTGGCAAATTCGCAAGGTGTCCAATAGGTTTTACATTATTAAAAATACAGCTGAAACAGATGTTCTGATTTTATTACGCTTTAGCTCCTAATTAATATAACTTTTGAATGGCAACATTAAATCTCATTGTGTGTTTCTGAGGAGTGCAAATAATTTTTCCAGCGATTATAAGCGGAGCCCGCACTCCAGGTGGAGTATAGCTCAGGACCCGTACAACACGGATTCCCATAACAAAATATCTTCCGTGTTATGAGGGGGAGGAGGTCTACTGTAGTGTGAAGTTTAAATTTTTATGTACCAATGAACATGCAAGAACCAAGCAATGTGTAGTTCAGTAACATTCTATCTGATCCAATCTTCGGGTTTTGTCTGTTGAAATTATGTCTTTTTTACGAATAAGATTTAGTAGGGGCCGAATGCCTCATACGAAAAGCGAGCGTAGCGAGTCTGGGGGGCCTTGGCCCCTAGTCTTCATAAGAAATTCGAGGACTAGCGTATGTTACTGCAAATCTCATATCTTCAATATACGCAATGATCATTTGAACACCATTGATCTGGCTCGTGTAGGCACTGGTAAAGTGTTTCATATTCTTTTTATAAAGTGATTTTTATAAAGTTTCTCTCTATTCTAAAAAAAAAGTAAAGGCCTCTGTCGCCGCTTCTGGCGCTGTCAATAGCTTGTTTGCCTATCTTCTCCTAAACCGTGGGGATTTGAATTTCGAGAAACATGTAATTGTATTTGGATAATTCCGAGGAACCTGATATGCTGACTTAAATTTCGAAAATCGGATGAATTTAGAAGATATTAATAAAAATCTGAAAAAATAAAACATAATGGTTGTCAGATTTGGTATAAAATCATTCATTCCTTTGCAAAAAAGCAATTCCATATATGTAGAATCGCGTGAAATTGACAAACATGAAGTAGAATTACACCCATTTTACCCCAAATTAAAAAGTATATGAAACAAATAACTCAAAGTGTGTTACTCAAAGTTGACAATTTCAAATAGTAAGTTTGCTTAGACAACAGGAGTTTGGAATTAGCGATTATTCGATTTTCAAAAACAGAATAACTAATTCTAACTGATTTTAAAAGCGCCATCTTCGCATTAAGTACGATCCTGTAAAATGACATCTTTCCAAGCAGGCTGAATCTAAACCGCGAGTTCAAAAATGTTAGAACCCAATATCTTGAAAATGAAAAATAATTAAAATGCAGATTATTTTAAATCCTGTTCTGTCCAGCTGGAGTATTTGCTAGCAGTAGAAATACGTGACGTTAACTGTGCCATTGTAGCAGTTATAATTTACTTTGGATATTTGCCAGCGCGGCGAGATGATATAATTTGTGGTGCTAAATACGCCAATCTGCAAAGGATTATCTATATGAAAGAATGGATAATATTTTTATCTTAAATGAGCAGTAATTATAGGTTGTCAGCATGTGTAAATCGCCAAATAATGAAAAGTCGCCATTGGTGGCAGGCGACTCTGTTAGCTGTTCCGCTGTTTTTATATAAAAAAAAAACATATGAAGTACTGTTTTCTTAGACCTAATTATTCACTATACATATACGAGGGTCGCCAAATTATGAAAATTTGTCATAATTGACTAATATGCAAGGTGTTTCAAGGGTTTCACATAATTAAAAATAGTGCGAAGTTTAAAATTTTATGTTCCCAGCAACATGCAAGAACCAAGCAATGTGTAGCTTGGTAACATTCTATCTGATCCAATCTTTGGGTTCTGTTTGTTGAAATTATGCCTTTTTTACGAATAAGCCTTATTAGGGGCCGAATGCCTCATACAAAAAGCGAGCGTAGCGAGTCTGGGGGCCTTGGCCCCTAGTTTTTAAAAACAATATATTTTATAATTATTTGATTACTTAAACGACTCTTCATGTACCTTTAATATATTTTGCCAAAATGCCAAAATTTTGATTTTTCCGAAATAACTCTACTCAATCACATTTAAAAATATTTTGAAATTATAAATTCTTTATATATATATATATATATATATATTAGGTAAATTCATTTGTGTTTTAAATCTGAACCTATATTGTGCACTAATATGAGTAACATTCGAAAATTTGTTGGCATGTATCATGATAATTATTTAACAACTGTGGAACTAAATTTTAATTCTGATCGTTAATGCAAAAAACTTTTTTACAACTAAATTAGTAATATCTAAATCAAGTTAAATTTTTAGTACTTAGTTATGCAAATGTACGTAATGTGTAAAGAGTACGGGATCGAAACCCACCATTTGTTTGTCGACTTCAGGGCGGCTTATGATAGCATTGATCGAGCTGGTCTACTAAAAGCCCTACTGGAATTTAATGTTCCAATAAAGTTAATTAAGCTTGTGAAGCTCACCCTTTCAGAGACATTCGCTGTGGTGCGAGTGCAGGGAGTGTTGTCTACAACTTTTGAGATCTGCAATGGAGTAAGACAGGGGGATGCACTTGCATGCCTCCTTTTTAATTTTGCACTGGAGAAAGTCATAAGAGATGCTGGTATTAATACAAGAGGTACTATATTTAATAAATCAGTACATATTCTTGCATATGCTGATGATGTAGATGTAATTTCAAGATCTGCTGCTGAGCTAGGAGAGGCCTTTATGGCATTGGAGAAGGCGGCTGGGAAATTGAAGCTTAGAGTAAATGTAGAGAAAACAAAATATATGTACTGTGGGAAAAAAGAAAACCCACCTAATTTTTTTAAGATTGGCCCATTTAAATTTGAATCCGTGAAAAATTTCACCTATTTGGGTTCTGATATCAACAATCAAAATGATATTAACCCTGAAATCAGAAAAAGGATTATTGCTGCAAATCGCAGTTTCTTTGGTTTAAGGCCTTTTTTAATATCCCATCTAATAAAGAGAAGAACAAAAATTCTGTTGCACAAGGTGTTAATAAGATCAGTTTTAACCAATGCCTCAGAAACATGGACTTTAACGACGATGGAGGAAAAAGCACTGGCAATCTTCGAAAGAAAGGTTCTAAGATCTATTTTTGGTGCCATTTTAGAAAATAATACATGGAGGAAAAGATATAACTTTGAAATCTATAAAATCTATAAAGATGACGACATTATTAAATACATAAAACTGAATAGAAAGAGATGGGCAGGACACCTTCTGAGAATGAGTGCTGATAGAACTGCTCTTAATGACTTCAATGCCACTCCTTTTTGTAAAAGACCTAGAGGAAGACCTAAGAAAAGATGGAGGGACAGCCTGGATGAGGATTTTGCCAAACTGAATATAAGAAACTGGAGGTCCATTGCAGGGAAGAGGGTGGAATGGGAAAGACTTCTGAGGAAGGCCAGGGCCCACAAGGGGTTGTCGTGCCAATGTTGATGATGAAAGTGATTTTTATAAAGTTTTCCTCTATAAAAATCATAACTCAGGATGGCTTTCTGTCTTGGAAACCACTGTCTATCCGTTCGACCAAAATGAATCCTGGTATTTGAAAATCATCTGAACGGATAGTCCATGTTTCCGTTAGCAATATCAAATCACTCTGCAGAAAACATGAATCAAACGAAAAAGTGACCACGGCGCGCCGCGTCGACGAAAATCCCGTGCTTGAAAGAAATAGCACCCGACTGCTAAAAATCTGTCAATGCCAATATTGGAAAGTAGCCATTTTAAAAAGCTTTCAAATTGGGAACTGCTTGGCGTTAAGCTTGCTTTAATGGATTATTTCGAAAAAATCACTTGATTTTGGTACACAAATACAAATAAACTGATTATGTCAAGCACTTCAAAAGCTGCATCTGTCACGAAGCTTAAAAAATGTGATGTGGATACCACATAACTTCCTTGTGCGTCTATTAAATCATAAATGGGAATAATTCCGTAAGCGGGGGCAGTTTTAGTTGGCCACTTTTTTTGTTGCCAACGTCTAACCCATTAAGGTTGCCGTTAAAACAGTTCACCATATATTCTAAGCACAATCCTTGCAGATTGGCGTATTTAGCAACGCGAAAAAGCTTTGGCGACCTGCCCCCGCTTACGGAAGTATTCCCTCATAAATATTTTAAGCTCATTTCATCGAAACTTCTTTTGTTTGAAAGAGATAAAATACTGCAATGAACGATTTCTAGCCAAACATTTGAGATATCACCAATAGGGTAGATCGAAAAAATCGAATTTCAAAATCAGCTAGTGCGCAAACGGTGACCGACCACAAGCCTATTAACAGGTTAAAACCTAAAATCTATGAGTTAAATTTTTTTTGCCTCCGCAAACGGGTTAAAATTTCTAAATTTTGTCAGTTTTTGAGAAAAATTAGAAAATTTTCACAAAATAAAGCACTTGAATAATTTTTTTCCGCCGTGAAACTTGTCTCCTTTAACCACTACATTTGCTATAAAACTATAAAAAATAACTTACTTAGTCCTAATGTAGGATAGGAATTATCTACAACTAAGCCAAATATACCTAACTTTAGAAATTTCTGTCAATATGGACGACCGATCATTTGTTGCTTTTAAAGGCAAATATCTCTCTTTATTTTTCACTTTCCTCATTAGCTTGGCTTATTACATTAATATATTTATTTTGCACACGATCCTAACTAATATTATAAATGCGAAAGTGAGTTTGTCTGTTTGTTTATGACGCTTTCACGCCTAAACCGCTGAATCGATTAGGATGCATTTCGGTTTAGATACAGATGGGACCCTGGAGAAGGTTATAGGCTACTTAGAATTTTAGAACTTCTTTAATTATTAGTTAAAAACTGTTTTTACGTTGCCATGCTTGGTGAATTTCGCCCGTATCAAGGGATTCATGTTTTGAGCTAACAAGAATGCTATTACTTCAATGAAGAAGCACGTGCATCTGAAAAACATTAAATAATACGGAAATTATGCCAGTTTTATGCCAAATCTATCTATCTCCAATAATAAAAATTAATGTTCTCCAGACAAATCTACAGCAAGCAGAGCATTGGAAATTCGAGCATGACTGGGCCCATGGCTTCTGTAAAGTGTACCTGAGGCTCAGAAATTTTAATTACTTTTCTAACTATTAATTAAAAACCGTTTTATCGCCCGCACAAAATGATTTATGCTTTTGAAATAAAGCAGAAATTCTATTTGCAAAATCACATGCATTTGGGAAACATAAATAAGTATAGAAATTATAATGATTTTACGCCAAATTAAGAAGCATAAATAAAGAAAATTACGTATTATCCCGGCGGTCCGCCAAAACGAGCGATTTTTTGCCAAGATAAATGCCGGGCACATGAAATTATTAATGGTTTTGAATACGATTGGCAGCAATTTGGCAACTCATTTGACGAAAAAAAAACAGTTTGGCGGGAATGAGCGCCGGGATAATACGTAAGTACCAGGAAAAGTCCAGACGTGTTTCTTAAAGTTCGTAAATTTCCAAATCCTAACAATAATATAAATGTGTACGTTTATGTGTTTGGATGTTTTTCACTGAATCACACGGTAAAATCATACAAGACGGTGCCCCTCATGTAAACACGGCGATAGCCGCTGGAGCTTGGCGATCGCCAAGTGCGAGCGCTACAGACCTTGGCGCCAAGCTCCAGCCATGGCGCCAAGCCTCCCTGGCGACCGCCAAGCTCGAACGGCTATCGCCGTCTTGTGACGAATAAACACTAGTATATACCACTAAAATTTTACAAAGAAACACAAATTCTAAGTAAATGACACTATATAAAACAGTCAAATCCACAACAAAACATTAGAAAAAGTACAATTAAAGAAGCACTTACCTCACTTTCCCCCCCATTCTATATTCCACACATCCATACTAACGAAGAAATTCAACGAGACGCTCACTAACTTACGATAAAAGCTCCGTAAAACGGAATCAAAAACACAAGGAAAATCCAACACAAACTTATTCGACTCAGAATCAAAGAACACCAAACTTCAATCTTCATGCAATTAACACTAAATGAAAATTCTATACTTCAAATGCACCGCGTTTAATTATCAGAATTGCCACTCAGATTCTGATTTAAAAAAAAACGATTTTCCAGACCAACATGTGATAAAAAATCCAGACGATTTTCAAGTTTATGACGTCAGCTTTACATATGTTCTCCAAGGGCGGAACCAGAAACTCTTTCGGAGGGGGGCGCAAATAGTGAATATTCATTTTATCTAGTATTAAAGCCTGCTAAATATTGGTAAAAGCCCCATTTATGTAGTGTAAAAACATTTTTCTCGGAGGGCGCACGAGCCACTCTGCGAGACCCCCAAAAAAACATCAGTGGGTCCGGCCACCGCCTCAAAAGGGACCCTTCGAAAATATGCTAGCGCGGGCCCCTCTGCGAGACCCAAAAAAAACATCAGTGAGTCCGGCCACCGCCTCAAAAGGGCCCACTCGAAAATATGCTAACGCGGGCCCCTCTGCGAGACAAAAAAAAAACATCAGTGGGTCCGGCCACCGCCTCAAAAGGGCTCCCTCGAAAATATGCTAACGCGGGCCCCTCTGCGAGACCCCCAAAAAAAAACATCAGTGGGTCCGGCCACCGCCTCAAGGGGGCCCCGTCGAAAATATGCTAACGCGGGCCCCTCTGCGAGATCCAAAAAAAACATCAGTGGGTCCGGCCACCGCCTCAAAAGGGCCCCCTCGAAAATATGCTAACGCGGGCCCCTCTGCAAGACACAAAAAAAACATCAGTGGGTCCGGCCACCGCCTCAAAAGGGCCCCCTCGAAAATATGCTAACGCGGGCCCCTCTGCGAGACCCCCCCCCCAAAAAAAAAAAACATTAGTAAAGTTGAAGCAAATTAGAATAGTAGACGAAACAGGAAAAAACGAAAAATAACAATAACGCATGCGCAAAACGCAAATTAACAGCTTAATGACGTCAAATTGAGCAAGCGAATTCGTTACATTCATCGATACATACATTCGAAAATATGCTAACGCGGGCCCCTCTGCGAGACCGAAAAAAAAACATTAGTACAAGTTGAAGCAAATTGGAATAGTGGACGAAAGAACAGGAAAAAACGAAAAATAACAATAACGCATGCGCAAAACGCAAATTAACAGCTTAGTGACGTCAAATTTTGCAAGCGAATTCGTTACATTCATCTGCTTACGTCACACATACACAGTAGCTAGATTAAAAAACAACTAGTACGCATGCCCGAAAGTGCAAGAAATTTCGCATCTTTCAATAGTTCTAAATTATCCAATTTACAATATTTGACGCATTATCATTCCTCCAAAAAAAACGTCGCCAAGCTCTACACATTTCTTTATGGTTGCCAGTCAAACTACCATCGGCAGGATACTTTACTAACGTTGAACATCGCTCACGATGTCGCCAGAACCAAGGGGCACCGGATACGGAACATAGGCCAATCACACAAAAATGGTTGGAAAAATTTGTAATGAAGATAGCGTATGCCCTGGATTAACATACAGGCAACCTTTCAAGCATATAGCTTAAGAATTCTTTTACAAAGACACTCAAAATAATGCTAAGGCATTGCGCTCTATGGAAATTTTGCAGCTACTAAGCCGATTTTAAAACTTTTTTCACTGATTGAAAGTCCTAGGCCTATATGGGGAATTCCTCTGTGTGGGATTTTATATGGGATCCTAGCCCGTATTTTCGCGATGTTTTGGAAAAAAACACGGGAAACTGCGAGCGGCTAGGTCGACCGGAGTTTGAACCTGGCACCTTCCGCCTTACAATTTTGAGAGTAGAACCTCTTAGACACTGGGGGGACCCTGAGTGTTATAGGCTACCTTTTATGCATATATCACAAATAGTTCTTTTACAGGGATACTCATAAGAATTACATTACGCTCTATGTGTATTTCAGTAAGTACTGAACCCATTCCAAAACTTTTTTCACTGATAGTAAGCTACACTATTCTTGAGCATTATAGGCTAAAATTCATGCATGTAGCGAAAATAGTTCCTTTACAGGAACACTCAAAATAATTCTAATACATTACGCTCTATGGGCATCTCTTTAACTACAGAACCGATTCTAAAACTTTTTCGCTAATAGAAAGCTGCACTATTCCTGATTAACATAGTCTAAAATTCATGCATATAGCATAAATATTTCTTTTACAAGAACACTCAAAACAGTTCGCAAATACTGTCGTAACTGTCTCTATTCGCCAAATGCCTGAAAAAAATCTAAATTTAGTAATTCTGCAAACTCTCTTATTTTAAATGAAGTATACTACCATGCATTATACTTCATTTAAAATAAGTAAAAAGCAAATAATATTTAAATACAGTTTCTTTAGTCGCAAACATATTTGCTATTCACACATGCTTCGTTTCTCTCGGGACCTAATAGCCGACGCGGACGAAGTCGCGGGTAGCCACTAGTCTAAAAATACGTTTGTTTAGATTTCTATATTTTCGCGCCACTATTTTGACGGGCGAAAAGATAAGACTTTCGTGCAAGAAACGATCGAAGGCTTGACAACGAAACGAATGGTAACTGAAGAGCACATAGCAATTGTGAAAAAACAGGCTCTAAATACCTAGGACACGTATGTCCGACACAGGCCCGTAGCTAGGGTTAGTTTAATGAGTGGGCCCGAAAATATCCAGGATGGGCATAATTTTTGAATCTGCAAACGCAAACTAAAACAAAACTAAACTATTTAACGGCTAAAACAGTACTTCATTGTCAAAATCTTTATTCACTAATTAGCAAGGCAGCCAAAGGAAATACGCTCTAAGGAAAGTAATACACACACGGAACATGTGGAATACACACGGAATAGAATGTTGTTGTTGTTGCTTATCCTCTTTAAACATCTGACATAAGTCAGATCAACTCCAATAGATTGTTGACCGACAGAACATTTAATTTCCAGTAGAACGCCAGGGGATGTTCCGGTGTACCATTGGTGCGCAGGTGGAATGCGCCAAATTGAATTTAATTTAGATTTTTCATTTGAGTACAGTTCTTGGTGAGTAAGCGAAACACCAGTGGTCGTTTCGTCCTCACTGCCTTCTTTTGCTAATCTATCTGCAACCTCATTACCACTAATGTTAACATGTGATGGGATCCATTGGAGATGGATGTCGTGGTTCTGAGAAAGTTTCTTTAGTTTGAGCAGGATAGATATACTGGTTTCATCGCCTGCAGAGGACCAGTCACTAAGATGTTGAAGTGCACTGCGGGGTTGATTCCTACTTTAGGACCCCCACTCTCGCCAACGTAAAAAATCGCCGCGTTTTGGCGAACCTTCCTGTCAATGGTCCGTGATCGCGCATGCGCACAAGTTTAACGCCTCCCAGAGAAACTGGATGAAATTAATGTGAACAATTCAGCATTAAACGCACCAAATACGGAGTTTGACGACAATTATTAAAAATTAATTAGTTGGCAAGTAAAATAAATGTAATGATGTACTTACATGTTCCAAATGACTTCATTTGACAAGAATTTATGAGCAGATTCTTTAAATTTATATGTATTTCCTTTATTAAAAGCGGATTCGTGAATTTTTACTTTATTTTAACCAGTGAAGTATGTTGAATCGCAACAATTTTAGGAAATGGAATCAGAATGTTAAAATAATTAACAAAAGAACTAATTCTGCAATGATTTTTAAAAATTTGCAAGGCAAATTTAAAACACCTCACCAAATTAAGAAACAGAATAGATAAATTCACCGAATCCGCTGTTTAGAAATAGTTATCAACTAATAAATTCGAAAAGAACTCAATTCTTTTAAGTTAAAATATTAACATTTAAAATTGTCCTAGCAACCAATTTTCAGATGCCAGAAATTTTTGCGTCCGTGATATTAAATTATATCATTAATGCATAAATAAAAATACATATGTATACTTTAATATTTAAAGTTACCCTAGCAACCAAATTTCCCGTATCAGATTTATTTGAGCTTGACGATGCTAATATAAATGAGTTGAAATCGTCTGCTCCTATTAATACGTACCAATATGAAAATAAAACAGGAATTTAGTATCCAGTGTTTGCGAAATTATACTTTACTGGGTAAAAGCAAATAGAAATTTTCTAAACTCAGATCGAAAATGCGTAAAAGGATACTAAACTTTATCGTTGCCTACGTAATTACTACATATTATGAGCATTTCGTAGGCAACGGCCTTATCAATAATCAAAACTCATGACTGATCACGTGCAAAATCAACTGGAATACCGGCTGATTACTGAGAGAAATTTACGAATAAACCCTTTGCCGTATGGCTGCAATATAAATACAAAAAATCGTAATGGCAACTGTATATCAATATTTATCGTCGCGTTGGCGAGAGTGGGGGTCCTAAAGTAGGAATCGGGGATCTCATGGCTGCGAGGGTTTGCGCACCCATCTCTGCCAGCCGCCTGCGAGCGGTGAGGTCTCGGGTTCGAATCCCGTTAACCCATGGTTGTCATTTCCACCCCCTTCTTCTGTGTTTGTACTTCTGTTGTGCTCTATGTTATTACTTCCTTGTACGTAGTATAAGGAAGTAATGTGATCCCGAAAAATTTTGGGGGCCAAATTTCGACATAAAAACCGATTTTGACTACCTCTAAATTTAATTAAAAAATTTTTTTCGATGCATCTCATCGTAGGCTAGCATGCACGATCATATTAACGCGTCTGCAACTCATTTTGACCAGTGGCGAGTCTACTGTGGCCAGTTTTTCCATGCCGTCGTGTACGTACGTACGTACGTACGTACGTACGTATGTATGTAACTCGCATATCTCAAAAACTTATGGTCGTAGAATGTTGAGATTTGATATTTAGGATTGTTCTATGATCTAGTTGTGCACCTCCCCTTTTGGTGGCAATCGAATGGATAGTTTATGTACAGGACCGCCCAAAAGATTCGAAATACATTACGCTCTATGGGCCGAAATTCATTAAACTCGCCTAACTCAAAAGCTATTAGGCGTAGAATGTCCAAACTTCATATTTTGGATAGTTGTAACATCTAGTTGTGCACCTCCCCTTTTGGTTCCATTCGACTGGATAGTTTATCTACAGGACTGCCCAAAACATTCGAAATACATTACACTCAATGGGCCGAAATTCATTAAACTCGCATATCTCAAAAACTGTTAGGCGTTGAATGTTGAAACTTTATATTTAGGATTGTTGTAACATCTAGTTGTGCACCTTCCCTTTCGGTTCCATTCGACTGAATAGTTTATCTACAGGACCGCCCAAAAGATTCGAAATACATTACGCTCTATGGGCCGAAATTCATCAAAGCGTTTTTTAGAGGTATTGGGCTATTTCAAACGACTCGGAAGTGATATATGCTGTAAAGAGTTAGAAAATGAATTTCTCCATTAAAAAAGTGTCTTTTTCATTTATAGTTCTGCTACAGGAACACTCAAAAGATTTCCAATACATTAGGGTCAATAGCAATTTTAGGGGCATTCATCCATTTCAAGCACAATACCGTCCTACCACATAAGTTAGGTAATGGTCCGACCACGGTCACGTGCCTCCCTCAAGAACTATGCCAAAAGTCGCCAAGCTTGGCGACTTTTGGTGTATGTGTGTGCATATTTAACTCTCAAATCTCAAAAACTATTATGAAATTTCATATATAAGAATGTTGTAACATCTAGTTGTGCATCTCGATTTTTGGTTCCAATCTACTGGAGAGTTTATTTACAGGACCACCGAAAAGAATTTCAGTACCTTAATGTCTATGGACATCTTCAATATAATACAGTCATTGTTTGGTACATGCCCAAAATCTCGCCGTCTGTCCTCGACCTTGGCGAGTTTTGGCGAAATATCGCCAAATTTGGCGATAGTCAGTCATTTGGTCCATGCCCAAAGTATCGCCATTTGTTATCGTTCTTGGCGAGTTTTGGCGGAATATCGCCAAATTTGGCGATAATCTGTCATTGTTTGGTTCATGCTTAAAATCTCGCCAAATGTCTTCGACATTGACGAGTTTCGCCGAAATATCGCCAAATTTGGTGCCAAAAATTATTTCCCATTTTGTATAACTCTAAAACTTTAACCCGTAGATTTTTTAACTTTGTATTTAGAACTATTGTAATATCTAACTGTTTTCAATATCTTTTTTGACAGCAATCGACTGAGAATTTATTTACAGGGTGAGCCAAATGACTTTAAATACATTGAGGTGTATGGATGCATTCAATTCATTGAAAGTCTGTGGTCAATGACTACTTTGGCTATCCCCAAAATCTCGCTGACTATCTCAAGTTTGTCGGCTTTTGGTGAAATATCGCCAAATAAAGTGTCAGAAGGAAATCTTTCAAATTGAACTCAGCTTGGCGATATCGAAATATTTGGCTAGAAATCGCTAAACCTTACTATTATTGATATTTTATCTCTTTCAAACAAATAAATTTAGAGGAAGTGCATCGAAAATATTTTTGATCTAATGGACGTGCAAGGAAGTCATGTGTTGGACACATCAGATTTTTTAATAAATGTTATGGAATTCATAAATGTCAAAACGGATATTCAGGGGTATAAGACCATCCTCGAGATTGCAGTCAGAAACCTCAAGAACAAATTCTCAATTCAAACAAACAAACAAACAAAGTAGGAATCAACCCACTGCGGCTGTCCGATAAGATCCAAAGTTCACCAAATTCATAATCAATAGGTAAGATAGCGTCAAGTCCAACATTTATTGCAATTAATTCGCTCCTGAAGACAGAACAAGTATCAGGGTTTCGTTGTTTTAATGAAGTCTCAAGATGAGGAGTTCTAATGTAAATACCGCTGCCAGTACGATTTTCTGTACGGCTACCATCAGTATAGACCTGCACTGCATCTTTAGGAATGTGACTAATGATTTCCAGGGCCAGTTGCCGAAGATGGTCGTCATGATGAGTTTGCTTGTTTGCAGTGGAATTCAGATCAAAGTGGAAGAAAACTTTTGGCATTCCCTCCGAGGGATCAAAACAAGATCTCAAAGATTGAGGTTCAACCTCACGAGAGATCAGGTTTTGAGTTTCCGCCAAACGGACGGAATAGAATAAATGCAGGAATTAAGAACAGTGTCTTGAATATAAATAAACAATAAACTTTGTAGTTACTCACAGGACCTTTAAAAAAGGCATGCGCATTTTGAAAGCAACAAATGGGGGCTTTCTTCATCCGTACCTAATAAATGTACCACCCAGCAGACAGCAAACCATAAAAATGCGATTTTTTTTTGCTTGCATTTTTATGCTCTGCTGTCCGTTGGATGGTACGCTTATTAGGAACTGATGAAGAAAGCACCCTTTTGCTGCTTTCGGAAAGCGTATACTTTTTTTAAAGGTCCTGTGAGTAATAACAAAGTTTATATTTTATTTAATGGTTTTATCCTAGTATTTTCCAGTGTTTTTTATTAATATTGTCATGTTCAATAAAGCTGTAGACGTTGATTCTTTGCACCATGGAACCGCTTTAAAAAGAGCTCACTGCAATGCTGTTTATGAGTTTATTTTCAAATGCAAGAAGGATTAAGTTAGCTTTCCTCTCGTGCAGCATGGATGAATGAAACAGAGTTAAGATTCATGAAAAGTGCTAAATGACATCTCGGAGGATGCTGTAGAGAGTTCTATTGACAAGGCAGAAGCAAGAAGACAGTAAATAAAGGGATATGCATCTCTGTAATTGAACATAAATGCCTGTCATTTCATGCAATATGGCTGAAAGTTTCAAGTCTGATATTTTCTTTTGGAAGAAAGTACGTGTCGTTGCTATTTCAGCAGTTGCGCCATCCAAATCGATATTGCATGAATTTGTCTGACACCTGAGGTGCGGCATGTTGAACGAATTGCTGGTCATGAACGTGAGAGCTTTCATACTCTTTTACAATTGTATGCTCTCTGAGCTGAAGCGTAAATTTAGCTCTGCTATTGTCTGATCAAAGGCACCATGGTGCATTCATAGCAGTTCTTGTTGCAACATTTCCTTTCAATGCTGAGAACATAAGCGTCTTCCTACAGATTCAGTCATCATAAATTCTGTGAAATAGATTGGAACCACACATCTACAGTCTGCTGTCCAGAAGATAGCATCGTCATAGCCGATTTGTATAAGGTGTCAAAATGTTGAACATTTCAATGCTTTTCGATTTCTTCTACAATGCTGGCAACAATTTCACTCGCTTGTAGCAGGTCCATAGCTTTAGACTGCAGTGCACTACTAGCTGGATCTAAGAAGGATAGAAGAGAATGCCAAAGAGTTCCAAGAAATACAAACCAAGGAGTTTTAATTTGGGAAAGCAGTCTAGTTGATTCCATTGAAGTATCACTAGAGTTTGAGTCAGCACACTTCTGAAGAACCTTGATAAATTCTGAGTACTTAATTAGTATCGCTACTGTACATCAGTAATGCCCAGACCATCTCTGAGGCAACAGGCGATTCAATGCTTGCCCCTCACACACATTTTCATTCATTCGAGCCTAGAAACCAACTTCCGCGTAACAATTAACAGTTATCGTAATGTATTTCGAGAAAAACACGATTTTTAACGACCAAAACGTTATTCAATTTATGTTCAGATTCCGATAGAGACCATGATACGGCCGCCTGTATGGCCCAGAAGCAGGGTGGGCACGGCCCTCGTAGGCCCACCCGTAGCTACGGGCCTGGTCCGACAAATTGCCGTGCGCTTGAAATTTCAAATGCTTTAATAGACTTTATTAGAAGCAGAGCTAACACTATTCTTCACAATACTGATTGCTGCTAATATTTATCACTCTTCATACTTTTTTTTCCTTCTTTCAACTGCACCTTTTCTTTTTGTTTAGATGAGCTTGTTGGAGTGATTTTTCTAACCAGAAAATGGAAAACAACCAACTTAATAAAGTCAACCAAATAATGGAAAATGCAAGCTTGTCGATTTTTAGCTACCATTAATCAGAAAAGCTCAGTCTGCTTTAATAATAATAAGTCTACTTTAAATATTACAAGAGAATAGATCCAAAAGTGCAGGCTGTTATTCAAATCAAGAACAAATTCACATGCAGACTGTGTTACACAAAGCGAGAAGAAATGCGCACATATAAAGTGTGTTTTCAAAACGAGAACAAATCAGTTATAAGTTTTGTCTAATTGAAAAATATACAGAATATTGCTTCAGTCCTAGATGAATACTTAACGTTTTTCATTATGCCCAGGGCCGGCCTAAAGCGTGTGCGACCGCACACGTTCTTTTTTGTAGTCTAAGAGCCAGCGACCGCCAGACCTTCGTCATAGTATAAAAGCTGAAACTTTCTCTGCGCATACCCCCCAACAGAGGTAGGAACAATCGGCCACTATAAAGTTTGGATGATCGTGGCTTTGGCAGGTAACAGGTGGCAAAGGTGTATAAAATTGCCGAAAATTTCGTCATTTCATAAAGCTTAATTTTTTTATGTTCTTCTTCGCAGTACTAGAAATCACTTTATCCCTTGCCAGACACTTTTCCATCGTGGCAAACCCCCGCCAGACAGCCTCAAAGTCATGGAAAACCGTTGTGTTCGTAAACTCCCGCGACGAAGTACGTCAAGCTGTCACAAAGTGCCAAGCACATTTTATACTGCTACTTCTGAACTTTCTTACGCATGAACTTTCTTGCAGCGCGCTCGTAATAGAATTACGTTTTTCAAGACTTTGAGGTTGTCTGGCGGGGGTTTGCCACGATGGAAAAGTGTCTGGCAAGGGATAAAGTGATTTCTAGTACTGCGAAGAACATATAAAAAAATTAAGCTTTATGAAATGACGAAATTTTCGGCAATTTTATACACCTTTGACACCTGTTACCTGACAAAGCCACGATCATCCAAACTTTATAGTGGCCGATTGTTCCTACCTCTGTTGGGGGGTATGCGCAGAGAAAGTTTCAGCTTTTATACTATGACGAAGGTCTGGCGGTCGCTGGCTCTTGCTCTATTGGGGAGGGCACCGAAATGAGAAAAATGTTTCAAAGATAAGCGGTGAAAATTTAAATATTTACGTATCTTATGAATGTTTGAATGCAAATCGCCATTTGAATGAGTTTTTAGTTCAAATAAATTTTGTTTGAAGGTTCAGTAAAGAGACTAGCTTCAAGAAGCGTTTCACTCGATTGTTTTGACATAACTGAACAAATGTAGATACAGAGTCTTCTATTACGTGTTTAGTCTGTCTGTCACATCAGCTTGCAATGGCGACCGACCTGAAGGCAATAGCGGATTCAGGGGAGGGGTTAGATGGCTTCACCCCCCCCCCCCAAGAGATTGCTCTAAAGGGTAACATTCTGCTTCATTATGCACTTTGAATATGTAAAGTGATCTTTTTTAATCACTTAGCCCCTCTCAAAAGAGCATTTCTGGATCTGCCACTGCCTGAAGGCCAAGGGCAGATTAAAGGGAAGAAAGAAATTAATGTAAAAGATCCTATTTTACTTCCATAAAATGTATGTATATGTCAATCTTCTAACTAACACCCCCCCCCCCCCCCGACAAACTTGCAATAATCCGTCACTGCTGAAGGCAGACCTTAGGTTACATCACTACTCCCCGACCTCTGCTACCCTCACCGCCTTTATCAAAATTTCTTTCGTCTTCTTCAAAAAAATGCTTTTGTAGAAGGTAGTTGAGAAGTTTAAGTAGTCTCAAAGACATTATTATTAATTTTTTTTTCGCGAACAAGCGACTAAATCTTAAATAATGACCAGCGATTGTGAAAAAATTTTGATTAGTCATATCATAACTTATCCTTAAAAGTAATTTTACTGTATGATATAGTAACCAAACAACCTTAATAAAAGTAAACAACCTTGATGAATGAGAAATCAATATGTAAGCAATTATTTCGTTTACTGAGTATAAAAGAAAATTCGCCCTTTCGAGTAAAAGAGAATTCTTAGTATTCTTTTCTGATTACCTTTTAAGAAATCTTTGTGTTCTTTCCCGATTGTTCTGAAAATTTGCTATCAAATTTTCAAAACAAAGTTTTGTTTTACCTAAATTTACACGTTTTAAGGTGTACTGAATCGGAAAATCTCCTTTTTTGGGAGTTGACTTGTGTATCTGCTATCACAATAACTCAAAAACCAATAGCAGCAAGAAGTCAAAATTCGTATTCTGAAACTCTATCCCATTAAATAGACTCAAGAAAGCTTTTTCTTTTCTCTCTCCAAACTGATTGATTAATTTAAGACAGAGTTGTGGCTGAAAAACAAAATCGGGCGTCACTTCTTTATACTGGAAAAGAAACAGTAGCCAGAATCCAATATTCTGAATTCGTACCACATGGTAATCTTCTTATAAATTAAATCTAATAGAAGGCTCACACAAAAACGGACTGCTAAACCTGATTTTTCTAATCGAGGACTTCAAAATGTGTAAATTGAGGAAAAAAAACTGTTTCAAAAATTTGATCCTAAAACTGTACTTTACTGCCATATTTAAGTAGGAAAAAAAGGGACTGACTGAATTAACACTAATTTTATTAATATTAAAATGTGTAGAGGTAGAAAAGAGACTGAGTACAGGTAAAACAATGATGAAAACCAGAAAATAATTGCCCGAAAAAAAGAACGATGGCAAAATGTTCTTGAACGACTTCTTGCCATAACTCAATTTTTTGCCCAGAACAAAATGGCTTTCCGAGGGACAAATGAAACTTTGCACAAAAAAAAAAAAAAAAAAAAACAATGGAAATTATTTAGGAATTGTTGAACTAATTGCTGAATTTGATCCTGTAATGAAAGAACATGCATTTAGAGTATTGGCAAATGAAAAACAAAGGTGTCTGTCATACTTAGGAAAAAACATACAAAATGAATTATTGACTCTGATGGGAGATAAAGTAAGAGAAGAAATAGTAAGTAGGATTAAAACAGCCGAATATTATGAATTGATTCTCGACTGCACACTCGATTTAAGCAGGAACGAACTGCTTTCTGTTGTTCTGAGGTATGTTTATCAAACAAAAGAGCTAAAAGTTGAAATTTGAGAAAGTTTCCTACATTTCATTGAAATAACAGATACTTCAGGAAAAGGAATGCCGGAAACCGTCTTAAAAAAACTATGGGAGTACGACTTGGATATTTCTAATTGCAGAGCCCAAGGGTATGATAATGGTGCAAATATGAAAGGCAAACACTCCGGACTGCACGATTGTTTGTGTTTTTCAGCTCATCGGCAAAACGTTTGGAGACTGTCGTAGTCAAATGAGGTATCATAAACACTTAAATGACCGCAAAGTTATTTTTATGATACCAATTGCAGAAAAATTTGGAGATTTATAGAATATTTAGTTAGTTGGAATAATGATTTAAAAATGCTCTTTTATGAATATGAGAAATATTGTTCATACCATAAAGTGCATTTATTAGCATATTTGCTAACTGGCAATTATATGTATATAAAGTGTACTATTTAAAAATGTTTGGTGCAGTTCAGAAAAGAAATATAACACTGAAATTTTTAAGTGTTCTCTTACTTCAAAACTCTACAAGAGTAATTTTTTTAAAGAACAGTCTTAAGATGTTTCAATGCAAGTACCTTCTTTTTCTTTTTTAAGGGAGTACAAACAATATTACTAGCATTTAAAAGCATGGTAAAATTAATTTATTCAATAATCATTAAATGACATTTGGTAAAATATTTGTCAATTTTATATTTTAATCAATAAAATTTGTTCTAATTTAGTGAATTAAGATTGAGCTTTAAATTGCATATCAATGTGAATTAATTTTAAAAATTTGCTGGAATCGCTTTTATAATAGAAGTACAAAAGGTTTACTAAAATATTAAACACTTACAAATGAGGAATATCTTTATTACACACAACATATTGAAAATGCTTTTTGTGTGTACATAATTAGCAAACATTTGCTAAAAGTAGCACAGACAATAACAAATACCATATATAAATACATCACATATCAAAATATACTTAAAATTAAACATTTTATTATTGAAAACATCGATATAGAAACATACTTATCAAAAAAGATAGCCAAAAATATTAAACAGACAATTATTAAAAACCCAAAATAAATGCATTTGTTGTACACAATCCATAAAACTAATGTCCAGTACATAAAATTCAAAGTACAAATTTTTTGAAAGTATAAAGTGGAAAAGTATTGCTAAATCACAGATTACTAGAAGCAGCCAAAGATGAAAGTTTGTGTTCAATTAATACATTACATATTGTCTCAAAAGCTTAATTCTTAACGTTCATAGTTCACTATGTAAATGTAAATAAATGCCAGACTGCTGTTTATACATTTCTGAAAATGTGTGATAAAATTACTATTTTTCCTCGGACTTTCTGTTGGGCACAATAAAATAAAGTATTCATATTCTTTTTCTTCTTTTTAAATAAGCATACCTGCCAACATCTGGTAAGAAAATCCAGAGGCTTCACAATCTTAAAGTCATAATTATGTATCTGATACAGAACACACTTCAAAATTTTTTCATGCATTAAAGTTCACCATCTATTGTATGTATCATTTTAAAAATATAAATTGACATAACACACACATGTGGTTTTTAAAATGGACAGTTTGCTTTCAATTACAATCTATGTTTGAAATTTCAATTTGACACAGGGTCATTATGTTAAAAATAAAATTTGTAAAGAGCTCAGAAATTTAAAATTCTTTTAACATGAAATAAATAAAACTTCAATGTTTCTTTAGGGCCACAAAAGCTTTTTCTCAAGTGTTCAAGAATCTACAAAATATCCGATTTTTAGACAAAGTAGTAAATTTTGGGGCTTTGAACTCACCAATGTTACAATTAAAGGATCTGCATCTAATTAATCAGGAGACCAGGAGAAATCATCAAAATCCAGTAGAGTTGGCAGGTATGAATAAGTGTATGTGTGTAAATTTAAGTGACAATATTGTCATTTTATAGGCAAATAGAGACAAATGTTTCTTATACCTCATACTTCATAGAAGGTAAAAGGTAACTTATGAAAAGGTGTTCGTACAATTATTTGGATCTGTTGCCGTTTTTATGGTAATATTATAGCTTAAAATGAATTTTTGTGAACCTTAAGAGCTTTTACAATCATTATGAAAGTTGCAATTTTCACTAATAGAATGGACGGATGCATTTCAGAAGATATCCAGTAAGAATATCCAATTCATTATATACAAGAAAATTTCAGTAAGATATATTTATCAGCATTACATTTTACAATTTCCATATTAAAGGCACAGTGCATAGTCAATTTGTACATAGAAGATAAGGCATCACAAGTAATTCACGAATAAAAACCTCAAAAAGTATAAATGGAAGATTTAGCACATTTTAACAAAAGTGTACTACACTTTTTTAAGCATTATATTATTAGCATAATGAACGAAATACTACAGAAAGGAGTTTGAAGAAATTCTATATGAGAAAGCAAACCCTACTGCAAAAATAAACAAGTTCAGGTATAAGTCATTTTCAAAAACACATTTCACGAAGAAAACATTACTGTGAAATAACTAAATGAGTTTCTTTAGGAACAAAAATAATTACTTTGATAATCAAAACAAACCATGACTTCAATCTGCCGTATTTTTCACTTGAGTATCAAAAGTTTTGTTGCACAATAGGAACTTGATTTAACATATTTATATTTCAAACAAATCAATGATTTCCCCCCCCCCTACTTTGTGAAACTTAATGTGCTTTTATACAAATAAAAGCAAAACAATTTTGCTGACTTCAGCTTTCTCCAGTACATTCTGAAGTAGCACATTAATACTGATAGAGTTTGCGATCACAGATAATGCTTTAAAACAATAAATATAAGTACACATGCAAATAAATCACGGTATAAGTAATATTTTCACAATTTTAACTGTTAAATGTTTGTAAATATGAATTGTTTCCATTCTCTGAAATGAGTTTATACAGTGCATTTACAAAAAAAAATTTTGAAGTAGAATACACCAGGGCTTGAAATTAATATGGCAATCCACTGATTTAAGACCATTATAATATGTAAAAACCAGCAGAATACAAAATTTGTTGGTCTGTCAGACTAGTAACTTTTCTCTTGCAAACATTCCTCATTTAGTTCCACAATACATGGCATCTAATTTTACCAATACATGTCATATGATTTGATCTATTTAATATCTTTATAATAGGTGTTTACATCCTTTAAATCAGTTGTTAATGCCAATCAATTATATTGCTCATATAATTTTTTTTTTTTTTAAATCATGTATAGGGATCAGTGTAAATGTTATGGATCAAGCAAGTCACAGGGCCACTAACTATATGTTCTAATTTCTAACCCTGCTACTAGAGTGCATAATTGTGCATCTGCCATTGATCAGTTACAATAACTGGTCACACACCTACTTCAAAAGAATCGTGTCCCCCTTCCCCCCCCCCCAAAAAAAAAACAATTTAATAAATGAATAACCTTATAAGAGAGAGAGAAAAAGAAAGTGCAGTATGTTATCTCCACCACACTATTCTTAAAGAATTGATTGTCTTCTATGGTAAGAAAGTTTACAGTGAAAGAAGCAGAAAAACAGATGATTTGATTGACACTTGCAATGGAAAGGAGATAAGGGATTAGAACTGGGGATGAACAGAAAGAAAGAGAAAGGCAAGCTGATTCTCTAATACGTCTATAAAGAAGTAATACAAAATAAAATGTTGAAATCTGCCATTAAAATATGACAGTTTTCAATGTTTTATATACTGTTATGCATCCATAGAAATGGCAATATGCACCAGAAATTTTACTATTTGAAAAGTTACAAAACAAAATTTCAGGCTTACAAGGATCTCCCACTTATGTCATAAACCTTGTAAACAGAATCCTGAAAGTGGGAAATAAGCTCATGACAACAAATAATGAAAAGCAGCAAGGAAAAAATTTACTGAGTAACCTGAATAACCACCTTTTTTTTTTTTTTTTTTTTTTTTTTTTTTTTGTGAAAGAAGTTTGATTTAATAGATTGTCCATGGAAATAATTCTGTCAATGTTAGTTTTTTTTTTCTTCCCCAAAAAACTTTTCAATCAAGCATTTTATTCTATTAAATAAAACAGTACAATGTTAATCACATGTCTATACAATATTCATAAAACAATAGAAATTTTATACAAAAATTAAAGAATAAATATCATAGCATCATGTTTACAATGTACAAGAAAGCCACACATTTTGCATGTTCCTGAGAATATATCACAGTATCATGAGGAATTTGGCACTGCATTACTTTAAAAACACATTTTAATGCACATAAATTATCATTCAGCATGGCTTTTATGGCTTTATATGGAAATGTACATTTTTTTTCATTGTAAATATTAATTATATTTCAATTACAGAAAATCCGTAGTAATGGATTTACATAAAATAGAAAGATAAAATAATTTAATTTTTGAAATGTGAATACTTATGAAAAGTTCACAAAATATAATTCAATAAAATTAGGGGAATTGCTTCCTATTTTAAATACTTTAAATTATAGCCCATATCATTAAACATGGGCATCCATTTTTTCAATAAAAATATATCTTTGTACTTTGCACAATTGCTTAAGATGCTTATTTAAAAAACTACTAATTTGGAGATTGGAGAGTATTAATAGAATTATAATTAGTGAGAATAAACAGTAAAATTTGTTTAAAATATCAAGTTAGCAAAACTGCATTCCAAGTAATCAACACAATGTTTTGACAGGCATGAATGATTTAGACCATTTTGACCCTCTTTAGAAATAAATAATTCCAAATGATGGAAGGGGAAGAACAAAATCATCATATTTTCCCATAGCTAAGATTTAAATTACTCATTTTAAAAATAGACGAAATGTTGAACATGACCCTTTATACAAGGCAAAAGATAGTTGTTTAGTCCAGTCCTGCAGGGGTGTGTGCGATCAATCTTTACTAAAAATTTTCCTGTAATATACAGTTTGGTGACTATTTGGGTTCTTATAAAGTAAATAATTAAAAAAAACCTCCCTCCCTTAACCCCTTAAGCGGTTTGCCCGTACAGTGTACGTGCTACCCAAAATTGGCCTCAACTGGTTTGCCTGTATAGCGTACAGGCATCGATATTTTCTCCTTTCCTTTTCTGATTTGCCCATATATTTCATTATTGTGAAGAGACTATTTAGTATTAATATTTTTCAATAGATGGCGTGGCTTGTCCATGTAACTGAAATGCTTTTCATCCGGGGTTTTCTTCCTAGCGAGAGAGCGGGAATATTTCATTATGAAAATTTTGTTCTACTGCAAATAATATGCCTTTTTTGGAAGCATTTCGGTAAAAAAATTGACCGCTTCACTTAAAGAGTTAATGTGGCTCTGTATATGTGCAGTGATGCCGCTTACGCACTATACTATAGCACATCAAATATGCAAAAAATCGATGATGGGATTAAAAAAAAGTGAAGTTATGATGCATCCTGCGTAATTTCCATCACGCAAAATTTTAGGGAAAAAAAAGAGAGAGCGAGAAACAAAAAAATTTTTTTTGTCATAATGAGTCCTCTCTCTCTAGGAACACTAGAGAAGGGAGATATTGATTTAAGCAAAATAGTTGGTCTTGGTACAACCCTTACTGGTCTTGATGACAGCCCAGTAAGGGAAGAAGCTGAGACAGATTAGTGAAATAAATGATATTGCAGAAGTTAAACTGAAATAACCTAAAAATGTATGATGGCTGAACACTTTACCAAAAAAAGTAAAAAATGTGATATCAATTCAGTATAAGTAAAAGGTCTACTGACAAAAATTAAAGTTTTGAGTTTTCCTTACATAATTTCAGCTGTTTTAGAGATGTTCTTGAACCTGTAAAAAAACTAAGCCTAATTTTACAAAAGCAAAATATTTTTTCTACAATTAATGCAATGGTTTCTAGCTGTATTGGTCTATTGGACAATTTAACAGAAAATGTGGGAGAAAATGAAAAAAAATATCATGAAAGCTGCGACAAAGGTGATGACGATAACACTATCAGAATATAAACTTGACAGAAATTTACTGAGTGAACTGATTAAACTTCAGCTTATATCAGAAGTGATACAAAATTTAAAATATCGTTTTCCAGAGGAAGCATTCGTCTAGTAACAATCACTGGATGCAACCTTTAATCCCCTCAACTATCCAGCAAGCACCGATATTTTGCAAAGCTATGGAGAAAAATAACTAACATTTAATATCTCATTATGGATGTATGATTTCTGAAGATATTTTAAGAAAAGATTTTCAGTATTTTAAGCATCTAGCTTTAAATATGAGTGATTTTATGTCAAAACCTAGGTCCCAAGGACCCATCCCTTTCAAAGTCTAGCGACATCACTGATGTGCATGGTTTACTTCTCATACAGAGAAGACCTTTCTAACCATACGCAAAGTGTTATGGGTATAAAGGCTAATCTCATTTATTTTTAAAATTCTATTTTATTATTTATTTACTATTATTATTATGGTAATCCCTACAGTCACTTCTGCCAAACTACTTTTTTGTCAAATTTGCTGGCAAACTGTTGCCAATCGTATTCTAAACCATCAACAATTTCATGCGCCCGGCATTTATCTTGTGAAAAATTGCTTGTCTTGGTAGACAGCCGGGATAATATGCAAGTACCATTATTATTTTCAAAACTAAGAGAAACTTTACTATTCTTGCTCTTAAATCTGTTATATGACTCCCCCTACTCTTCACTTCCTAAAATTCTTGGTCATGTTATGCTTATGTTTTTGCTTTTGACACAACAAAGCGATAATGATTCAGCAAGTACTCTTTTCACACTTCTTTTTTAAACCATGGTAGGTAACACATTACTAATAAGTAGATTAAACAGCCTTTTTTTAAAAAGGCCAATATTGGGTAGTGGTAATTTACGTGGGAAGCAATTATGCTTAATAAAGTTGCAACTCTCAAATCAGAAATATGAAAACATAACACAAATGAGTAAAAAATAATGGTTAAATTGCTGCAGCACATCAAAACAAATATGAATCAATATTCATCTCCTTTTTAAGTTGAGAATATTCAACTTAAATCATTTTGGTTCAATTAAATCATTATAAAAATTCATCAAATTCCAAACGCAGATATGAATGCATTTGTTTTGGAATGTCTAAGGATTCAATGCAACTGGGACCCTGGTAGTTTTGCATTATGACAAACCTAGACAAATGCTGTAGCGATCGAGGCTGATACACACGAGTATCAAATTCTTTTGGAAAGTACTGTAATGCAGGCCATAAAGGCCCCCACTGGAAATTTTGGTTCAATTTAAGGAAAAACTCTTGCATATCAATAAGAGGAATTATTGGAGTTGGTATTGACTTCCAGAACAATCTGATGCATTCAGTAATTGCCGACTTTTCTGCTCGTGACACAGATATAAAGCTTGCTAGGAGGCAGGATATATATACGTAGTACTTTAAGGAGTAGTAGGAATGAATATTATCAGATCCAGAGCCTTCTGTTTTCTTTCGAGACCTGCAAATAATCACAAATTAAGTCATTTAAAAGCATCTAGATTTAGCTTTGCATAGATAAGTAGATAATTATCTATACAATATTCAACCATGTCAGTAATTTCAGGTAGATTACTATGTAAAACATTGTTTAAAAGCAGGGTGTAAAAAAAAAAAAAAGTTATTTAAAAAATCCATATACTCCTTTACTTAAATTATGAAGTAAGGTAACAGTTTTTTATGAATAAATTAATAGTTTAACAACAAATTTACATAAAATATATTAAAAGTAGAATTTAATTGTACTAATTTTTCTATTTTGCAAACATGAAATCAATCACTGCTTGATTTAAAGCTTTTAATTTAAGTTAAAATATTTTACTTTAGTATATAGTCATTATATCTGTTATGATGCAAATAAATTATTTAGAAATACAAAATATTGACATGTTCTGTTATATCATTCTAGTTCAAACTTTGTATTTCAAAAACCAATTATTATTTTCCAATCAAGCTGAAATACACACACATTTTAATCTGACAACATTCAGCAATTTTTCTTTCCCTTCTTCAAAAATAGTGCTCATTATTTACACATGTCAGCTCCTATCTATTGAACTATTGCTTATACAGATTTAAAAGTATTGTTAAAAATTATGAATTGCAATCCCAGGGGTTGGAATATGTTACAAGTAGCAAAACTAGTTACTCTCCCCCCCCCGGAGTTTGTAGCATAGTAACTACTTTTAAAAAATAGTGCAAAACAAAAAATTACTAGTTTGTATCATGCTTTGGAAATTATTTTTAACATTACTTTAGCAGCATCATTGCTGTTGTACAATGTTTACTTATTACTCATTTTTCAAAAAAAATAAATACAAATAAAAAAATCGCAATATTGGTTTTCAGTGGACTGAAAATGGCAAGCTCAATTATGGCAAGCTTTGTGTGAAACTTATTCCATCATTGTGATACCTCACACCAATGGAAATGGTTTGCATGTAATTCAGTACTTGGACGGCCTTTTCGAAATGGTTTGTGTGTTAAATGACATCACTCTATAAAGTCATACGTGGACATTTCACTTATTGCAATTTTAGTCATTAAAAATTTAATTTGTTTTAACAATAGTTTTATCTTATTAGCAAACAAATAGTTTCCCCTTTTAGTACAAACCAAAAGTATTCCCCATTTAGTACATCAATATCCTTGAATGTGAATGTAAATTGAATCTTTTATCAAAATTTCTCTCTTAAAAATAGTTAAGTAGTGACTACATTAAAAAAGTTATAGTTATCACATTTTCCAAAAAATGTAGTTGTTGCTAACTATTTTTTATTTAATTGAATTTGTTTGCAATATAGTTGTAATTCACAAAAAAAAAAAAAAAAAAAAAAAAAAAAAAAAAATATATATTTAACCACTGTGTAATCCACAACAATTGGAAAAATAAAACCTTAGGCATGTTGAAATATATTTCAGCCATCCATCAATCATGGCCTTCTTCAGCTATAGAACATTTCATTTAAGTGGGGAAGAGGAAAAGAGACCACTTCAACTGAAGGCCATAATGACATCCAAAATATATATTAAGAGAAGTCTTAGATATCGTTACTATTATTGTTTAGACATTTTCAATCTTTGCATTATTGGGCAGTTCTTTTGGTTCTTTTAAAGATAAAATCAATTTTGACAAGTTTGCATCTTAATTCATTAATGATTTATTTTTCCAAGTGATAAGTTTCTTGAGAACAGTGACTTAAAAGTCTGGCTTTATGTAAAAATTTGTATCATGCATAACTTGACAGTATGCAACATAATTTTGCAGAATAGTTAGGATTCCTGATTTTTACTAAGGCAGGCTGCCAGGTAGCTGCTTATTAATGGAACTCAATTCCAGGTGTTGAAAACTATTCCGTATCAATATCAGAGATAGAAATCATTTATCAAATTTTAATCCCATCATTTTTGGCAGAAAACAGAGGAGAAAATACTTTAAATAGGTTTGAATTCTACTGACGACTATGAGTGGATATAACTATTGCTTCCCCCCCCCCTTCCTTTCTTTTTAAAAGTTTTTTTTTTTTTTTTTTAAATTCAGAGAGTTATAATTGACATTTTTAAGAAATAAAGAAAATCATTATTAAATTAAAAAAAATTTATCAAACTTTCCCATGTGTCTCACATTCTGGCATTGCTAGTTCAAATTTCCAGCAGTGCAATTTTTTTTTTTTTTTTTTTTGGGGGGGGGGGGGGGTACATGAATACATCTTTAAATTTGCTTCCATATTGGGAGGCAATTCAGAAAACTGATAACAAAATTGGAAGATAGAGTTAGATGTTCCAGATAAATATCTATCATCTACATCCAAAACCTAATTACACCACTCGATAGTTAAAGGATCGAAGAATTCGTTATGTTGAGTGAGTACTGTCACACATCAGATTGCTTGCAGCAGAGGTTGAGGGAAGGGGGGGGGGAAGCACCTCCTTTTTGGGGTTGTTTCCCTGCATCACAAAATTTCTGTTTAGTATAAATTTTGACTTGGAGAAGCCAGAATGTTCGTTTGTGTTTCAACTGTCAGCAGGGGCAGCCTGACATGGTAAGTAAGGTAAGCATCACATCAAGGCGCCATCTTTGAAGGGGCACAATTTCGAGCTCAAAACTTGGAAAATGTATAAAAGGGACACCATTTTTACAGTTGCAGGGGGGGCGCCGCATACTTTAGGGATGCTCCTGATTATCAGCTCTTAAGATTTCGCTTGAGTGGATAAATGATGGTGCCAGTACATCTGTAGCTGGGGTGCCTGAGCAAGTGCATAATATTCACTTCTATATCAATGCCGGACTTTGCAGGCATTGATCATGTGCGATTAGCGATTATGAAGACACATTGGACACTTGTTATGTACATGTATTCACATAAAAGACACTGCTGTGCCCACAACACAGCCACATCTGTTTTTTTTTTTTTTTTTACTTTTTACACACCAATACTTATGATTAATTCACTTATAAGAAAATTTACTTATTCATTTTTTAATTACTTATAGATTTTTTTTGATAATTTATTATTCTGAATTTAATTTATACAAAAAATCTATACATAATTAAAAGAAAAGAAATAAGAAAATAACAGCAAGAGATTAAAACACACAATGTCAGAGTATGAGTTGTGCACTTTTAAAATCAAACAACAGAATGTTCAAGTAATTTACATAGTTTCGATGAAGTGGTTCAAAAATAAACATTCATTCCCTTTACCTATACTTGTGTATTGCATTTTAGTTTTGCAAGTAGCATTTTCATATGGTAAACTACCACTATGCCAAAGATAATAGAAATCTGTTGCCATCAAGCTGTGCCTCCTCCTAATAAGTACCATAGTTAAGTGCCTCAAGCTTTTATAAATTATATATTGTTTAAAATTAAAAAGAGCATGTCTAAGCAATTCTGCCACCTATTGCAGAGCTATGATGAATTTGCAATAGGTGTTTCAGCTTGAAATGTTTCTCAAAAATTGCTACATTCAATTTTTTTATATTTAAAAAAAAACTACTATTATTACTATTTAAAATAAATAAAGTTACAATTTACTTTTAGAAAAGATTATTTTAGTGCAGATTTCAGTTACTAAAAAAAGAATAATATAAATAAATTACCAAAATTCAGCATCAGGTAAGGAATATTTTTGAAGAGCAAATTCTGCCATGAAGGCAGAAGGACACTTGTGCAGAAGCAATGTTTTCATGAGTTTCACATCAGCTCTCATGAAAGCATGTTCCACAAATCGTTCAGAAAGAATCCAATACTTATCCTTGCCGAAAGTTCTTGATCCTTTCGAGGAAAGTCTCAAGCTCTCAAACAGTTTTTTAACAGCAAAATTAGGGAGAGAACTTATGAAGTCTTTAAAATGAAGGAAGACAAATATTTTTCTTGTACACTCAGTAATGAATTCATAATCTTTACTGGAAGTATATAAGATCATAAACAATGCACTTAATTTTGACATAGATTGCGAATTTCTTCTCTTGGACAAGTGAGAATTCATGATTCTACTGAATAGTTTAGCATCATACACTTTTGATAATGACAACATAGCATAGTGTTCATATTCTTTTTCCATAACAGTCTTGACATGTCCAAAATATACTGCTAAGAAGTCCTTAGCAACAGATGCCAAATTTGTCTTTTTAGCGGTAGTGTCAACAAGGGGATTATTTAGAATACTTTCATTAATAACAGCTTCTGGTACTTTCTTTATTGATTCATAATATTCTTCCATGTTAAAAGCATGATGCTCAAGATTCAGATAGTTCACTTCAGGCAGATTTGTCGGAATCAGGAAGAGTGCTCCTTGCTCCAAGGCATAATGAGAACCCAACCAGTGTTTCCGGGCTGACTTCAGATTTGAAAAGAGAGTCTGTTTACGAAAGGACAGAATAGTTCCTGAAAAACAGTAAAACCAAAATTAATATTTCATTAATAAAATTAAAGGAAACATTTATTTATAAAGTAACCAAAATATTATAAGAGCAAAAACAAACCCACCACACTATATTTCAATTGTACTGCATTTACTTAAGTCATTGTAAATTATTACAATCACACATATAAACATCAGGTCAAATTTTAAATTAAGGGCAGGTCTGAGAGGGAGGAAAGCACAGGTACATTCTTTTTCATATTTTACTGTAAATGAAGTGTTAGGCCTTCCATTTTAAGAGTATAAACGAACTGTTTCAGTGGTTTTATGATCTAGTTGAAGATATAACTTTTCCAATAAGTTCCTCATAAGTAGAGACCAGATGCTCAAGTACTAAAATCTCTTACAATAAGCAAGCAGCATTTATAGACAATAAAATATATATTTTTTAAAATGATAACTTGAAAATTTATTTTAAAAAACAGCTTACAGACATTTATATGAAGTGCAAGAATACACATGTATTAAGATTTGTATATATTCATGATTAGATATGATACAAATGACCTTTCTTTTCAACAACAATTAAAGTTATTGGAGAATATTTAAAACATGCAATATGAATAGAAACACAATCTATGACAACTTTGTTTATGTACTTTTAAGTACAAAAACAAACCTCTTCATAGCATGCAAGGGAGAGGGGTAAAAAATATAGAAGAAAATTATGACATTAAATTTTATGAATATATATATATATTTTAACTTTAAAAGGGCCGATCAATCTAACTTGTGATGACTGCCAGCAGTGCACAACTGATGAGGTGTTGGCTTCATTTGAACAAAAACACAAAAAAATAATTTAAATTAGAAGAAAAACAGGTGGGAGTTAAAAAAGGAATGTAAAATAATACTGAGCATACTAACATGCTTTAGTAAACGATACCTCTGGGGATGGCAAAACTACCTTAGGGTTTCCTGCTTGGTATTTGCTTCAAAATTAAGAAGCCCCCGCTTATGATCGGTAGTGCTGCCATTTATCGGCTTCTGAATGAGGTAGAAATGAGCTGTTCAAGAGTCAGTGGTAGAAATTAACACCCTTAGCTGGTACTGCTGCTATTGATCTAATCTGGATTTGGGTTGGTACAAGATGCTATAAAGCAGAAGTGCCTAAGCCCCCATAATTCATGAAAATAAGAGGCAGACAGAAAATGTTTTAGTGCCGATTATCAAGCCTTTTTAAAAAAAAGGACCCGCTTTCTGATTAAAAGAAGTAAGAAGGACTTGCTTTAAAACTTTAAAAACTACACTAATAAAAACCCTTCGATAGCAGCCATCGCCGTTTCTTACTTGCGCTGATTTCTTCCTCAAGGGATGGGGTGAAGCGTTGAGGAAGAGATCCGTGCAAGCAAGAAACTGCGATGGCTGAAGAAGGTGGTGGCCACCACCGAAAGCTGCTACAGAAGGGTTTTTATTAGTGTAGTTTTTAACATTTTAAAGGACCTGCCTTTCTTTCAAACCATTGGTCAACCGACCAAGTGAGAGACCACTTTTATATCCTAGTGTTTAACTTGAAAGTGTTTTCGTATTATTGAAAAAGAGCCAGAAAAATCAGAAGGGACCCACAATAATTATTTTTTACCTGGTATCCATAATTTAAGGTGCGTAAAAAGATGAATACTAGTATTAGCTAAAGTAAGTGCTTTATAAATTTGTGCTCAATTTTTTTTTTTTTTTTAACTTTTTCAGCATTCAGAATTTTGACAAACATTTTTCAGAATAAATATGTATTTATCTACAAATTGACAACTTTACTTAAGCATTATCTTTTTTTATCAGAGGATAGATAAAGTATAATAAAAGGAAAAGAAGAGGGTAAGAGAAACAAGAAGATATTTCTGCAACAAGCAGAAATTTTTCATGGGGGGCGGGGGTTACGACTACTGCAACTCATATATATGTATATTTGAACGGGATAAGGGAGCGAAAAATATACATTTTGTATGACAAAAAATTCCTCATGGGGGGGGGGGGGGAGGAGGAGGACACCCCCCCCCCTTTGCCTACACCTCTGGCAACAAGCAATCTAAATAATAAAAGCCGTTGTATGTAACGATTCCGGGATCGACTCATCTCTAAAAAATTAACCTTTTTTAAAACTTGCAGCTTCTTTCAAATCTAAATATCTAGCGAGATATCACGTCTTGAAAAAGTAAACAATATACACAGAAGCGACTTTATTCATTCCTCAATTCTTTGAAAAAAAATCACAGAACATAATCTTTCTCATAGATCGATTAGATGACGTCATACTCCTTTTGTATGACAAGCAATGCAAGAACAGTTTTATTTAATAATAAAGTTCTATTTAACTGAAAAATTTTGATAGATTTTGGGCAAATTTATTCAGAATGTGTAAAATTTTGTTTGCACAACACTTAAAACACCTATTTGTAGGAATTCTCTTTTAGAGATTGGCAACACTTTGAGATGAGAATGTTGTTGTTGTTCTTTCTGGAAGTCACTTTTTTTTTTTTTTTCCATTGCTCTCAGCGGAGTGTTTTTAAATGTTAACAAATGTTAACGGCGTTACATTTGTGAAATCTTATTTTAAAAGTGTTTGAGTGTTTTAGATTGTTTGGGTGACATTTATTTTGTTTTTGTTGTAAGGGTTTATTTTGATTTTACCGTTGTTGGATCGTAACTTTTATTTCGATTGTTTTGGGACATTGTCATAAGCATTTGTTCAATTTTGAATTCATTTAACCGAATGGATTTTGATTTCAATGTTGTTGGATCGTAACTTATTTAGACTGTTTCTGGCTACGCCCCTGCATCTATGATTTTATTTTTTAAAACTTGGAGTCGTGTTTCAACAACAACTCTGAACTTTAGAATTTCTTTTCTGTTGAATTTCTAGAGTTCAGAGTTAAGTTGTTGAAACACTACTCCAATTTTGAAAAAATAAAATCATAGATGCATAGTTGTTAGACTGACACTGTTAACATCTCCCTCCTTCTCTTCTGTGTTCACGTCACGGCAGGAAGACTGGTTATTACATAGATGACTAGCCTGTTTTTAGTAGCTGCACAGGTATTAGCGATAAATGACTGTTAGAACACAGACATGGAGAAGGGAATATGTATCAGGTGTGGTCGTTGCACATGGCCCGGGAGAGTGGCATATTGAATTAAAAAACATATACCAGGGTGGCTACGGCAATACAGAAATAAAGTTCCCTGATTGTCTCACTTCCGGTGACGATCAAAATTATTGTGACAGTAGAGAACTTCAGAGTGGAATAAGGATACAAGGGTCACTCTGCCACAAAATTCCAGCCTCTTGGTAAAAAAGGCAATCACCAATCGACCACTAGGGATAACAAATCATTACTTTTCAATATGATTCGTTACTGAATCACCCAAATACAGAAGTTTTGAACAAAAATGAGTGCATTGTACTTGCATTTAAGATGTCTGATTAATTCACATGTCTATATGAATCGTATGTCTGGTTTCTTGTATGAGTCCGAATACCTGTTGTTTTGGACTCATATAGTGCCTACATCACTCAAATCTTGGATTTGTAAAGTATCTGCATAAGTTGAATATTGAATAATCTGCAAGTCAGATGCTGATCTACAACTAAAAACAGCATCTTTCAGTAGACAGAAACACAAAGTTCCCTGATTTTTGGATATTTTTATGAAATTCCCCCGATATTTCCAGATGGAAGAAATTATAACTAGATTATAACTAGAAATAAAGTACCCTGATTTCCATGATCTGTTGCCACCTTGTATACGATTATGGAGCTTTCATTCAGCTAGACGCCGAAAGCGAGAGGCCTGTAGGTTGCACATTTTTTTTTTTTTTTTTTTCCCCCGATGCAGCACGTTGGCGGACCAGGTGGTCACCGAAGGCGGGTAGCCCGTACACTACACTTTTTGGCCGTGAAGAAACTGTCGGTGTACCAGCTGATCACCGGATGCTGCTGCTCACTGAAACATGTGCAAGAGTCCCGTATGTTGCATAGGCTGGACGTGAATGGTCAGACCAGCTGGTTTCCGAAAGCAGGTGGTCCATAGGTTACAAATTGCACTCGTGAAGAGGCCCGTATGCCGTGGGTTGCACATTTTGGCTGCGAAGCGGCCATCGATGGCCAAAACGGGTTACCGAAGGCAGCTAGTACAGCTATAATACCAACTTGATACTTTTGATTTGATTTATTTAAATGAAAAAACATATTTATAACTAGAAATAAACAGAATAAAATGCATTCATACTTTCTTCTGATGCAAGGTACTCTTTAAAGGTGACATTTATATACGATCTGGATGTATTTCCTAAAGGAAAAAAAAAAAAAGAAATACTTGAGAATCAAGTTATACTAACAAGGAAGGGAAAGACTGCTTAACAATCTCTGGTTAATTTTAATAAAAATGTAATGTTATAGTCTAATAATTGTGAATTATTAAAATGAATAATTTCCTGATATTAATACATTACATTTAAAAATTTACTTTAACAGCAAATTTTTAATGATTAAATGTTTAAGGGAGCTAATCAGTTAATAAAACTTTTCTTTCAGACATCCTGCACCTCGAAACAAAAATTGCTTAAATAATATTTTGGTTTAAAACTTAGTTTAAAAATATAGCTTAAACTATTTAATAGCTTTTTAAACATGAATATATGATTTTGCTTAGCAAACAAAAATATTTTGATTATTGATAAGCAGAGGAAGGATTCCAAACTAGGGTTTTTTTTTAAAAAAACAAACAGTTATTTTAAAAAATCAGGACACATTGTGGTGATTTTAATTTTAAAAAATACCCGCAAGTGCATTGAATAGTGCTGCAGTATACAGAGTGTTTTGTTAATGGACCAACAAACTTAAACACAAAAGGGGCAAGTCAAAATCAAATAAGATATCAAAAAGATTTACAATAAGACACAGCTAACAGGAGTCCAAAACATTTTCATACCTTAATTAATAATCACTTCAAAAAAGGTGTTGAAGTGTTAGTTATCTAAAAATTTGCCCTTCAAATGAAATACAATTCATTCTTATGTTTCAAAACAGTAAACTATTACATTCAATTTCATTTTAAAGTATTACAGTGGAGAAACTTGGCAAACAGGAAAGACCTGGGATTGTACCTCAGGTTGTGACGCGAGGATTCTAACTTGCTTTTTCTTTGTTTTAGGTTAAGGCAAAGCTACACGATAGCTATATCTATTGGCCAGAGGAATTTTTAAGGGAGCTCATACGTGTATTGAAGTTATATCTGGAGAAAGTCACTTAAAACTCCACTCGTTAGATTGACAAATGTGTGTGAAGCCACAACCCTGGACCTGCACACTTCCTAATGTTCAGTATATTGCCCACTTGGCCGTAAGTGATAATGCTTTTAATTCAGTGAAGAATGGCAGAAAATATAAACAAGAAAGAAAGAAAATAAAGAAAAGAGGGTAAAAGTTTTAATATTCTAGGGTTAAAACTGGGTTTTACTAGGTTTTTAAAGTAAAAATTATTTTTTCATGTGATATTTTGAGTTTAAAAGCTATTTTTTAATCCACTAATTTTCCTGGTTTTCCATGATGGTATATGAGCTCTGATTCATACCTTTCTATTTAAAAGCAACTATTAATAGGTGCAATAAGATGTCTTTCAAAACTGCTTAGCAATTCTCAATCTTTTTGATGTATCCTACCTCTCATTTCAAGTTTGTAGGTCCATTAATGAAACACATTGAACAATAAAGCATGACACATTGTACATCCTCAAACTTGAATAAATCCATTCAATTAACTATTACAAGCTTCAAAGAAAATTTTAATAAATATAATCAGTAGGCCAGTATTCTTGCTTTTTCTCAAATTAGTGACAACAATATTAAATTACAATATAACAAAAACATTCATGTTTTTAGGATAGAATTTCAGGAAATATATAACTTACTTTCTACTTTAAAAACAAAGCTAGCTAATGTATTGTTTTCTAGAGGTTCCATTTTGAAATCTACATAAAATTCAAATCCTATAAAAGAAAAAGGAAAGAAAGAAAATAACATTGATTTCTGATGCAAAATTTATGAACGTTTTAATAAGCATAGAATCATTGTCTCATTACAAATAGAATTATAACTTAAATGCATGGGAGGGGGGGGACACTAGGGAATCCAATCCCGCACTGTTTATTGTTTCACAGAATTTCGGGGTTAAGACTTAATGAGCCCATGAGATCCAGCAATACCACAAGATTGCCATTTCTCATTCAGCTTAGAATTCATTTAAAAGCTGCAAACAGAGAAAAGTATAAAAGTTGAGAGATTTTAAGCACTGTTATATTTAACCTTAATCTTTATTGATAGCTAAGACAATAACTTACAGAACTAGGGAAATTACAGTCATAATGGTTATTATAATAATATACTAACAGTTATTTCTTAGTTGCCAAAAAAGATTTGTGTTTTGTGTGATTATGGCAATGCTAGACTAGCGCAATCTGCCAAGGTTGGGGGGTGCTTTGGTAGGAGGACTTTCTAAGGGGTTCTAATGCATATTCACGTTACATTGGGAGAAAACCTACCAAAACTTCAGACCATTAGATTGACAGTCGCGTGATGGGACCCGAACCTGGGACCTTCACTATTTCGCCGCCTACGATTTTCAGTGACAAAACCACTATGCCATGATGAGGCTGCCAAAAAAGAATGCACACATAAACTGTGAAAACTACACATTGGCCCGGTCACAGAAAACGTGCGACGCGGCGACGCCCATCACAGATTTTTGAGAAGGTCAGCAGACTATTTCTGAGTTCATATCAGCTGGTCCGATGCCTATTATTCAGCGATGATGTCTTGCAGGTTGTACGCCATGTTCACAGGTATAGACTATACTCGCAAGTAAAGTTCTTTCAGTACGCCGCTGATGAAGCATGTTCGTGCATGCGAGCTGTGCCAGAATTGCAAATTCGTAATTCAGATTAGCACAAAGCCAAATTTTTCGTCTTTTGCGTGGAATTTGCTCATTTTACATGCATCGATATTGCTCATCAAGATTGCATCAGTGATTTCATATGCTATTTTTTGACCGTTTGAATGACCGTATTTTCATTCGTTGCACTGTATTAGCTTTTATATCAACAATTAAAATTACGATATATTTCCAATAAGTAGATTATTTCTCCAAACTATTTTTATGAGTTTTATTATTATTATTTTTTTTTTTAACAAAGATTACCCTGCAGACTATTTCTGTATTTTTAAATCTGCGTTGCAGACTGATGCAGAAAATTCTGCGACTGGGCACATTGGTACAACAACATACGTGGAGACAAGGCCTGCTCTTCCCAACCGCGCCTTTACAAACAAAGGCTCTGGCTGAAACCATTTTGAAAAATATCCCAAAAGACAAAAAGGTGAACAAGATTCTGATGAAAGTATGTCAGATGTATCCAGTTTAACAAGCTACAGCCCTACTCCATCCTCATTGTATTCTCAGTCTGAATGTATAACAAATCAGCCTTCAATAGCATCATTTATAGTAAAACTTACAAAACAGTAAAGTCAGAATTGTCACAATCAAGAATCAGTTAATATCTTAACAAGTGTTTTCATAAACTATAAAAATGTTAGAGGGAGAGAAAAAACAGTCTGCATTTTTGCTTAAAAATTAATAAAAACAACCAAAACACTTAATCAAGTGTTTCTTGTTTACAAATCGAAACTGAGTAAAGTGGACAAAATGGACATATTATTTTGTCCGGGACAATTTTTTCCAGGATTTTTCTGGCATTTTCTTTCACACTAGAAAGAAACAGAACTACCCTGTGACTGTAGCAAACTGGTGTTTTGTTAAAAATATGTAAAATGCCATTTTACCATGAGGATTCATGCAGCAGACAGTGAATAAAACATTATAATAAGGTTTGTCAAATTACTCTCTAAGTTCATCTCTGTGATTATGGGAATTTACATCTACATTTAGATTATAATTACATTTTGTGTGAGTTTGTTGTGCTAAGGCAAAGCTACTACTCAAGGGCTATCCGTCTACGGAAGGTTATGCCCTAGGCAGAGGACTTTCTTGGAGTTCTAACACATACTCACATTACATCTGGAGAAAACTGTTAAAAACTCGGGTTGTTAAGATTGACAGCGGCATGGTAGGCTAAAATTTTGGACTTTCACACACTAAGACATGTACAATGTTCAGTGGCTTATCCACTCGTTTGGTACAATAGACCTCTGGTTGTGGTGCCTGGCCTTATGGCAGGGTTTTAAAAAACCCGTTTTTTTTTTTTTTTTTAAACCGAACCCGGGTGGGTTTTATTGGGTTTTTTGGGGTATTTTTGGGTTTTATTAAGATTTTTTTACAGTACTAGGGACCAAGGCCCAAGGCCTAGGGGACAGACTCGCTATGCTCGCTTTTTGTATGAGGCATTCGGCCCCTAATCAGGCTTATTCGTAAAAAAAGACATAATTTTAACAGACAAAACCCGAAGATTGGATCAGATAGAATGTTACTGAGCTAAGCTACACATTGCTTGGTTCTTGCATCTTCATTGGTAAAATTTAAACTTTACACTACGTAGACCCCCTACCCCTCATAACACGGAAGATATTTTGTTATGGGAATCCGTGTTGTACGGGTCCTGAGCTATACTTAGGCTTTCCAGATTTCTGACATGTTCAACCGGGACACCGGAATACCCCCAGCCTCCCGGGTATTCAAGATCAAGGATACATTTGCCTGACCAATGACTAAGCGCGTTTATGGTCTCAACGCGTGCCAGGAAGGTGCCAGGTTCAAAACCAGGCCACGTTCGCCGACCTAACCGTTCGGAGTTTTCCGTGGTTTTCTCCGAAATTTCGCGTAAGTACGGGTTAGGATACCTTAGAAAGATCCCATGTAGGTCAATCCCCTCTCGGCCTAGATCCCTCTAGCAGAAAAATTGGCCATAACACCACATTTACATTTTTTCCATGAGGGTACATTACCGGACCCCAAGGGAAGGCGACGACCCAAACACTACACACCCTTGGAGGTTTCTGGAGCGTTTTAGAGGGTAGTTTATTCTCAATGCTATGAATAAATGGTTACTGATTCGGAACATAAACCAGGGGTATTAATAAATGACACAAGCATATAAATTTAAACATTTTATTTAATATATGTTAATATTTATAAGTTAATTATGTAAGAAGAAACACTTTGAATAAGGAATAAAAATTTAAACAATTCTTAGCAGACCATCACTCTTCTTCACTTTTTATACAGTACAGTCAAATAAATGACAAAGTACTAATTATTCCAAATAATCCTTCACATTTGATTTTTTTTTTTGTCATCTATAAACAAATTTAATTTTTACCGGGACGTGAAGTAAACCAGCCGGGACACCGGGATTTTGTCTGCAAACCGGGACGTCTGGCAAGCCTAGCCATACTCCACCTGGAGTGAGGACTCCGCTTATAATCGCTGGAAAAATTAGGACTATATTCCGTATACGGTGCCTTGTTTACATGTCAATGGTTTGTTTACAAATCATTGGCGAACAATCTGACGCGAGAGTGAGCGATGCACCGCCAACTGCCGGTGGTAGTTGTGACTGGCAACCATAAAGAATACGTGTTTCGTCAGGTTTGGGAATTTGAAATTGTTTGCGTTATTGATGGAAGGGAATGAAAATGTGTTATGTTAATATAAGAAAAGAATTTGTGGGTGTTTGTTTAGAAATATAGTACGTCATAAGCCGGTGGGTGTTGGGGACATTTCTGAACGGTTATTTACCAAAAAAATAGAGGTAAGTGTTCTTTTTTAACGAATCTTTCGATGTTTAAGGTTTTTAATGTGAATTTTAAATTGATATTTGATGTGTTTATGTTTTCGTAAGTGCTATTTACGTGCTATTCTAATCATACTGACTTTATAAGAGGTGTACAACTAGGTTGTTTAATCCACCGATGTTTTTTGAGTTGAAAACGGGCCAGTGTTTGCCCAGTTTACATTAGCTGAACAACTAGGTTGCTTAGTTCACTGTTGTTGTTTTTTTTTAGTTAAAAACGGTCACTGGTTGCGTACTTTACATAGCTGTACAACTAGGTTGCTGAATCCACTGAGGTTTTTTTAGTAAAAACGGGCCACTGGTTGCCTAGTTTAGATAGCTGTACAGCTAGGTTGCTGAATCCACTGAGGTTTTTTTAGTTAAAAACGGGCCACTGGTTGCCTAGTTTAGATAGCTGTACAGCTAGGTTGCTGAATCCACTGAGGTTTTTTTTAGTTAAAAACGGGCCACTGGTTGCCTAGTTTAGATAGCTGTACAGCTAGGTTGCTGAATCCACTGAGGTTTTTTTAGTTAAAAACGGACCACTGGTTGCCTAGTTTAGATAGCTGTACAACTAGGTTGCTGAATCCACTGAGGTTTTTTTAGTTAAAAACAGACCACTGGTTGCCTAGTTTAGATAGCTGTACAACTAGGTTGCTGAATCCACTGGGGTTTTTTTAGTTAAAAACGGACCACTGGTTGCCTAGAATGACTAGTAAACATGGCGACAGTCGCTGGAGCTTGGCGGTCGCCAAGCTCCAGCGACTGTCGCCATGTTTACATGGGGTGGGCACCGGCTTGTATGATTTAACAAATTTAAACAATTCTTAGCAGACCATCACTCTTCTTCACTTTTTATACAGTACAGTCAAATAAATGACAAAGTACTAATTATTCCAAATAATCCTTCACATTTGATTTTTTTTTTTTGTCATCTATAAACAAATTTAATTTTTACCGGGACGTGAAGTAAACCAGCCGGGACACCGGGATTTTGTCTGCAAACCGGGACGTCTGGCAAGCCTAGCCATACTCCACCTGGAGTGAGGACTCCGCTTATAATCGCTGGAAAAATTATTTGCACTCCTCAGAAAGACAATGATATTTAATGTTGCCATTCAAAAGTTATATTAATTAGGAGCTAAAGCGTAATAAAATCAGAACATCTGTTTCAGCTGTATTTTTAATAATGTAAAAGCTATTGGACACCTTGCGAATTTGCCACCCATGGCGATTTTTCATTATTTGGCAACTTGCGTACATGTAAAGTTAAAAGCTACGGAACAGATAGAATAGCCTGCCACCAATGGCGACTTTTCATTATTTGGCAATTTACACATGCTCACAACCTATATTTACTGTTCATTTAAGGTTACCGGAAAACCGTTATCCATATTTTTATTTACATAATCGTTTGCAGATTGGCGTACTTAGCACCACGAATTATACCATCTCGTTGCGCTAGCAAATATACAAAGTGTACTATAACTGCTATAATGGCATAGTTAACGCCGCCAAATATTTCTACTGGTATCAAATAATCCAGCTGGACGAGAGCCGGCTTTAAAATAATCTGCATTTTGATTATTTTTCATTTTCAAGATATTAGTTATTCTGTTTGGGAAAAACGAATAATCGCTAATTCTAAACTCCTGTTGTCTAAGCGAACTTACTATTTGAAAATTGTCAACTTTGTGTAACACATTTTGAGTTACTTATTTCATATAGTTTTTATTTTGGCGTAAAATGGGCATAATTCTAACTCATGTTTGTAAATTTCACACGATTCTAGATACTTGGAAATGCTTTGTTGCAAAGGAATGAATGATTTTATGCCAAATTTGGCAACCATTCTTTTTTTTTTCAGTTTTTTATTAATATCTTCTAAAATAATTCGATTTTCGAAATTTAAATCAGCTCAGCAGGTTCCTCGGAATTTTTCGAATCTGTGGGCACCTTAGTCGAAACTCAAATACCTACGGTTTAGGAGGAGATAGGTCCACAAGCTTTGACAGCACCAGCGGCCTTTACTTTTTTTTAGAATAGAGAGATAACACTTTTTGAATTTAAATTTTATGGTTTTATTTCAAAACAATAATTTTAGTGTAAGAGTTTAGTGTAAACAATAATTTTAGTGTGAGAATAATTTTAGTGTAAAAGAAAACTTTCATTACAAAATAAAATTAATTAATTAAAATTTAAAAATACCCTCAACTTTAATGCAGTACTATCTTTTCCTGCTGATGTTTATAAAGGGCTCCTGATTTGTTTTATGACCATAGATAAAAGTATATTATTGTTTACATAGAAAAATATGTTGTTTTTGATTGGCTGTTTTCTATTACTTTTAAATTTATTAACCTTTTATTTTTTTTTTACCTTTATGTTTTTTTTAAGTCTTAGTTATATTTTCTAGTTAGAATATAAGCCAGTAAAGCCTTTGCAGGCCAACTTACTGCAGAACTACTATTTATTTAATAATTTTCTTTATAGTTATTCATTTTTGCTTTGGATATATATATTCCTTTTTACTTTAAAAAATCTAGAATTAATATATCTGATATTAAATCCCACATAAACAATGTGTAATGAATCAGTTATTTCTCAGTACTAAAGTAATGCAGCAACTACAGAATACAGGATGGTTTCCTGAATCTGAATTCATTCTTGAGATGCATGCTTGTAAGCTGTAAGATAGAGACATGTCCTATTTTTCTCTTATCTGGGAAAGGATTTTTTTTTTTTTTTTTTTGTGATTACTGATAATTACCTATTTTATTCGTATTTGAAAACTTATTCATTAAAGAGATAAATTATTAAGTTATCCCTGCCTGCATTCTACACCTGTTCATTTCAAAACAAATATTGCAGATAGAATTGGCTCAAGGTATTATTTTCTAAAAGATTATTATTATTCTTTATGTTGAAGTTGAAAAAATAAGTATAAAAAAATTAAACTGGCATATTTATATTTATTTAATATAATGCACTAAGTTATGTAGGTATATTATATGTATTTAATGTGAAATAACAAATGATTTAAATGAAAGAAAGGAAAAGTTTTGATAATTTTTAATAAAAGCCAAAAAAAACCACTTCTGTGTGGGTTTTATTGGTTTTGTTTTTAAAAACCCACCCGGTTTTTTTGGGGTTGTCAACAGGTCCGAAACCCTGCCTTAGGGGGTCACCCCTCTAATGTCAAACGTCATTTCACTCAGCCATGATGATGTGGCTATTATTAAATTTGAAAATTGCATAATATTTCTCCCCCCTTTTACTTTCTGCATTTAGTTTATTTGCATTATGACTGTTCAAAAACAAACTGCACAGAGTTCATTCGCACTTCCAGAAAAGGCCAAATATTACATTTATTGCCAATTTTGAAGCCAAACATAGTAGGATGTATATTGAAGCTTAGCCGGATTGGATTGATTAAGGCTTACCTTTGAACAGCTTAAATAAATATATCTTCTGTTAAACACTTGAAAAAACTAATAATACTTCAACAAGTACACTATGCACTGATATCAACAGTAAACCTGTGTCTGTCTTCCTGCAACTTTCAGAAAAAATTCACAAGCACAAAAATTGTCTTAAAATGAGCCGAAATATTATTATAGGAAAAACTCAGGGTTTAAGGCTGTTCTTCGAAGAAAAAAAACCTCTGTTTTTAGTCTTGGTACACAAATTAAAAAAAACTAATAGCACCATGGTCTCCAAAAAATTTCAGATGTTTCTTTATAAGCTGCTTTACACACTGCAATAAGCAAAAAAGCTGTGCCTTTTGTGAAATTTTCAGAAAAAGTTCTTAAACATGGATCTGAGCTGCAGGATTTTTCGAAGAGTGACACGTTTTTACGAAAATTTCCGATTTTTAAGAATTTTTTCTAAAAGTTTTGAAACTGATACAGGTTTATCGTTTATTTCAGTATGTAGTACAGCTTGTAAAGAGACAGTTTCAAAATTTTGAAGTGCCCGACATAATTAGTTTATTTGTACTTATGTACCAAAGTAACAATTTTTTCAAACACACATAAAAAAAAAAACTGGACTTAAAAAAAAAAAAAAAATTAACACATTTTTTATTTAAATTTTAGTTTTATTTCAAAATAGAACAATTTTAGTCTAAAAGAAAACTTATTACAAAATAATAATAAATTAATTAAAATATAAAAATAACTTCACCTTTAATGTAGTACCATTTTTTTTCTGCTGGCATTCATAAAAGGCTTCCAATTTGTTTTACATTGGTTGTTTTCTATTACTTTTTAAATTTATGATTTTTTTAAACCTTTACTTATGTTTTCTTGTTAGAATAAAAGTCAGTAAACCCTTTGCAGGCCAACTTACTACAGAACTACTATCTTTTTAATAATTTTTTTTCTTTATAGTTATTCATTTTTGCTTTATATATAAATCTTTTTACTTTAAAAAATTTAGAATTAATATGTCTGATATTAAATCCCACATAAACAATGGATAATGAATTAGTTTTATATTTCTCATAACTAAAGTAATGCAGCAACTAATACAATACAGGATGGTTTCCTGAGCCTGAATTCATTCTTGAGATGCATGCTTGAAAGTTGCAAGAAACATATCTCTTACCTGAGAAAGGATTACTTTTTGTCATTATACTGATAATTACATATTTTATTCGTACTAGAAAACTTATTTATTAAAGAGATAAATTACTAAGTTATCCCTGCCTGCACTCTACACCTGTTTATTTTAAAACAACTATTGCAGATAGAATTAGTTCAAGGTATTATTATTTTTAAAAAGGTTATTGTTCTAATGTTAAAGTTGGAAAAATAATTATATAGAATTAAACTGGTATATACATGTATCAGGGGTTCCCAAACTTATTTCGCCGCGGCACCCTTGTCAGGCTAAAAACTTTAGCGAAGGTTTCCTATAAAGCAATAGGAATATGAAGGTCAGAATGAAACAGTTTGGATGCATTTTACATTACTTTTTTATTTAGTTTGTTGGACTAACTATCAAGATAGTACTTTCTTGGGAAAGGAATATACAGTTTTGACCCCCCCCCCCTCCCTTCAGGTCGTTCCTGTAAAAGAGAGGTTATTGCAGGCGCATAGCCAGGAAAATTTTTCGGGGAGGGGGGGCGGATATGAACTTATATGTGTATAAATAGACGGAATTTCATCACTAATCCAAAAATTTCGGGGGGGATATATCCCGATATCCCCCCCCCTGGGCTATTGGACACAACTCTTTTGAGCTTGACTGAAATACTTTTATTTGAGCCCACGTGGTTATCGGCTTGGCTAACTTTTCTGTGGGATACCGATTCCGAGGAAATTATTTGATTGTATTCCACCAAAACACTTTTCTTGATTATCTCCACGGCACCCCTGGCATATCGTGGCACCCTAGGGTGCCGCGGCACACAGTTTGTGAACCTCTGACATATATAATTCACTAAGTTATGTAGGTACTATTATATATATTTAATGTCAACTAACAAAGATTTAAATGAAAGAAAGGAAAATTTTTGATAGTTTAATAAAACCCCCAAAAACCCATTTCTGTGCGGGTTTTATTTGGATTTAAAAAAACCAACCGTTTTTTTTGGAGAGTTTGTGGGAGGGTCCGAAACCCTGGAAATTATGCAAATTTTCATATATTTAGAACTTTCTCCTGAGCGTTTAGTTACTCCAATTGGTTCATTGTTTGTAGTACGTAGTTTACAGTAGAACTTGTAAAGAGACATTATAATTTTTTTTTCAGTCTCTCGAATGATTGAAATCTTAAAAAAGTTGTTCAAAAGTTGCATGATTTCCTAAAAGAACCTTGAATAAGAAAGAAGCAAGAGAAAAGAAAAGACAAATATGACATTACATTCCGGTCGCTTTTATAAATTGACTAGAAAAGTTAAGTCGTTGATAAATCATTAACAAACACACGAAAGACAAATTAATAAATAACAAACACTACATACACTGAAAATGTTAACGCAGAATCCAATAAACCTACGATAACAAGACAGGATAAGAACTTTAACAACTTACTCACGAAATCAAACAAAGAAAAGCGCCCCAGAATCACCACATGCAATCATTCGTCGATTCGATTCCCAGCAAACACACTGAATCTAGACAAGGGTGGGGTGGAGTGGAATGAGGGGAGGCAGTGTACACAAACAATGAGGATGGGAAACCAATCAGCTTTCATCAGTGCAGCAGCAACCTAAAAAAGTGGGGTTCCTTGTATTTCGCCAATTCCTTGTAGAAATTCGCCAACTTGTCTCATCGGATTGCAGGGAGGGAGAACCGAAATGCCGAACCGTATAACGTTGGGGCATTACGGGCGGAAAGCTGATTACCTACCCCGAGACGTGGCTTTGTAAGGTTAGTCCCAAACCAAACTCGGTGAAAAGGAGCAGTTGAAAAATTTTAATGGAATTCGCCGATCCGGGTGGGGGTGGGGGGACGTGACGAGGACGAAGCCTAGATCAAGACGGCGAACTAAGTTTATAAGTACACCTTCCAAAAAAAGTATTCGAGTAAGAGATGAATTTCCTACGTTCATTTCGTATATTAAAAATTATTTATCATAGAATATGAATTAAGCTATGTATAAATATGACTTTCCACATTTCTGTCAAGTTGTGCGTTTTTCAAAAACTCAATTATATATTTAAAAATCTAAAATAGTAAATTTATCTCTTACTCGAATACTTGTTTTTTGGAGGGTGTACAGAAGATTGACTTATTTTGTAAATTCAAATGAGTTTACCAGAAAAAAATTTGGGCCCCTACAGAATTTTTTTCTGTATCCTCCACTGATACGGACCAATGTGATCCTATTATTTTCCGAACTTGTACCATGCAAGGAAAGCAGGGCCGGCCCTAACAGTTTTGCCGCCCCGGACAAAAATATAAAATGCCGCCCCCCCCAACACAGTTAAATTACTACTAAAAGAAATATTGTTCACATATACTGTTTTTATGCCTATAAAACTTGAATGGCTCTTTAAACATAACACTGCATAAGAAAAACCATATTTATTAAAAACCACACATTAAGCTAAAAACTAAAAGAAAGAGAGAAAAATCAAGAGTTTTTTTTTTTTTTTTTTACTTCCGCAAAATTCCTGTCTTTTTCTCTTAAATCAATTTTTCAACTAATTCATGTTCGATAGCCAATGTAGTTAAATTATTTAACCTATCTGGAAGAGTTGTGGAACATAAGAAATTTTTAGTTAACTTTAATTTTGAGAAACTCTTCTCTGCTCTTGCCACAATTATCGGCAAAGAAAGCGAAATTCTCGAAGCAATAGCAAGATGTGGTGTAAAATCTAGAGTTGAAATTAGCTTTAAAATTTCAACTGAGCTTTCCTTTTTGCCTAATAAGGCCAACTGACACTTTCATTTACTGGATCAAGCGCATTTTTATTCCCTGATTCCCCATCGGTCAGCATTCCAATTCCAATTGTTTACTCTATAACCCTTTGAGGCGCAACCCTTTCCCAATGCTGAAAAAAGGGCAGCCGTTGCCATCGCTCGACTTAACTACCAGCAAGATGGCAGACGATCGAAACGTTCATCGCGTCCCACAGATCTAGAGATCCTTTTTTGACGACAGCTGGCTGCCCTTTTTTCAGCATTGGGCAATCTATCCAGCTGTTCTCGCATTCTTCCATTTTTTAGCAGATGTCAGTGCTGTTAAAAATAATCGTGACAATTTTTTTATGGGAAATGACTTGGTAAAAAGTAAAGGATTCTCATGGAGCTATGTCACCCCCAACTATTTTTATAGAAATCAAATCTATTCTTCGTGACTGGTAACAGTCAAAATGTCAGAGTTTGGTGTTCCCAGAGCTGGAACACTGCGCGTTAAAGGGATAAACAGTGTTAACACTATTACAATTAGACTGTATTACAATGTTTAATTAGCACTGAGTATCTTTTAACTCATATATGCCCTGCAAAAATTTAAAATAATTAGATTGGGTACTTATTAAATTAAATCTGCACTCTAAGGTATTAATCGCTTTGTTTACTGTAAAAAAAATAAAACTATCGGGAATTTTAATTTAGGATCTTTCACCAGATCATCTGATGTTTCGCAATCAAAATTAATAAGCTATGTGGCTGAGTAAACTCAGTGTTAGCCAGAATACTATCTCGTCGGTCAGTTCTCTTGCATAACAGAATATTTCATTTAAAATTACATCCATTTGAAGATCCTTTCAAAAAATCTTTACAGTTTCTTAAGAGTTCTAGAGCAGGTGGTAAATCGTTGTCTTTTGACTGCAATAGCTTTCTTAATAGATTCACGCAACTGAAGATTTTATACCAAATAATAATAGAGCATAGGAACATGAACTGTTTGAGAGAGTTAAATAATCCTGAAACCAAATCACTGGAACAAAAACTTAAAATTCTTTCATCAATGTTAGCCTCATTGGAATTAGATTTGTCAATACCTTTATACCTTACTAAGAATGCGATATTTTTTGCACCAGGAATGCGATCTAGAAATATGGGAGAGTATTTGGCTTGTTGAATTTCATTAACAAAGTGTAATTTGAATCTCAACTGGAAACGTTGTGGTTGTGAAAAATCTATGCAAAATGTGTAAATATTTGTTTGCACATCACATATAAACAACTGAAGCGAGTGAAATGAAATTTATTGTAACACCAAAAGTGGCAACTTAATTTAAACTGCAGGTGCTAAAATATTTCTAATTCGTTTAAAAATTTCTAATTCGTTTGAGATTTGAAACTGTTGTTTGAAAACTGTGCGTAAATGTATGTTCGCCCTTTGTTAAAAAATGACTCAATGGAATAGAATGAAATTTAGAATTATATTGAATGGTAAGTTAATTGAAACAATAGATAACAAAATTGTTTTAAATAATTCATAGACTTTGAGATTTTGTAAAAATTGCTTTAAAAGTTTGTTCTGGCATCCATCAAAAACAGATTAAGAGAACAGAATGAAATTAGGTCATACGGGTATAAGGTTGCCAGGTCGCAAAACCAAACAGCCAGACAGACCAGCCAGTTTGGCCGGACATTTGGGTAAAAAGGCCCGACAGCCTACAATATTGAGGATTTTGTCTCAGTATTAATAGGTACAACAAAAAAATTGTATGTAAAATCAAGCTTTTTTGATTATTACCATGAATCTTGTTAAATTCTAATGAAAAATAAATAGCATCGAATGTCAAATCAGTTCAAGTACTTTATTTCTAATCAGTCAAAGTCACCAGTAAAAAGCCTAACAAAAGCAGGACACTGTTAAGTTTGGCCGGACATGCAATCAAAAAGCCTAACTATGTCCGGCTTTATCCGGACGCCTGGCAACGCTATACGGGTAACAAAGCATGATAGACATTTTTAAAAGATTTGTATAAATTGAAAGGATTTGTAAAAGTTGCATTGTATTTTTTCTTTTCTTTTTTAGGGGCCAGGGAGAGAGGGGGAGGGCGTCTGGAGATAATACAATAGGTGGCTGTTCGACTTAAACAAATTACGTCGATTTCTTCTTTAAAATTATTATTATTTTTTTAATTTTGAGAAAATTGTGCAAAAATTTTACAGGCATAATATTAAAATTTCTAAAGTTAATAGAACAAAATTCAGTTACTGTCGAGGAGATATAGTTAAATAACATTGTTTGAATTCTTCCTAATTAAATATATATATTATTGAGAAAATTTTGTTTGACCACTTTATAAAAACAACTAAAAGACAAAACGGAACGAAATGAAATGTTGTTAAATAGTAGGCGGTTAGTAAATTAAAATTACAGGATTTGAATTTTCTACAAGTTTGAATTAAAGTATGATGTAAACTTTGATTTAAAGTTTTCCACGCATCAAGTAAAATCCTCAAAATATAATTCAATCAGACGTTGCAGTGTTAAATATAGGCTACTTGCTATTACAAAGCATTTTCCAGATATTCTCTTTTCGGTTTAATATTCATTGAAGCTCATTCACTACAAGAAAACGTTAATTTTGAATGTAAAGCATTTTCTCTATTCACAGTTTGTCTCAGTAGTTTGTTACTCTCTAACCTGTAATCTTTGAACAATACGCAAGAGTTATAACTTTGCTTTCTATATTTCTGCCAGTATGCTAACTCCATTTTTTTGTACTCCTACAATGCAAACAATATTTCGCCAGGGCCGATCCCAGAAGAAAATCTTGGGGGGGTGAAGAGAAGTAAATTGCCGACTGAAAAAACAAATTTGCCGATTCAGTTTCCAAGTTGGTCACCTTCCTATATTAGACAGTTTTCCGACGAACAGAACGTACCCATAACATAGAAACAGCATAAATACCTCTGTAAGTTGTACAGAGGGAGCCGCTAACGTTCGACTTTCACAGGATTCACATTATTTACGCATTAATGATCAGTCTGGTTTTTACGTTAATAAATTGCAGAGGGGAGTACGCAAAAGGCGGAATTTTCTACAAAAAGGCTAGATTATTATCACTTTGTCAACAAAACTCCACATTTTTGTTGGGGAGGAATGGTTGCATTCCTGACTCTGTCACAAGTAATTAAATTTTCATAAAATATTCATAACTTTTAATTGAGTCATAAAATACTATCTCCGGACTGAAGAAAATATTTGCTTATACGTATGCGACAAAACTATCAGGCCATAGTTTGGGTTGGCGAAAATGAGTTTGGGGGTACCCTGAATGGAGTCTTTACATTAACTTAAAAAAAGGAAAGGAAGCCATACAGAGAGCACTGTTTATACTTTCAACACTGTCTTATTTGCGTATATACTATTGTATGCCTGCCAATTCTACTGGATTTTTCAGGAGAGTACTAGATTTTGATGGTTTCTCCTGGTCTCCTGATTTTACATTAAATCTCCTGGTTTTCTAACATTTTGAAGCTTTAATAATTGATACATTTATTTCTCCACCAATTCTGAAAGATTACCGCTCTCTGGGTCTATTAATTCAATATAGATAAATAAACCATGGTATTTTGGTCCAATAATAAAGGTTTGTGCTTATATTTATAACACATTTGTGAGCGATTCTTGAAGTTTTCAGAATTCGATGGCAAATCGTTTAATTGTAACATTTTTTGAGTTCAAAGTTCCAAAAATTTACTACTTCTTTTAGTCTTAGATTTTGTAAAATTTCGAACATTTGAGAAAAACTTGTGAATGTAAAGAAACATTGACGTTTTATTCATTTTATGTTAAAAGAATTCTATTTCTGAGCTCTTTTGCAAATTCTATTTTTAATATCTCGACCTTATGTGTGATTAAAATTTCAAACATAAGCTGACATAAAAAGCTTTTCACTTTAAAAACCATAACTGTGTCGTGTTATGTCAAATTTTATTTTTTTAAAAATGATACATAGAATAAATGACGAAATTTAATGTGAGAAAAAATTTCGAAGAATGTTTTGTGACTTAGATAAGTAATTATGACTTTAAGATTATGATACCACATAAATATACTGGATTTTCTTAGCTAAATGTTGGCTGGAATCCCTACTAGCAATTTTGCTCGGGTTGCCACCGGCCACGTAGCCAGCCGATGATGGCCCGAGGAAAATTGCTAGTAGGGATACAATTGCACGACGAACAGTTAACTGTTTGCTCCCGGCGTTGTTAACGACGCGATGGCAGAAATTCCTCCTTTCTGCGTCCATCGTTGCTTTCCGGCATGAGTTTTAGAATGTTTCTGCTCTGGCCACAGCCTTGCACAAGCGCATGGCTGGGCCATGCCAGGGCATTCAAAGATCCATGCCGGAAAGCAACGATTTATACAGGAGGGAGAATTTACTGCCATTGTATCTTAGCAACGACGGTAGTGAACAGGTTAACGCAAACAAGAAACTAAAATAATGGTTTAACTACTGCTCTTAAAGCCTAATCTATGAGTGTTATTTTGTTAGCCCTGCATAGGTATCAACGCTACGTCCAACCTTTGCCGATGGATAGAATGCCCTCATAAACCTCAATAATAAATACCAATTTCGTTTTGCTTGAAGTGGATGAACGTTTCTAAAATGTACTCTAAAAATTCTCTGCCCATAGGCTGCAAAGCATTGGAATTATTTTGTGTGTTCCTGTAAAAGAACTATAAATGGTACCTACATCCTTTTCAATAGGGTACATGGTACGGTAATTTTCATTATCACATAAAAATTCGATCGATGGATATATGCGGCAGTTAGAGCACGGGAAGACAAACTGAAAGCATAAACATTTCAAGTTATTTGGAAAGCGTTAAAAAATAAAGGCTTAAAAAGAATGTGAGGCTTAAAGGGGAAAAAATGGAATAAGGAAAGTAATTCTAGCTTGAAAAGTTAATTTTCCCTGTAATTTAAGAGAAAATGGAAAATTAAGCATATTGATTTCGAAGCTCCTAAGGTCGTGACTCCCCACTATTTGCTATGCCATGTCTTCCTATTTTAACGGGCTTTTGATCTAACGCTTGCAGGGCCTGATTATGGCCTAGGCACAGTAGGCCCATGCCTAGGGCCCCAGATTTTTTATGGGGCCCCAAAAACCAAAAAGTAAGAATTTTTTTTTACAAATTTAGAAAAAAACAATTGCTAACAAAATAAGCTGAGGGTCCCAGACCCAAATGCGGGTCTACGATAACTATGGTGTTTTAAGGCGCGATAAAAATGATCTCACAATCCTTACTTTTGATTATGCTTACGTTTGCTATATTATTTAACAAAAAAAAAAATGCTGCCAAATCAGGATGTATAACTTGAAATATTCCATCATATTGTTGGAAATATGGCAGTTTATTGCTTACATGTAATTACAAAAAGTATTTTAATAACAGAAAAAAATTTAAATGTATACAGTCCCTTAAGAATTTAGATTTGAATTCATAATTATTCTTCAATTTGCATAAATTTTGTACATACTAAAAATTTCACGGGGGCGGCAGGGATAGTCATTGTTGGAGTTGGGGGGGGGGGGCGAAATAATGCTGTGCCTAGGGCCCCGAACGCTTGCATTTTATCTCTTATAACTGGCCTATTATTTTTCTAAAATAAAATTAAATTACAAAATTGGGGTTGTTTCTATATGAATGATATGAAAGTAAATTATAATAAAATAGTACAAATATAAACTAATCGGCGATGACCTTTTTCTTGGATTTGACGGAGCTCCAACAGTTTGTATGGAAATTCTCTTTTCATTATGACAGTTATTTCGCGTTCTTCTTTTAGTCATTATCAAAGCAACTACATATCACATTTTGTGCACTGCACTTTTTGTCATTTTCTTTTCTCTGTCAATTACTATATGTTACATGTTTTTGTGTACAACTGGTTTCAAACTTGTCTTAAATGCACACTGAAGCAAACTTTTACTTCATTTTATTAAATGCTAGATTTTTTTATTTATTTATTTTTACCAAATTGATGTATTAATAATATCTTAAAAGCTAAATATGGTTTTCTTCTAATCAGTGTATGCTTAGATTCCAAGGTATGCCAAGGCTCCAAGTACATGTTTGACTTTGGCTAGGTTGCTGTCTAGCTAACCGGAATAGGCGGCTACCCTACTAGCAATTTTGCTCGGGCTACCACCGGCCACGTAGCCAGCCGATGATGGCCCGAGCAAAATTGCTAGTAGGGTACTGTTCAAAGTGAATTTCTTTTTCCCATGCATTTCAAAGAAGCAAAGAAAATACATCTATTTCCCAGAAAAGACCACGCTGGACCAAAGGGTGGTGACAGCCTCAGGCCAGTTGCGGCCTTCTTGCGATATTTTTACTTCTTACAGAATGGTATTTCTTAATTTGTCTCAGGGCAATATATAAGACTGGAACATTTTCGTTGTTGTTGCTGCTAATGCCCTCTGGCAACCGCGGGGCGGTGCCAGATCCCCCATATAGGCAGGCGATGGGCGGAAGGGGAGTCTTCCATTTTAATGAGCCCCAGTCGGAGGAAGTCCGACTCAGCTCGGAGTCCTCTAATTTTGAACCAATTCCAGAGGAAGGACCCAACCCCCCTGAAATCGGCACCCCCAGAGGTATCGTTTAACAACTTGGAGGACATTGGAGCCACGACGGATTTTACGTGCACCAGCTCCCATTAGCGTACACGCTCCAACAGCAGTCGAGCAGAGAGGAGGTTGACCCTCCCAAGCACTGGCCAAGCTGGATGCTGCTTCCCTTGCCGTGTTCTTATTGGAACTGAGTTTAGCGCCCGACCACTGCGGGACAGAACATTCTCGTTATCATCCCCAGTATTTCTCCCATAGAGATGTGCACAGAAGATTCTTAATTAGATTACTATGGACATGTGAGATGACTATTTGCATAGGGAAAAATGCCGAGACAGGTGCTATGGGATGTATGTGGTGTCAATTGCAGAGAGCTGATTTTCCGACTCCTCCTTCTGTGTATCTGGCCACCCAGTGCCGAGCGCTCTTTATACATTCCCACTTCTTTCTTTTGACTGATGCTAATGAGAAAGGAATTTCTCACTCGGTTTGGTATGCATTGGAAGTACTAGGATGTCAAAGGGACAAAAGTTAGGAAAAGTGCCGATTAAAAACTCTTTTGAATACTAAAATGATAAGTTTTGAATAGCAATTTTGCCGACTGCATTTTAAGTGGGGGGGTGTCTCACCCCCCCACACCCCCCATGGGTTTTTACTAACCGTGCGAAATACAGGGCCGATCCCACGGGGGGGGTGTGTGGGTGTCTCACCCCCCCACACCCCCCCCCCCGTGGGATCGGCCCTGTATTTCGCACGGTTAGTAAAAACCCATCAATGACGGATGGGTACCTCAGCTAGTAAAGTTATATAGAATGATATTCTTCGGAATATTTTTTAACAATTCTTTTGCTAATACAAAATGTATTTTTCAAATTCGAGCCAAAATGCCGCCCCTAAAATTTGCCGCCCCGGACAGGGGTCCGGTTTGTCCGGCCCTAGGGCCGCCCCTGAAGGAAAGTATTGTACACATGAAAAAATTCATCTTCGAGATTTTGAAGTATTTACCAATTTACCCGTTTTGAGGTCTTGACTTGACTTCACTTGCCCCCCCCCCCCGATCCTGAGGGGGGAAGGGGATTCGGAGATTTCTGGCTAGGGTTTGAGATCTTCTGAATGCATTTATGCTAATTTTACGATATTATGTGCGAGTGTGAGTGAACATGGTAGCTCCTAAACGGTCTTCCGGATATTTTGTCTTACCAAAATATTTGCTTAAAAGTCACTTTTTACTCTCTCAAATACTGAATATGCTGACACATCTAGAATTCAGATAGTTTGGCTGTGATTTCATTAGTAAGAAAGACTATCGACTTACAATCTGTATGAGAGTGTATTTTACATAGAGGCCTTTTCTATTCTTATTTTTAATTTACTTCAGAATCGCTATTAAATTTTAAGAGATAAAATACAGGAGTTATGAGTGAATGTGACACAGAAATTCATTATACAGGGTGTCCCAAAAAGCTAATAACATGCTTTAGCTATTAGAGAATATAGCCAATGTAAATTCAGAAAATGTTCAAAATATGGTAGGAAAAAATATTTCGTCAAGCGAAAGTTCCTGTCATTAGTTTTCACAAAGTTGTACATATTTTAAATTTGTGTATGACTCCCGTACAAAAAATTCCTAGTTAGTAAAATGTGCCCCACTCACTGGAGCGTGATGTACAAAAATTCAGCCTTTCATCATAAAACGTCTCGGCAGGGCTTAATTTCTAGCAAAAGAAGTATCGGAACCCTAATATTCTTGAGCTTATGTTCATATACAGCGGCGAACTGTAAGTCCGAGCTACCCCTTCAGTACGGGGCAGGTAGAACATTCAATTAAATTAATAATTAATATATTTTCCCGTGTAATAGTATTTGACATATTTTTATTATTTCATGGCACAGTTGTTATATCACTGAAAATGGTGGACGGCCGAAGTGTGAAGGTCCCGGGTTCGGGTCCCATCGCGCGGCTGTCGATCTAACGGGCTGGGGTTTTGGTAAGTTTTCTCCAGATGTAACGTGAATACGCTTAGAACTCCTTAGAAAGTAATCAAGTAATCTTTATGGTATTATTTTACAAAGTTTTTTATTATTTTATTTTACCCTTAGAAAGTCTCTTACCAAGGCATTCCCCATTCTTGAAAGATCGCCCTAGCGTAGCGTTGCCATAATCACGCAAATAAATATTTCACAAAACGGTTAATAATAAATGATCTGAAATTAGCATGAAGAAATGTGAACAATATACAGTAAAAGACCCAAAATCTGTAAATTGGAAGCAGACCTTGTGCAGATTTTAGATTTTTGCACGTTTTGCAGCATAGCATGTAAAGTAATTTTATTTTCTCCTAAATAAAAGAACTGTTAAAGTAATGTGGAAGTGTCTCGGGGCAGGTAGAACATTCAATTAAATTAATAATTAATATATTTTCCCGTGTAATAGTATTTGACATATTTTTATTCTTTCATGGCACAGTTGTTATATCACTGAAAATGGTGGACGGCCGAAGTGTGAAGGTCCCGGGTTCGGGTCCCATCGCGCGGCTGTCGATCTAACGGGCTGGGGTTTTGGTAAGTTTTCTCCAGATGTAACGTGAATACGCTTAGAACTCCTTAGAAAGTAATCAAGTAATCTTTATGGTATTATTTTACAAAGTTTTTTATTATTTTATTTTACCCTTAGAAAGTCTCTTACCAAGGCATTCCCCATTCTTGAAAGATCGCCCTAGCGTAGCGTTGCCATAATCACGCAAATAAATATTTCACAAAACGGTTAATAATAAATGATCTGAAATTAGCATGAAGAAATGTGAACAATATACAGTAAAAGACCCAAAATCTGTAAATTGGAAGCAGACCTTGTGCAGATTTTAGATTTTTGCACGTTTTGCAGCATAGCATGTAAAGTAATTTTATTTTCTCCTAAATAAAAGAACTGTTAAAGTAATGTGGAAGTGGTTGAAATACTTAATAAAAACAAGTGAAAAAAATAATGTCATAATTTTTAACACATGAAGAAACAAAGAAATTTATATACCACTAGCTGCTACCCGCGACTTCGCCCGCGTCGGCTTTAGAATTAGGTCCCGAGAGAAATGTAGCATGTGTGAATAACAAATATTGTTGTGACAAAAGAAACTGCATTTAAATATTATTTGCTTTTTACTTGTTTCAAATGAATTATAATGCATGGTATACTATATACTTCATTTAAAATAAGAGAATATGCGGAGTTACGAAATTTAGATTTTTTTCAGGCACTAGCTGAAGTACCCGTCCTTGACGGGTTAGTGAATGCAAATTTCCAAAAAGCAAGAACTTCCGTCAGCATTGTAGGAGTACACAGAATGGATGTAGTATGTTGCCAAAGTAAAGAAAGCGAAGTTATAATTTTTATGTATTGTTAAAATATTACAGGTTAGAGAGTCACTAAGTAATATCATTTCATTCGCTTTAGTCGTAATTATGGGATGCGCGAACGAATTTTTACGCATATTGAAATAATTTTCGCAAAATCTCAAAATCTAATCAACAATTTTGAAAAATTTGAAGCCTAGAATTTAAGTTGAGTGACAACCTATCATGTCACCCAATTTCGTTTCATTCCCTGCAGTCTTTATTTCGTGAGGCTTGAACAAAATTTCAGCATTCTAAAACGATTTTTGCAAAATCTCAAAATGTAATCAAAATATTTTAAAAATTCACCGCCTATAAATTAAGATTAGCAACTACCTATCATATCACTAAATTTCGTATCATTCGTATTAGTCGTTATTACGTGATGTTTGAGGAAATATATGAGGAAACGTATTTTGAGAGAATTTTCACAAAATCTCAAAATCTAATAAAAATGTTTAAAAAATTGGACACCTATAGTTTATGTTGAGCAACCATCTATCATGTGACCCAATTTCATATCATTCGCTTTAGTCGTTATTACGTAATGCGGGAACAAAGATTCACTCAGTTTTAAACGATTTTCACAAAATCTCGAAATCGGATCGATATTTTTTAATTAGATGCTTATAGTTTAAGGTGAGTGGCCACCTATCATTTCACCAGATATCATTTTTTCACCGTTGCAGTTATTACGTGATGTTCGAAGACAAATTTAGGCAGTTTGAAATGATTTTCGCAAAATCTCAAAATCTAATCAAGATTTTTTTTTAATTCGAAGCCTATGTTTTAAGTTGAGTGAGCACCTATGATGACACTCAATTTCATATCATTCGCTTCAGTCGTTTTTACGTGATGCTTGAACACAAATTTACGTAGTTTGAAACGATTTTCACAAAATCTGAAAATCTAATCAAGATTTTTTTTAAATTCGACGCCAATGTTTTAAGTTGAGTGACCACCTATCATGACACTCAATTTCATATCATTCGCTTCTGTCGTTTTTACGTCATGCTTAAACAAAAAAAGCGTCACGGACAGAATGACAGAACGAGAGAAGGACAGAACGACAGAATGACAAAACGACAGAAGGACAGAATGACAGACAGACAAACTTTTTTTTGAGGGTCGCATCGGATTCCCGGGTGCTTGAAACGGATAGAAATCGCAAAATTTTTGAATTCCAAGAAATGTACAGACAAAAGTCTAATTTTATTTATATAGATTTGGCGAATAGAGACAGTTAAGACAGTATTTGCGAACTGTTTTGTAAAAGAAATATTTATGCTATATGCATGAATTTTAGTCTATGTTAATCAGGAATAGAGCAGCTTTCTATTAGTGAAAAAGTTTTAGAATCGGTTCTGTAGTTACAGAGATACCCAGAGAGCGTAATGTATTAGAATTATTTTGAGTGTTGCTGTAAAGGAACTATTTAGCTACATGCATGCTACATTTTAGCTACATGCATGAATTTACGCAACATGCATGAATTTTGAGTATTTTAGGGCACATTTCATGTGCCCTATAATACTCAAGAATAGTGTAGCTTACTATCAGTAAAAAAAGTTTAGGGATCGGTTCAGTACTTACAGAGATGCACATAGAGCGTAATGTAATTCTTATTAGCATCCCTGTAAAAGAACTATCTGTGATATATGCATTAAAGGTAGCCTATAATACTTAGGATGCCACCAGTGTCTAAGAAGTTCTGCTCTCAAAACTGCAAGGCGGGAGGTGCCAGGTTCAAACACCGGTCGCGCCTGTCGACCTAGCCGCTCCCAGTTTTCCGTGGTTTTCTAAGAAACCGCGCGTAAATACGGGCTAGGATCCCTTAGAAAGTCCCCCACAGAGGAATTCCCCATAGCACCCTAGTGCAGTTAATCGGTCTTAATCCAAAGAAACAAACAAACAATAATATTGAGGAATAATGTAACTTTCAATCAGTGAAAAAAGTTTTAGAATCGGTTTAGTAGCTACAAAATTTCCATAGAGCGCAATGCATTAGAATTATTTCGAGTGTCTCTGTAAAAGAATTATTTATGCCATATGCTTGAAAGGCTGCCTGTATGTTAATCCAGGGCGTAAACTATCTTCATTACAAAATTTTTCAAATCCCTTCAACCATTTTTGTGTGATTCAGTCAAAAACATCCAAACACACAAACGTACACGTATATATTATTGGTAGGATTTGGAAATTTATGAAATTTAAGAAACACATCTGGACTTTTCTTGGTACTTACGTATTATCCCGGCGATCATTCCCGCCAAACTGTTTTTTCGTCAAATGAGTTGCCAAACGTATTCAAAACCATTAATAATTTCATGTGCCCGGCATTTATTTCGGCAAGAAATCGCTTGTCTTGGCGGACCGCCGGGATAATACGTAAGTACCCTTCGCTTTACTTATGCTTTTTATTTGGCGTAAAATCAACAAAATTTCCATGTTTTTCAAATGCATGTGATTTTGCAAATAGAATTTCTGCTTTATTTCAAAAGCATAAATCATTTTGTGCGGGCGATAAAACGGCTTTTAATTAATAGTTAGAAAAGTAGTTAAATTTCAAAATTCTGAGCCTTAGGTGCAGTTTACCGAAGTTATGGGCTCAGTCAGGCTCAAATTTTCAAAGCTCTGCTTTCTGTAGATTTTTCTGGAGAACATTTAGTTTTATTTTTACAGATAGATAGATTTGGCATAAAACTGGCTTAATTTCCGTGGTATTTAATGTTTTTCAGATGCATGCGCTTCTTTATTGAAGTAATAGCATTCTTGTTAGCTCAAAACATGAATCATTTGATACGGGCGAAACTCGCCAAGAATGGCAACGTAAAAACGGTTTTTAATTAATAATTAAAAAAGTAATAAAAAATCTAAAATTCTAAGTATAGCCTATAACCATCTCCAGGGTCCCATCTATATCTAAACCAAAATTCATCCTAATCGATTAGGCGGTTTAGACGTGAAAGCGTCATAAACAAACAAACAAACTCACTTTCGCATTTATAATATTAGTTAGGATAATTATGAAGACAAGGAAATGCAAGAAAATTCAAGTTAGTTAGAAAATATTAAACATTTGTTGAACAATTGCTTGTTTAAAATGTTGCTTTTGGTATGATGTTCTTTTTAAATACACATACCTGTGTGTTAATTAAAAATATTCCACAGAGCTAATAAATCATGAGCTTCCTCTTTTTCTTTCCTGGCTTTTGATTGAGTATCAATAGCACCGTGACGGCAATAAGATAACCATGAACGAACAAATGATTCTGGTTCAAATTTGTTGATCGGAAGACCGACTAATATAACCCAGACAGCACAGCAAACTTGCAGCAAGCTTGATTTATCAAGTCAATAAGCTTGAATTAAGCTTGAAAATTTCAAGCGTGTAAGCTTAATGCAAGGTTGAATCAAGTGTTCTAGTTTACACTTGCCCAGCTTGCATTAAGCTTGACATTTCAAGCTTAATTTCAAGCTTAAAAAATGTTCCTAAAAAAAAAAAATTCCTAATTACACGGGGCGCCGGTCGGCGAACTCGCCCTACATATTTTACTTTGCCACGCATTTCCCCCCTCTACGCTGAAATTTCAATTTAATTTAATCTGTTTCTATCGAGTGTTCGTGGCTGGAATAGAACCCGGCCCCTTTGGGTTAGCAGTCGAGCACGCTATCCATTCAGCCACTAAGCCTTGTGCAACTATGACTAAAGTTTGAAGTGACTTATCACGCTGTTTTCTCGACAGATTGATAAGTGGGCGATGTGTTATTTGTTTCTTTTATTTTTCCATGGGATGCATCAAAATTAAAATAATGTTATGTGTGATTTAGAGACTCTACTAATAGGGAAATAAACATAATATAAACTTAAGAGCAGCACACGTTTTAAAACTTTAAGTACCGCAACACTCATGAGCAATACTGCTGGCCAAAATCGAGACAAACGACTGATTTTGAAATCAATTTCGTAGTATAATTGTATTTTATTTTGAAGAATTTCCATAATTGGAAATATAGAATGGGTTTATTTACTTAACACAAATTTTGTGTTAAGTAATCTGAAATCAAAGAAACAGATAGTTAAACGTTACTTCGAAATGCTATATCACAGATGCTAACATGTATGGAATACAAACACTTTAGTCATTTTTGTAAATTATTTCTTAAAATAACAAATAATTGAAAAATTTTGCTATTTTTTAACGCTAAAAATTCTCTTTACAAATGTGGTTATTTTCCTACATATTGGTATGCTATATCGATATAGAGCATTTCGAAGAATTAAAAATAAGTTTAAATTAATTTATACAAATGTAAATTTGAATTATTTTCATTGTTCATACTTTATAATTAAAAAAATTATTTAACTTCTGATTTTTTTTTATCCTTTGTAATTTTATTTTAAAATTACAAAAGTGTAAGATGTAAGATTTTTGGACCGTAAAATCTGTAGGCCCTGGGCAGTTGCCCCGTTTGCCCTGCCGGTAATATGGCACTGGTAATAAAATAAAACACATCTTTTACGAACTTTCAGCAAATTTGAGGACGCTAGACAATTAATGTCCATTCTCTTTCACAGATGGCGCCATCACTGCGCACTTTGAAAACTAAAATCAAGCTTAAGCCAAGCTTGCATTGCCAAGCCAAATGTCAAGCTTGATTTAAGCTTATGTGCTGTCTAGGTTGAAAATCTTTTGAGTGTTCCTGTAGCAGAACTATAAATGATAGACACTTTTTTTAATGGAGAAATTAATTTTGTAACTCTTAACAGCATATATCACTTCTGAGACGTTTGAAATAGCCCAATACCTCTAAAATACGCTATGATGCATTTCGGCTCATAGAGCGTAATGTATTTCGGTCTTGTAGATAAACTATCCAGTCGAATGGAATCGAAAGGGGAGGTGCACAACTAGATGTTACATTTCTAAATGTTAAGTTTCGACATTCTGCGCCTAATAGTTTTTGAGATATGCGAGTTTAATGAATTTCAGCCGATAGAGCGTAATGTATTTCGAATCTTTTATGCGGTCCTGTAAGTAAACTACCCTTTCGATTGAGACCAAAAGGGGGGGTGCACAACTAGATGTTAGAACAATCCTAAATATAAAGTTTCAAGATTCTACGACCAATAGTTTTTCAGATATGCGAGTTACATACATACATACATACGCACGTACAGACGGCATGGAAAAACTGGCCAAAATAGACTCGCCGCTGGTCAAAATTAGTTGCAGACGCGTTTATATGATCGTGCATGCTGGCTTACGATGAGGTGCATCGAAAAAATTCGTAAAAGTAAATTTAGGGGTAGTCAAAATCGGTTTTTTCGTCGAAATGTGGCCCCGGAACTTTCAGCAAATTTGAGGACGCTAGACAATTAATGTCCATTCTCTTTCACGGATGGCGCCATCACTGCGCACTTTGAAAACTAAAATCAAGCTTAAGCCAAGCTTGCATTGCCAAGCCAAATGTCAAGCTTGATTTAAGCTTATGTGCTGTCTGGGAATGAACATCAAATTTGACAAAGTTTCAATGCTAAGTGAAGCACCAGAGACGGCCCGAGGGGCGTGCGGGGCCACAGGCGAAGCGCAAGAGCTCTTCTCTATCGTGTCTTATGAGATAGCAATAAAATGGCCCAGGAGCGGGGCCTTAGGCGATCGCCTACATTCGCACCCCCCTTGGGCCGGCCCTGGAAGCATGTTGAGAAGTATAAATTAAGCTCATGTTAGAAAATCCTCTTTCATATTCGGCACTTGAAATGGGTATACAATTGATGATGATCAGGGCCGTCGCGGATGTGTCGGGCGCCTTTGTGCAAACACCGATTTAGCATCCCTACATAAAAAAAATTTCAGTCTTCGAAACAAAAGTATCATTTTACTATTCCATGTACTTATTCAGTTGGAAAATGTCATAAACCGAGTCTCGGGAGGTGGCGCCCCTATAAATATTCAGTTTTTGAAACAAAATTATGATTTTACAATACCATATTAGAATTCAGTAGAGAATATACGCATTGCTCCGGACTGCAGGGTTGACTGCAAATTATGAATTGCTCCGGACTGCAAATTATGAATTGCAAAATATGAAATAAATATATATACATTACACGTGATTTAATAACAATTTTTCTGCATGAAGATGATCAGTGCTGATAAATAATAGAAAATGGGTATCTGTTCTGGGATCTGTTCAAGTGAAATTTTGGCGAACTATTACTTTTAGTTTTGGGGCGCTTTGTGCTTTAAATCCCCTTGAGTTAAATCGTTTTAATCCCATTCTCTAAATTCTTATTTGGATGGCTGTAGTGAAAAATAAACTTCGTTGGACATAAAATTTAATGAAATTGAATAACGCAATGTATTTCAGAATGGCATTTCTTCTCTCATCTCTCATTTTGCTCTCTGAAAAAAATAAAATACTAGATTTTGCAAAACAGATAGCGATAAATAGCCAAAACCATTAATTTTGTTTGACTGCGACGCTATTAACTTTGTTTCAACTTTCTCCAGAAAATACAATAAGACGCTGTCTAAACCTATTCCTTTTCTATGATCTAAACTAAATCATACAATATTTATTATTTCAGATCCCTCCTTTCAAGCATTTCCTGGAACATTCCAACAAAACGAAAGCTCTTTTCGATGGATAACGTTTGGCCGAACGGTACTTTGTACACTGTATCAGGAAAAAAAGAATATTTAAAAACACTTTATGGCTTCCTCCATCCTCCATGTTCGAGTAACTTAAGATACCCTGAAGTATTTATCGAACTTTTACGGTACGGACTTTTTGCGAATTCTGCAACTAGGTAATCGGATGAGAGGGGTGAGATTAACATCGGAAAACTCCTGACAGGTGTCATTGGTGTAATTTTGAATTCTAACCAAGAAAGCTCTAATCCACCGCTTCATACTTTATGTGCGATAGAAGCAGGAAATGTTCTTTTAAGAGCTGTCCCGCGCATCATCATGGCAAGTCTACTTGAAAAACAGAAGTTGAGAAACAATGAAGTCCTATTTGTCCATCGAATTATACAGCAGCTGAATGTCCCCCAGTATTTTCCTTTCTTCAAGAAAAAGAAAATTAATTCAAGAAAATGAAAAATAATTCAATGGCCAGTGTTCTTGGACTGAATAATTTGTGTTAGTTAAACAAAAAACTTGCCAGTCGTAAAACAAGCGGGTAGAAATATCAAAGAAACTGAGCATTAATTATTCGGAGCTTTAAAACAATCAAATTTCAATATTATCGTTACTATTTTACATTTTATTTCCTTCGCATACGCAACAAAAGATTTTTAGAATAAAGATAAAATTGTTTATACGGTTAAGGTAAATGAGTGCATTTTTCAACAATTCAATAATTCTTTTTTTTTATGCATTAACATTTATTATAGTTTATCAAAAAATGTTTCAAGTAAACTTTTTTTTTCTTTCTTTCTTTTCTTTCTTTCTTTTTTTTTAAATAACTGTATGCCATGATTACATTTTCGAATAACTTTGAAAAACATCTTCAAATGTTACTTTAATGAGCCGCCTTAAAACAGTTTCAAATGCTAAAGAAATAAAAAAAAAAACATTAACACAAACAAGATTTTTTTCAATAACATTTTATTAAGATATATATATGTGAAATTTTGCATAAAATAGCAATACATCTATACAAAAGCATCATGGATCACACTATCACAATACCAAAAAAAAAAAAAAAATGTACATGCATATATAGTGCATTAGAGAGAGAGCAAATTACATTCCTTCATCAGCGCTTCTTTAGCATCCATATTTAGGGAATAATCGCAAGAAATTATATTTTGTTATTATATTTTCCCTGGAGAAGAAGGAAACTCTTGGAATCACTCATGTATGCTCTTAGAAGTAAGTTTACATTTTTTAATAAATATAGCAGCTCAATTGCATTAAAAATGATGACACCATTCTAAATTTCTCAAAATGCTTGCATAAGCGTCAATGTATTTTAGATGATACGCTGTAAAAAAAATCCACACAAATATTCAGCAAGATATACCAAAATATCTTGCTGAAGGCTTTTGCTTATTCATGTATAAGGACTAAACTCGTATAGGAACTAATATTGTTTTCCATACCTATATCAAAAGTATTTCCAAACCATGTATAACATCATATAAAAATGTATAAATAAATTCTATTAAAAAATCACAAATTTATATTCATTTAAAATTGTAAAGAGACGTTTGACTCATACAATTTTTGACATTGAACAAACTACAGATATGTTATTTAACACTTGTACAATGAATAAATACTCAAACTGCTAAAAGCTAGTACGTCATGTACACTTTGTGGTGTGCTCAAAGCACAGAAATGTTTTTACCTTTACTCATAACATTAGATCTAGGCAGTAAGTAAAAAAAAAAAAAAAAGGAACAGTAATGCAGTGACGAGCCGAAACATTATGACCAAATCCCACATTTTTTAATGAACTCGTCTGGATGACATGGAGAGAACATAATTAAGTGGGAATGGTATTTAACTGTTGCTGGAGAAACTAAGGAATCATTCTTGCATTCAGTTTTGTGAGTGATGGGAAAAGCTGTTGATCTGAGCGAATTTGATGGAGGGCAGATTGTAATAGCCCGAAGACTCTGAACGAGTATCTCCGAAACTGCACGACTGCTCAGTTGTTCTCGATCTGCCGTTGTTAGTATTTATAAAAAGTGGTTTAATGACAGTGAAACCAGTAGTAGACGCCAAGATGTTGGGCGTCCACGCATCATCAAAGAAAGAAGACATCGGAGACTGTCCCGCCTAGTACAGCAAAATCGGCGGCAGACAGTGGCTCATCTAACAGCCCAATACAATGCAGGTCCATGTACAAGTATTTCGGAACACGCAAATCAACGGGCACTGTTAGATATGGGATTGCGGAGTAGACGTCCCACTCATGTGCCTCTGCTTGCCAAGTGTCATTGTCAACTACGTTTACAGGGGGCACGGGATAGAGATGAGTTCGGGCTCATTTTTTGAAGCCCGAGCCCGAGGACTTTTAATCCGAGCCCGCCCGAGCCCGAGCAATATTATTTAAACCGGAGCCCGAGCCCGAAATTTCAGCTAAAGAAAAAAAAATTCAATTACTTCATTGATAGCATACAATAAATTTTGCCGTTTATGCAAATTAAAGACAAATATAGTTGCAAACTCTCAATGCACTTTTTAATTCTTTATATCCATGTTCATCAAATAATGTCGGATCTCATGACTAACTAAGTAATATAAGCCGCCGTTCTGAAATACCCAAAGAGCTTCACGCACCTTCTAGGCGCCCGTGCACAGTGGCGGATCCAGAAATTCTCTTTTGGGAGGGGCTAAAGTTTGAAAAAGGCTTATTTCACCCAAACAAAATATGCAATAAAGCAAAATTTTAGTCTTAACCAATGTAAAAACTTTTGGGAGGGGCTAAGTGATTAAAAAAGATCACTTAACATATTCAAAGTGCATAATGAAGCAGAATGTTACCCTTTAGCAACCCCTTTTTTGGGGGGGAGACTGAAGCCCCGTAGCTCCTCCCCTGAATCCGCTGGTACGCCGTGGTGCCCCTATTTTTTTATAAGTACTTTTATATTCCTCATGAATGACTTTTTAAAATCTGTTTCAAGGAGTATGTTCAATAAAGAAGAAATTTTTCACGAGCCCGAGCCCGCCCGAGCCCGAACGCAGTTGTGAATTACAGAGCCCGAGCCCGGTTCGGGCCCGGGCTCGGGCTCGGGCTTTCGGGCTCGGGCTGAGCCCGTCTCATCTCTAGCACGGGAACATCGAGATAGGACCATTGATTTGTGGAAGAGAGTTGCCTAGTCTGATGAATCCCGGCTTTTCCTTCATCATGTCGATGGCCGTGTCAGGGTACGCCGTCTACCAGGAGAGCAGCTGCTCCCCTCTCCCCGGCAGCTCAGAGCTCAAACATCACCATGTTCCGATATCTCGAATTTGTGTGACCGCTGCTAAAATATTTCGTACAACCTGTCTCCAGTTATCGACCAAGAACTCGTGGATTCCATTAACAGGCGAGTTGCTGCTGTTTTGGAAAACAAAGGAGGCGCAACTCGTTATTGAGTAAATGGCCATAATGTTTTGGCTCTTCAGTGTATAAATGATAATAAGTTACGGGAATCTATTATTTCGCCGGCGGTAGCTTTGGTGAGTTAGTTTAGGATTATGTTTATGCAATCACTTTTCTCCTGGGAATAGGCGAAGAAATATTAAAGACATGCTCTAAATTCTACGCAGTGATTCGTTACATTTTCAGTGTTTTCAATGGTAGTGTAAACAAAAGGCAATTTTACAGTCAACACCGGATAAGAAAAATGCTTATCTAGAGGTGGTTTGAGACCAACAGAATAAATGAAAGTCATGATTTGTTATCTGTTGGTGAATGTATGAAATTAAACTAAGATTTTTGACAAAATAATGAAGTAGGGGGCTATTTTTTTTTTAACTTCAAGTTTTGGGCATGTCGTTTGACTTGAATAAAATCAGGCAAAAGATATGCAATGGAAAGTTAAGTCATAATCCTAAACTGTATCCCAATAGCCGATCTTTTTTTTTCTGTGATTTTAAGCGCGACATAATCTGTTCCTTGTAAAGTACAATGTATGAAAATAACAGGTTTCAAATTTTTGGTCATGAGGAGTGGATGAACGTGTTAAGGTATATTTGAGATAATCAGCTTTAAAAAGTTACTAGAATGCTCCTTTTTTATCAGTGTACATAAAATCTTTTGAAAACCGTCTTACCTTAAGAATTAGAAGAACGAGTGAACTCCGAATATTTAATGCAGTCCTTAACATTTTTTCAACTCGAATTGTCCCTTAACATGTTCATTAACTCAGATTTTCAATTTTATTCAGATATTGATTTTGTGTCCTAAATGCGACAGACATTCATGTCACTTGTTGGGATTAGAACAAAAATTGAATCTCTCTATGCAGAATCGAGCTTTTTACATATTTCTTTGCTTTATAAAACTCTCTAATACAAAATTACTTAGCTCTGAAGTTATATGAAAATAGTAAGTAGTAATATTTTTGCTAGTGGTGACATTCTACACTCTAAAAATATATTTTACTAAAAAATATATTAAATTCTTTCAATAAAAACATACAAATATAAAGTCCCTGTCACTAGTAAAAAATAATGTTCACCTCAAAAATGGAAAGTGTCAGTGGCGTAACCAGAAATTTTCCATGGGGGGGGGGGGCTTTACGACTACTGCAACTCACAAGTATGTATACGTGTATGTGATAAGGGAGTGAAGAATTTACATTTTGTATGGCAAAAAGTTCCTCATGGGGGTTGTGATCCCCTTATCCCCCCCTTGGCTACGCTACTGGAAACTGTATAAATGTTTTATAAAAGTATAACTACGTTCAATATAAACATTTTGTATAAAATATTTCGATGTATAACTACGACTAAATTCGTGCTCAGAAAGCTACTACTTTAAAACAGTTTCAATTGAATTGTATCAAGGAAAAGTAAAGTCTTGTTTTTATTATTATCTGGCCTCACCATGGCACAGTGGTTATATCACTGAAAATGGTAGACGGCCGAAGTGTGAAGGTCCCGGGTTCGGGTCCCATCGCGCGGCTGTCGATCTAACGGTCTGGAGTTTTGGTAGGTTTTCTCCAGATGTAACGTGAATACGCGTTAGAACCCCTTAGAAAGTCCTCCTGCCTAGGCATCCCTCATCTTAGGCAGATACCCCTCGCGCAGGTTTGCCTTAATCACACACAATCACAATATTATTATCTGCTCAAGGGAAGAGAATATTTCTGCGATAAGAAATCAGGGTTGTGAAATGCCCGGGTTTTTTCGAGCGGAAAAAACCGACCAAATGGGTTTTTTAAGGTTTTACAGTGTGTTTTTGGAGGCTTGTCTGGGGTTTTTAAGGGAAGGGATGATGGTTAAGAATGTTTAAAAAAAATCTGCTAATTACCAAATACAACAAAAGGGAACCAATTGATTACAACAATCAATTATAGATAAAAAATATTTATATAAAAATTATTAAATCAATATTTAAGTTTATATTTAAAAAATCATATTAAATGAACAATAATAACTACAGTTATGAGTAATACATGAAAAAAAAAACAGTCATGGTTTGTTTTTAGATAAATTTACCAGTAGTAATAATTTAACAATGAAATTAAAGTAACACTAATGCTGAATTAAAACTCTTAAACTAATATTTTGTAATAGTTAAAAAATTCTTATCAAATTTTAATTCAAACGACAGGCATATAAAAAATTTTCTTTTGAAAAAGTCATTCAAAATTTTGTTTTTCTTGGGTAGTGATGGTGGTGGAGGAGGGGGCTGGTGATTAAGAGATATACTATTAGCTATGTAATTACAGTTCAAATATTGAAAAAAAAAAAAAAACAGCTGGCTTATTTATTTATTATAAAAAAGGACGTAATTTGCGCTGTTACAAAATTGGACATAAGCATTCGATGCAATATTTTTAAAATTTGAATTCTATCATAGATTTATCTATAAAATTTATCACATCAAACATTTTTTGAATGCTAATTAAATTTAGAATTTCACCAATCTAGACGTTCGTACAGACTTTCCTATTTAATCCAATCAATCTACTGAGGCTGCAATTTTGAATTTTTATAGATATGATTTACGTAATTATAACTGACTGAGCAATTTTGTTATGCTGAGTACACACTAGCGCAGCTAGGACAGGCGAGGCAACTAATGACCCTACGTCAAAAGCTCTACTCTCACTGTTGAGATCTTCCTCCATTCCTGGGGCACGAGGGTCTGCCTCAGAAAATTATGATTGTGCTTTTATGCGAGATCAAAGGAATTTCTTATGCAAATAGAGACGTGCATTTTTGATGTTTTACATTCCGCCGAGCAAGTTTAAACTGCGCGAGGAAGTGCCACACTTCCTCACTCTTACCTTGGCGCGCTAGTGTATACCCACCCTTAACCTTTGATTTGCATTAACAAATCAACTTCATATATGACATCAAGTTTTTTGGCAACGGAAGCTTGGCTATGTCCGCGGGGGATCCACATCGTTGCCTGATGGAGCACCTACTCAGGTGCATCAAAGATCTAGGGGAATATCTTGCCCCAAACTCTCTGGGGAAGTACTTCAAGAGCGTGGTATAGCGCTCTTTATCGCTGGAACTGATATCTTGCACTTTTATCCATTCTCTCAAATCGTCGACCGGCAGGTAAGGCGTAGGAATACTCCGCCACAGCATTGTGATGCATTGTTTCACGCTTTTCGTGTCGGACTGAGTTCGATTCAGCAGTTCCATCATGAACATGGCTAAGCACCAGAAATAACTAGTTGAAAAGTAGGAAGAATGTTTTTCACCTCCGTCGTCAGGTTTACTGCGAGGCCTAAATAAAAGGAAGAATATTTACGTTCGTGTTCATTAATATAAATAATTAAATTTGAATTAAGAGGAAGTCCAATTGAGGATTATTCCTTATATTCGCTACGTTACTATCTTCTGGACCAGTTCGTTTATTAACTATACTTTGTATAGAACCTTGAAATTTGGTAAATGATCAATTGAAAATGATCAATTAATAAAACGACATATTAAAAACTCGAAAATAGTGTTTAATACACCTTATTTTACATTTGAAACCCTTTCATCAAACAACTTTTGCTTTAAGGCTTTGCAAAACGGCCGAAAACACAACACTTCTGTCAACACAGTAGAGTTCCATAGCTATCTTGCAAACGGTAACTCATAACTGACTGGAAATATCTGATATATTTTATGTAATTCGGTTGCATAAGTTTAATGGTAAAGGTTAAACTCGTCTACGCTCAAAAACACAGGAAATGTTTTGTAGGTTGGTACAGGTGAAGGAAAGAGTTGGATGAAAAATATGCAGAATTTGCCTCGAACAACATAAATCGACCTACACTAAATGATAATGCTTATTATGGTCTTAAAGGTGAACATTAGAAGGAAAATTCAACTATTTTAGCAAAATATAAGAAACATTAAAAACTTTCTTATATTTTAGCAAAATATTAGAAACATTAAGGTATGTTTGTATGTATGTTTACACATGCCATCTTCTGGAGATTTTTTTCTAAAACGTTGGGGGATGTTCCAGACAAAGTTTGAATCCCTGACGCGGAAAAGCAAGCATTACAGGTCCCACAAATAAAATGGTGCCTGCTCACTTTAGATGAAATATCGCCAACTTTGGAGTTTAAAAAATTGAACTCAGCCAAGCAATATCGTCAATATTTCAATATCCTGCGTTCTAGTTAACCAATTTACACGTAACAAAATGTAAATTTTAATACTTTTTGAATGAATTTTGACATGAATTTTAGACCAAATTAAACCCCAGAAGAACAGATCATTTCGAAAATTCGTAACATTATTGTATCTCACATGAACAATTCAACTCAAATGAAAAGAATTTTAAGACATACGCAAAATGGCTAATTACTCTGTTGTTTCTCATCCCCCTCCATTGTATTATTCTTATATTGTATTAGTAAGATTTTATCGTGTCATTAGAAATTTTGAAATCTCAATTCAATAAGCAATAAAATTACCTCTAAAACAAATTCGTAGAGAATCTTTCAGAAAAGAAATATATATATATATATATATACCTATATATTCAATTAAAACTTACCAATACAGTTCTTCCAGGTCTTTAGCATCAAAGTAGAACAGCAACGTGGACGGCATGAAAACTGATGGACAGTCATGCTGGAGAAGCGAATGCAGACGCTTGACATGGCCTCTCATCAAAGCGTGCTCTACAAGGTGTTCCTCCATCATCCATGGTTCATGTCTACCAAACAATGGATGCCCAAACTTACTTTTCTTCGAATACTTCAGCAAAGTGCAAACGTACTGAATTGGCATTTTCGTTAAAAAATCACGGCTGGCCACACTTAGGGCGAGTTTTCTGTAACATTCCACCATGAACTCTGGTTCAATCTCTGACTCATGGCGTCTTAGTATAGATATGAGTGACGAACTGATCGTGCAGAAGTCTTGTTTCTTTTCTTCGTCGGCCATCTTTTTTATGTTGTGGTCCAGGAATGTGTTAAACCATCGCGGGTTCCATTGTCTCCACAACGCGACCCAACTGCCTTCTTCAAACTCTTTTTTAAGCATTACCTGCTTGTGCCTGTCGTGGATTTCTACAAATTTTTTGACTACCGCTAAGAGTGGTTCCTGTTTTCTGCATTTGGGATCTTCTACGAGTGGGTTTCTGTGGAGGAATTTCCAAGTGAATGACCTGATGACTTTGGACAAGGACGGGACAATTCGAGCGGCTGAGCAAGAAAATTGGTCAAGATCCAAATAATTCACTTCCGGAAAGTTAGCAATATTCAAAAAAAGATTCTTTTTTTGCACAGTAAATTTTTGACCTCTCGTCCATTTTGTGACCTCCATAGGCTCCTTTTTAAATAGGCTTCGCTCTCGATACTCATTTAAGCCTCCTGGAAATATAATTCACATTTAGTTTTTTAAAAATGCCTTAGGTAATTTAATTGAGATAAAATTTTTATTAATTAAATAATAAATTTACAAAATCTTTCTGTAAAATACTGCATGTTCAAGAACGCATATTTTAAGACACTCATAAAACGGGTTGTGACGTTGATAACATATTTATTTATGTTGCCTGTATTTTCAGCCGGAGAGTGAGCAGGTTCAGTGAAAATTACAGAATAAAGGGCATTTATTCTGTAATTTTGATTACGGAATGATCATGCTTAAAATCTACTGAAAATCCTACAATGCAATTAGTAAGGGAATGGCTATCTGGTTTGCAAGCATACTTATCGCTAAGATTTTGCGATAACCTATAAGCAGTGGTGTAGTGATAGAGAAAAAAGTGGAGGGATGCTCACTTTGACGTGGGAGGTAACTTTTGCTCTCAAGTCATCTACGATTTAACGCCAGTAGAATTTTTCGGAATTCTATAATTTTAACTTGAAAAAAATTTTTTTTGATGAAAATGGAGTGTTTACTTCTCTGGAGCAGGGCCCGATTAAAAACATTTTTGACTATAGGCAGAACTGAGGATGGAATCCCTTTAACGTTGATTGTGACAGGGAATTTCCGAAACTGATAACATATACACACAAAATCATGAATCATTGAAAGTACTATTTTACCAAGAATTAACTATTTGAAACGTACAAACCTAGAATATTATCAAATAACAAAAAGCAATAAAACATAATTGCCATATTAGCTTCTTTGATATTAAAAAATGTAAAGAAAATGAAGTGGGAAATTTCTCATTTAAAATAAAAATTTGGGAGGGGCGGAGGAGGGGGGAAATCCCCAACATCAGGGTCTACTGTTCTTAATGGAAAATAAGGATTGTTCTGGACAGTATCAAAAACGTGCACAAAAATTATTATGCTTTCCTTTCATATTTCAAAATAGAATGTTACGTTCATGTAAGTAAAAAAAATATATGTTCCGGAAATTACAAAATATCTGTGAACCGTGAAGACTTCTATTTGTACTACTAATGCTTTTTATGTGCATATTAAAATCATCTTTATAAAAACACGTTCATCGATTTGTAAAATATATTAATGAATTCAAAACATATTCATTAGAAAAATATTTTGCAGCTTGTTTTGGAAATCCTTCAGAGAGAAAAAACAAAATTTAAACGTATAATACATACTGTTCAGTTCCGATATCCAATCTTCAAATATTACCACCCTTTTCAGAGAACTTGTCAGGAATGAGTATTGGCGGAACCCTTCTTCTGCGGGAGAGAAGATTAGCATTATTGCATTATAATTTATTTTTAAAATAGTCAAGAAAAAGATTTAATTTTAAAATTAACAAGCCGTTCTGGCAGAGCACGTAATATTAGGTGTACCGCAAATTGATGTTTTTTTCGTATATAAATATTTTGCTTTGCCAAAACTACTGAGCTAATAATACGAAATGCGTCATGTACGTGAGATTTTTAACTGAGATGCTAGAGTAGACAGCATTTTCCAAATTCGCAATCTTTGAAGGGTAGGGGTCCAGAATTTTTTTTCTTTTTTCGCATACCTCTCTCTGTCCCAAAAGAAAAAAAAGAAAAAAAAAAAACATAAAAGTGTTTTTGAAAACCCAAAAGTCATCTTCAAGACATTCTGAAATCCATCCTCCCAGTCCCTTCGTCCCAACAGTAGATGACCAACCCCCTCTTTTATACGCCCATCTTTCTTGAAAGAAATAACAAATTTTCCATGAAATTCTTGTTTTAAAAATGTACAAATGTGAGTCTGGTATCTAGGCAAAGCTTGATTATAAGAAACTTATTGAAAATTTATTTGTTTGAATTCAATGTTAAAAAAAAAAAAAACTCCTTTCCAGTACACCTAATAAAGCAGAGCCTCCTGAAGATTATCTCACTCGCATGCCTCACATCTCCGGGGAATAAAAAGGATATTCTGACGGCACCGGGAACTGATTCACGGCAGGGTATTCGGGGCAAGTATCCTGTGTCCCAATATTTTTAGGGATCCCAAAGATCTTCAGGTAGCAACAAAATATCAACTAAGTGGAATATCTGTGTAATTTTAATGTGTTAAAGTAATTTGTATTACGTGACAGTGCTCAACATGTTGTATTATTTTATCGTATTCTAAAATGGTGTTTCACTCGTGAAAAATTTGGCGACAAAAAAAAGCGCCAAGTAGGGGGTGTTGGCGAGAAAAAAAAGTCGCCAAAAATAGGCGACACCCGGTAACTGAATTACTCCCATTTAGTTAGTTAATATACTTCACTTTATGGGTGGTAGAATGAGGCGGTTTCCGGCTGCTACAAAATAATTTATCATCAGTCATAAATGTACTTGACCATAGAATTAAAAAAAAAAAAGATTCTATATTTCCAAATATGGAAATTCTTCAAAATAAAATACAATTATACTACGAAATTGATTTCAAAATCAGCCGTTTGCCTCGATTTTGAAAGTTTTAAAACGTGTGCTGCTGTTAAGTTTATATTATGTTTATTTCCCTATTAGTAGAGTCTCTAAATCACACATAACATTATTTTAATTTTGATGCATCCCATGGAAAAATAAAAGAAACAAACAAAAAAAAAAAAAAACCACATCGGACACTTATCAATCTGGCCAGAAAATCGCGTGATAACACCCTAACAGTCACTTCAAACTTTAGTCATATCGGCCCGATTGAGAGTGGCGCAACGGTTAGGTCGCTCGCCTTCTAACCCAAAGGTCCCGGGTTCTATTCTAGCCGCGGAATCTTGATGGAAACAGATTAAATTAAATTGAAATTTCGGCGTAGAGGGGAAAATGCGTGGCAAAGTAAAATATGTGGGGCGAGTTCGCCGACCGGCGCCCCGTGTATTTAGGAAATTTTTTTTAGGAAAATTTTTTAAGCTTGAAATTAAACTTGCTATGTCAAGCTTGGTTCAAGCTTGAAATGCCAAGCTTAATGCAAGCTGGGCAAGTGTAAACTAGAACACTTGATTCAAGCTTGAATTAAGCTTGCACGCCTGTGTTATTTGTGTTTGGTGTGTGGTTAGTTAGTAAAAGAAAGCTTTTTGGTGTTATGTTATTAGCTGTTGTGCCTTTTGGATATTTTTCAGGAGTTTCTTTAGATAAAGGTAAGTGTTTTTTTTAAGAATTTTTGCAATTGCTTAAGGTTTTCAATGTGAATTGTAAATGTGTATAAGTAGGTTATTTAATCTACCGATGTTGTTTTGAGTTGAAAACGGGCCTGTGTTTGCCCAGTTTACATTAGCTGTATGAGTATGTTGCTTAATTTACTGTTGTTTTTTTAGTTAAAAACGGTTTACTGGTTGCCTAGTTTACATAGCTGTACAACTAGGTTGGTGAATCCACTGAGGTTTTTTTAGTTAAAAACAGACCACTGGTTGCCGAGTTTACATAGCTGTACAACTAGGTTGCTGAATCCACTGAGGTTTTTTTAGTTAAAAACGGACCACTGGTTGCCGAGTTTACATAGCTGCACAACTAGGTTGCTAAATCCACTCAGGTTTTTTTAGTTAAAAACCGTCCACTGGTTGCATAGTTTACATAGCTGTACAACTAGGTTGCTGAATCCACTGAGGTTTTTTTAGTTAAAAACGGTCCACTGGTTGCATAGTTTCCATAGCTGTACAACTAGGTTGCTGAATCCACTGAGGGTTTTTTAGTGAAAAACGGTCCACTGGTTGCATAGTTTACATAGCTGTAGAACTAGATTGCTTAATATTCTGAAATTTTTTTAGTTAAAAGTGGTTTACTGTTTGCTCATTTTTAATTGCCTGTTACTGAATTTGGTGACAATTTTTAGTGTTAAGTATGGATGGTGTATTTTGTTTTATTGTTTTTTTTTAAGTGGAATATCTGTGTAATTTTAATGTGTTAAAGTAATTTGTATTACGTGACAGTGCTCAACATGTTGTATTATTTTATCGTATTCTAAAATGGTGTTTCACTCGTGAAAAATTTGGCGACAAAAAAAAAGCGCCAAGTAGGGGGTGTTGGCGAGAAAAAAAAGTCGCCAAAAATAGGCGACACCCGGTAACTGAATTACTCCCATTTAGTTAGTTAATATACTTCACTTTATGGGTGGTAGAATGAGGCGGTTTCCGGCTGCTACAAAATAATTTATCATCAGTCATAAATGTACTTGACCATAGAATTAAAAAAAAAAGATTCTATATTTCCAAATATGGATATTCTTCAAAATAAAATACAATTATACTACGAAATTGATTTCAAAATCAGCCGTTTGCCTCGATTTTGAAAGTTTTAAAACGTGTGCTGCTGTTAAGTTTATATTATGTTTATTTCCCTATTAGTAGAGTCTCTAAATCACACATAACATTATTTTAATTTTGATGCATCCCATGGAAAAATAAAAGAAAAAAAAAAAAAACACATCGGACACTTATCAATCTGGCCAGAAAATCGCGTGATAACACCCTAACAGTCACTTGAAACTTTAGTCATATCGGCCCGATTGAGAGTGGCGCAACGGTTAGGTCGCTCGCCTTCTAACCCAAAGGTCCCGGGTTCTATTCTAGCCGCGGAATCTTGATGGAAACAGATTAAATTAAATTGAAATTTCGGCGTAGAGGGGAAAATGCGTGGCAAAATAAAATATGTGGGGCGAGTTCGCCGACCGGCGCCCCATGTAATTAGGAAATTTATTAAGCTTGCTATGTCAAGCTTGATTCAAGCTTGAAATGCCAAGCTTAATGCAAGCTGGGCAAGTGTAAACTAGAACACTTGATTCAAGCTTGCATTAAGCTTACACGTTCGAAATTTTCAAGCTTAATTCAAGTTTACTGACTAGATAAATCAAACTTGCTGCAAATTTGCTGTGCTGTCTGGGAATGAGCCGAGCCAGAACTCCAACTACTCAAATGTTTGCTTGCGCTGAAGTCTTGACTTGCACTTGCGCGTAGGTTCAAGCATTGAGGAAGCCGTCGCTATATTTGAGCAAAGGAACTTTTTTTGAGCTCGTAGTAAAAATCATAAGTCCCTTCTAACCTCTTCCCAGAGAGCCCGCCTCGGCACAGCACAGCCACAATTGCTTTAGTGGCCTTCAGGGTACAAAATAGTAGCCTTTATGTTGAAAATTGCATCCTCTTTAACAATCTAAACAGACTGAATAAAACTGAAATTTTTAAACGCAGTTAATCGTAATACTCAAAAAAGTTTAAAACTTTTAAAAGGGTAAAGTACATTGTTGTTCCTAGAAAGACGTCTATATAACGTCTTTCTAGTATGAAGATTATATAGATAGTATATTTCACCGTAGCAGATGATGATTACTAGTTCCGTTCTCTTACATACAAAAGTTCATAGAATATAGCATTATAAAATATTCAGTTTCCAATGTATTTCCAAGTATTTTAAGTCAAACATAAAACGCAAAACACAGTCCAATCTCCCTCAAAACTACATATAACAAAATATATAGATTATAGAATTTTAGATCATGGCATTGTTAACATAACTTTCTGTATAGTTAATATTTGCATTAAAAAGAAATTAATACCCAAAATAAAAACTTATGACACTTTTAAAATTTAATAACTCTGATGCAAAGTATATTGTGTATTTGTTTTGTATTGAAGTAAACCTAAAATAAAATAAAATGAACTTCTTTAAAAAAAAGTTAAATAGATGTAAGAGAAATGAATAATTAAAAAAAATTTGCTTACCACCCTCAAAACGAGAGCGCAATCGCTGGAATGGGTGATTGGCCTCTTCGAAAGCCATCTAAATAAAACAAAAGATTAATAAAAACATACGGCCACCAAAGTTTACTTGTCGCAAAATACAATCGTCATGCTTTATAAAGTCATTAAAAAGTACACATTCTCAAGAAAATATCGAGTACAAGTTAAGTTTCCTATGTCAATTTCATATACAAAATAGTCTTTTATTTAAAAAAAGGGGAGGACGGTGGCTTATCATCATGTATTATACAGGGTGGTCATAAAAAGAAAAAAAAAAAAACTGTTTTGATATCTGGACCTCTAGCGGCCGTTCCACTTAACCAATCGAGATGAGATTTCGGATATAGTTATTCAGAGGTATGAGCTCGGAACGGTGAACGGCAAGAAATTGGCTCTCCCGGTTACGGTTATGGATACAGAAACCTGGATTGAAAACCCGAGAGGTAATGCCCCCCCCCCTTTTTTTGTCGCAAAATCTCCCCATACAGCACACATAGGTTCTCTGAACGTTTTTTAACGTTCATTGGTCAGAGCATGCGAAAAGTGAGTCGGAGCAGAACGTGTAGAATTCACACACAAAAAAGGACGCATTATGAACAATAAAAACAGCCGAACTTAACGCTGCCAGTCATTGGCGTCAGCATTCAGCATGTGGAAGCTCCCGCCCCGACTAAGTTCAATTACTCCCTACCCCTGATAGTTTTTTTTCGTTGGATACCTGGCGAACGTCATTCTGTGATTTGTGTCTTGCATTTGACCTATGCAAATTCTTCCACCGTGCGCCCCGATCGTGTTTTTATTGGCCATTCACAGTGTTATTTTTTGTGTACACATAACACTTTCTTTCTCGAAATACACGCACCGTTCCAACGCTCTTTAGGGTTTTCACATGCGTTTACCAAAACCGTTAGATCGAGAGCCGAACGAGAGACCAGACCCCTGGAGCACCATATTTCGATCATCTCTCAATGTTGGGTGTTTTATCCACTCGGACATTGGTCGGCATTTTACGATAAGAATCACGCAGAATGTAGAAAGAAATTCGAAATTTGTTAGCCCGTTTTATAAATGTTCTATGTAGCTCTCCTCAATTTGGTAATACATACAACATCTAACGACGACGAAGGGCTTGGACTGATGAAGCTCAAAACAAATTTTGAACGAAACGTGCGTATCCTCTTACCTATTACTTATTATGTGTGTTTTTTACAAAGTTTTTTAATTACTTTACTTTAAGCAGCAGTCTATTTTACGCCATACATTTTGAAGCATGTCTGAAGTCAACAACGCAAACACTGTAGAACAGTTGTTTACTTTCTGGAATTGTTTTCGCAAAGAAAACACATACACAAGCTCTTTCAAATAACCGCATAGAAAGAAATCAAAGTAAATCCTAGAATTTCACAAAATGCACATTTCTAATGTGCTAGTGTTGGTGACTATTCCAAGAATGCTTCAGAAAGTATGACGTGAAATGGACCATCGCTCAGATCAGTGTTTCTTAATCAGTGGTCCCAGAGACTAATTGCCTGACGGATTCCGACGTACCGCTAAAGACCACCGTGTACCTGCGCAGTAAATCTGTGGTTCTGAAAGTGCTCCACCTTCTGTTGAGGAACCATATTGTGGTGGGAACCTCCAAGAAGGACGTATGTAGCTCTAAGCGACACATTTAGTGACGTGAGCTATCCTCTCAGGCCCGGAGTGGCCTGGTCGGCTAGTTGGCGATCGCCGACGGCCCGCAGCACAAGGAAGGGGGGGGGGACGGAGAGGCATTCAAAAATGGATATACTGCTTTAAAATTAGAGTAATTTGATTATTTATTTCCCCGTAATCTTACGCAGTGACGCAGCGGAAGATCCTAGAAACACCGCGAATCAAGGGGCCCCGAAAATCTCTAAAACAGTTAAATGTGATTTTTAGGCACGCAAGCCCACTTTTCAAATATTACATATTCTAATATTCTATTCTCTCTAAATTCCCCAGTAAGCAGGGCCTGATTTCCGAGAGGGCATTCGAGGAAGGCGCCTGAGCCCCCCAAATTGTTCTTTAAGTTTAAAAATTTGTAAATTTTGAAAAAGTTTTCGAAAGAGGGCGCCCCCAGTGAAGCTTTTGCCCAGGGCCCCCAACTCGATAAATCGGCTCCTGAGCCCCTTTTCAATCGCTAGCCGAGGGCACCCCAAAGGAGACAGTCCGAGCCTCTATATCCTCTCCTGGCAAACAAAGAGCAAACATCGCACTAACTAAAAATCACATTTGTATAACATTTAATTTTATTAACGCAATGCATATTTGCAGGAACGCAAATAGAGGGCACAGTCGCACCCTCTAATATAATACACGTTTTATTTATTCCATGATGTGGATTTTAATACAAATTCTCGCCCCAACCTCCAAATGAAAAGCTGAAATGCCGTGCCTGCCTTATTATTTTTCGTTGGTGCTGCTAGTGCACGAAATATTTTTTTAATATTTTGCCGGCCCGTAGATGCAGGGGCGTAGCCAGAAATTTTTCATGTCGGGGGGGGGGGGGTTACGACTACTGCAACTCACATATATGCATACATGTGTGTGATAAGGGAGTGAAGAATATATATTTTGTATGGCAAAAAATTCCTCATGGGTGGTATGACCCCCCTAACCCCCCCTTGGCTACGCCCCTGCTAGATGTAATAGGTTGGGAAGCGCTGGTTTAGGTGCTGTCTGTGCTACCAATGGGCAGGGGCGTAAGCAGGTGGGGTATCGGTATATTCCCCCGCCCCTTTGCAAAATTTCCGGGTTCATTAGCAAAAGCTTTATGACGTGAAGAAATTCCGCTGTTTTACTCACAACTTATTTCATTACCCCGCCTCCAAAATAATTCCCTGGTTATGCTTCTGCAAACTCACAGAACATTTATAAAGTATGGGGAAAAAAAATTTAAGAAAAAAGAGCTTCCTTCTGTTAGGGGGACCGGAAAGTCACATCGTGGGGTTTTCCTTTTACTTTCCGAACATGTACCATGTAAGGAAAGTATTGTAATCATGAAAAAATTCGACTTCGAGAATTTGGTGTTTTTACACGTTTTGAGGGCTTCTGAATCCATTTATGCTATTTTTACGAGATGTGTGTATGTATGTGTATGTGTGTTTGTGTGTATGTGAGTGAACACGATAGCTCCTGAACGGAGCATTCGATTGAGCTCAAATTGGATATATATGTCATAAACCACCGTCGCAAGACCGGTATTGATTTTGGTGTGTATAGGACTTATAGTTTTTCTACAGGGCTACGACAAAGATTTCTTTTACATTATGGCCTATGGGGGGAATTTCTTGAAAGTGCGCTAGCGTTTAAACGGTAGATTCGATTGAGTTCAAATTGGGTATATATGTTATAAACCACCGTTGCAAGACCGGTATTGATTTTGGTGTGTATAGGACTTATAGTTTTTCTACAGGGCTACGACAAAGATTTCTTTTACATTATGGCCTATGGGGGGAATTTCTTGAAAGTGCGCTAGCGTTTAAACGGTAGATTCGATTGAGCTCAAATTGCGTATACATGTTATAAACCACCATCCTAAGACCGGTATTGATTTTGGTGTGTATAGGACTTATAGTTCTCCTAAAGGGCTACGACAAAACTTTCTTTTATGTTATGGCATAATGGCATATGGGGAGAAATTCTTGAAAGTGCGCAAGCGTTTAAACGGTGCATTCGATTGAGTTTCAATTTGGTATATATGTTTGAATTATTCATCGATTAAAATTTATTTAAGTGCTTGGTAATGATCTTAATCGTAAGTGTTCGGAAAGTCGAGTGGAGTCACTCCAGATTTTTTATGAATTAATGATATATTTTTACTTTCCGAGCATGTACCATGTAAGGAAAGTATTGTCATCATGAAAAAATTCGACTTCGAGAATTTGGTGTTTTTACACGTTTTGAAGGCTTCTGAATCCATTTATGCTATTTTTACGAGATGTGTGTATGTATGTGTGTATGTGTGTGTGTGTGTGTGTATGTGTGTTTGTGTGTATGTGAGTGAACACGATAGCTCCTGAACGGAGCATTCGATTGAGCTCAAATTGGATATATATGTCATAAACCACCGTCGCAAGACCGGTATTGATTTTGGTGTGTATAGGACTTATAGTTTTTCTACAGGGCTACGACAAAGATTTCTTTTACATTATGGCCTATGGGGGGAATTTCTTGAAAGTGCGCTAGCGTTTAAACGGTAGATTCGATTGAGCTCAAATTGGGTATATATGTTATAAACCACCGTTGCAAGACCGGTATTGATTTTGGTGTGTATAGGACTTATAGTTTTTCTACAGGGCTACGACAAAGATTTCTTTTACATTATGGCCTATGGGGGGAATTTCTTGAAAGTGCGCTAGCGTTTAAACGGTAGATTTGATTGAGCTCAAATTGCGTATACATGTTATAAACCACCGTTGCAAGACCGGTATTGATTTTGGTGTGTATAGGACTTATAGTTTTTCTACAGGGCTACGACAAAGATTTCTTTTACATTATGGCCTATGGGGGGAATTTCTTGAAAGTGCGCTAGCGTTTAAACGATACATTCGATAGAGCTCAAATTCGGTATACATGTTATAAAACCACCATCCTAAGACCGGTATTGATTTTGGTGTGTATAGGACTTATAGTTCTCCTAAAGGGCTACGACAAAACTTTCTTTTATGTTATGGCATAATGGCATATGGGGGCATCGATTAAAATTAAATGGCATCGATTAAAATTTATTTAAGTGCTTGGTAATGATCTTAATCGTAAGTGTTCGGAAAGTCGAGTGGAGTCACTCCAGATTTTTTATGAATTAATGATATATTTTTACTTTCCGAGCATGTACCATGTAAGGAAAGTATATTGTCATCATGAAAAAATTCGACTTCGAGATTTTGATGTATGGACACGTTTTGAGGTCTTCTGAATTCATGGATGCTATTTTTACAAGATGTATGTATGTTATGTGTGTGTGTGTGTGTGTGTGTGAACACGATAGCTCCTAAACGGATCATTCGATTGAGCTCAAATTGGGTATATAGGTTATAAACCACCGTCGCAAGACCGGTGTTGATTTCGATGAGTATAGGACTTATAGTTTTTCTACAGGGCTACGACAAAGATTTCTTTTACATTATGGCCTATGGGGGGAATTTCTTGAAAGTGCGCTAGCGTTTAAACGATACATTCGATTGAGCTCAAATTCGGTATACATGTTATAAACCACCATCCTAAGACCGGTATTGATTTTGGTGTGTATAGGACTTATAGTTCTCCTAAAGGGCTACGACAAAACTTTCTTTTATCTTATGGCATAATGGCATATGGGGAGAAATTCTTGAAAGTGCGCAAGCGTTTAAACGGTGCATTCGATTGAGTTTCAATTTGGTATATATGTTTGAATTATTCATCGATTAAAATTTATTGAAGTGCTTGGTAATGATCTTAATCGTAAGTGTTCGGAAAGTCGAATGGTGGAGTCACTCCAGATTTTTTATGAATTAATGATATATTTTTACTTTCCGAGCATGTACCATGTAAGGAAAGTATTGTCATCATGAAAAAATTTGACTTCGAGATTTTGATGTATGGACACGTTTTGAGGTCTTCTGAATTCATGGATGCTATTTTTACAAGATGCATGTATGTTATGTATGTATGTATGTATGTATGTGTGTGTGTGTGTGTGTGTGTGTGTGTGTGTGTGTGTGTGTGTGTGTAAGTGTGTGTGTGTGTGTGTGAGTGAACACGATAGCTCCTAAACGGATCATTCGATTGAGCTCAAATTGGGTATATAGGTTATAAACCACCGTCGCAAGACCGGTGTTGATTTCGGTGTGTATAGGACTTTCTACAGTTTTTCTACAGGGCTACGACAAAGATGTCTTTTACATTATGGCATACGGGGGGAAATTCTTGAAAGTGCGCTAGCGTTTAAACGGACGATTCGATAGAGGTCAAATTCGGTATATTTGTTATAAACCACCATCGTAAGACCGGTATTGATTTTGATGTGTATAGGACTTACAGTTTTTCTACAGGGCTACGACAAAGATTTCTTTTACATGATAGCATATGGCGAGAAAGTCTTGAAAGTGCGCCAGCGTTTAAACGGCGCATTCGATTGAGCTTCCATTGGGTATATATGTTTGAATGATTCATCGATTAAAATTTTTTTAAATGCTTGACAATGATCTTAATAGTAAGCGTTCGGAAAGTCTAGTGGAGTCACTCCAGATTTTTTTTTTTTTTTTTTACGCCAGTATTTTGTCTAGCCAAAACTACTGAAGCTAATAATACAAAATTTTGCAGTATATGAGTTTGTTAACATAGGTGCTCCATTGGACAGCATTTTCCGAAAAATCGAAACCTGTAGGGGGTAGGATGTCATTTAGGGGCGTAGCTAAGGGGGGGGGGTTAGGCGGGTCATAACCCCCCCATGAGGAATTTTTTGCCATACAATGTATATTCTTCACTCCCTTATCACACACATGTATGCATATGTATGAGTTGCAGTAGTCGTAACCCCCCCCATGAAAAATTTCTGGCTACGCCCCTGCATAACGTTCTTTTCACATATCCCGCGTGATCTCAATAAAAAGAGAGATATCTACAAAATTCTTACTGTGAAAAACACGAAACCTAAAAAACACTTTCAGGACATTTTGAATATCGTCCACTAAAATGGGTTGGCATATGAAGAGGGGGAGGATGACCATCTTTGTCGAAAGAAAAAAAAAAAAATATCTACAAAACACTTGCTTCAAAATGTAGAAAATATAAATCCTATGTTTAGATAAAGCTTGCTTGTAATCAAAATGTATTTTCAAAATTATATCCATTTTTAATAACTATAATCATTTTGAACCATCTGGTATATATAAGAGCACAAAATTTAAAAAGTGCACGGGGTACAAAAATGTCATAAGACAGGCCTTGAAGTCCTGACTGTGGAGTGCTATAACCCACTGCAGGTCTCCATCGTTTATTCCTGCAATAGAAAATCTACATTTTCCGAAGGAGGACCTAAACGCATAGGCCCCTGCCTTTGGCTGTCGGCTCCCCCAGTGGGAGATCCTCCTCCCTCTTCCCGCACCTGGGGCCCTACCACCAACTCACCGGAATGAGATTCCGGCTGGAACGAATTCTGGCCGGAAACTCGTTTCCACTGTTTGTATTATCCGCACCATGAGGTCATCGGAATAACCCATCGGTATATGAATTCCGGCTATTTCCCATTCCGATGGGAGGGACTTCAATTGACCAATTGGAGAATGCAAATGTCACTTGCCGCGCATAAGCCGCACAATATCATGACTGCGAGGCGGCCATGTTAGTTTGAACCTATCGCAAAGCACAAAGAACCTAAAACATAAATGTGTGAAGTCATTAAATATAAAGAAAGAAAGTCATAAAAAGTGACATTAATTTTACATTTCCTGCAGACCCGTACCTAGAAAAATCTTTCGGAGTGGGTCCAAAAATTTCGAAAGGGCTCTAAACGGTGAAAAAGGCAGAATTTTTCACAAAAATACTTCATAATTATTATTTTGTTAACAAAATTTTAAGTTTCTCAGGGGGTAGGGGGTTCTGACCCCTGGGTACGGCCTTGATTGCCTGTATCCACTTTTTGCTTGTTTCCGCTAGTGCTCAAGCAGAATTAGAACCTTACTTACGCCATTACTAGGGAGCATTGACGATAGTGCGTCAAAGCGCTTACTCCTGCCCGAACGCCTCGGGTTCAAACCTATACCCCAGCTACTTTTTACTTTTGTAAATTCTAGAAACTGAAGCATTGCTCTTACGTTGTTTTAATTTAGATACTTTGTAATTATTTTAATATTTTTAAAATACCTTTATTAATTTTCAAGAGGACTTAAATTTTGATTTTAATTTATCTTTTTATCAGTTTTAAAATTTTGTTCATGCCCATGAGCAACTCCCCTTCCGTACCTCTGTTCCAATCTACAATTTTTTGCACTGTGCAGTTGAGGGACGATTGCCTCAGGCCAGAGCCGGCCCAAGGGGGGTGCAAATGTAGGCGATCGCCTAAGGCCCCGCGCTTATAGAGGCCCCGCTCCTGGGCTATTTTATTGCTATCTCATAAGGCATGATAGAGAAGAGGCCCCGCTCTTGCGCTTCGCCTGGGGCCCCGGACGCCCCTCGGGCCGTCTCTGCTCAGGCACTGCAAATACCATAACTTTTTTGTACCGTTTCACATTTAATATTAGTTTCAAATCGAAACTTTTTTAATTATTTCAGGTATAAAATTTTCTTTTTACAATATCTATAATCGGGCTGCTCTGAGGCATAGTTAAAAAAAGTATGATCTTAAATATTTAAGCTACATTAGGACTTACGTACATATAATATGCTTAAATACAACTTTTAAAATATGTGACATTTTCTTAATTGTTACAATTTTTTGAATTTATTTATTTATTTATTTTTTTGAAAAATTACTATCAGGGAAGTATTAGCATTATTATAAATAAATATATATTATCTATCAGGAAGTATTCTAAATTTCAATACGCTCCGCACAAATCAGTTCATTTACCCAGAAAATGTTTACAATTATTCTTTAATTTCGAAGACAATTCTCATCTCCCAAAAATGCTAATCTAACAGCTGGAACCAGCGCCATATTGTGGGACGAGAGAAAGATTCCGGTACGTAATGTAGATTTCACATGCTTTCGGCCGGGTGGAATTTTAGGACCTTTTATGCCGCTTCGTAATTGCTTTCCGGCCGGAATCAAGAGTTCGTGGTAAGCCAAATAGACTTTCAACGGAATCATGACGTCACTCGGTCCAAATTCCGATCGGAATCTCATTCCGGTGAGTTGGTGGTAGGGCCCCTGAACTTGACTGTAAAAAAAAAAAATAAAATAAAGGCACATTGTATGTGGGGCAAAAAGGTTAAAAGTTTGGGAACAGCTGGTCTATAATGTATGCAGCAAATTTGAGCTCAATTAAATGCACTGTTTAGGAGCTATCGTTTTCATTCACATACATCACCGTAAAATAATATTAATGAATTTAGAAAACCTCAAAACATTTAAATACATCAAAATCTTTAAGTCGAATTTTTTTCAGGATTACAATACTTTCCTGACGTGGTACATGTTTGAAAAGATTATATATATATATATATATATATATATATATATATATATATATATATGTAAGATTAAAAGATTAAGTTTGAAAAGATTATATATATATAAAAGATTATATATATATATAATTTAATTAAAAATATATATGCATAAACAGCATCTTAATTGAACATAGTAAATATATTATTTCATGTCAAAAGCCTTAAAAAAAAAAAAAAAATCTCAAATACAAATTTGTTTCATTGATATATTGTTTTTATCACGAATGTTCACTTTCAGGTATTTATTTTGATACGAAAAAGATAAGTAAATAGAAAGTCATCTCCTAAAAGGAAAGTAAAATATTAAACTAAATTTCTTACCAGGTGAAATAGTCCTTTATACAGCTTGGGTTTCTTCCGAAAAAAATTATATTTACTGAAGGATCCAAGAGGCAGATACTGTAAACAAAATCTTGGCGAGCATATTGGCAGTAAACCGGAACTTGCCATGCTTGGTTTTTGTCATTCAATAATCTTCTTTGTCCATTTCCGACACACTAGGTCCCGGCAATTATTCAGAGATGTTTCATTGTTACATCATAACTAAAAACCACGAAATATTTCTGATTTATTTGTGCAAAAAACTTCTTTTTTTTTTTTTTTTTTAAGTTTCAAATTCCGAAAACAAATCTGCCAACAGGAGCACTCCGTGGGTTGCCAGGATTTTATGGGAGCTTCCTCCCCTGCCCTTACTGCTGGGGAGCGTAGTACCTAATATTGATGTTTCCGATACGTTTCTCCTGTCAAATTATGGCGCCAAATCCGTTACACCCCCTTCTAAGCTGCCTCCCACAGAGTTCAGAGCTTATCGCGGACAATGAAGCTCAAGCTTGCAGATTGTAAATTATAAATTTGTAACATGCGCATTCAGAAATCTATGAATGTCAGGGATGTAATGTAACAAGAAAAAAAAATGTCGGGGGGGAGGGGGGATGCCCAAAGGTTAAAAAGGTAGAAAAATGCTTGATTTACTGACATCCAATTAACAAAAATCCAAAATTTCGGGGGATGCTCAGGCCCGTATGGCAGCCCCCCCCCCCCTCCTCGGCTACGTCCCTGATACATGTGTATTTATATTAACAATAAGTTATTTAATTTGTTCCCAACACTAGCTTTATTTAGTGCGCTTAATATCCATTGATTATGAGATAATTAAAACTTTGTGTAATAATACACATCCTTTCGACAGAAAAAATATTCAGTTTTCAGCAGTCAACACACCGTGTGGCATTTTCTTTTTTTTCGTATGGCCACACGATATGTTGATTAATGATTGCTGAAGAAGGCTGAAATATATATATATATATATATATATATATATATTCCACACGGTTAGTTGACTGCTGAAGAAAGCTGAATTTTCTTGTCCGTCGAAACGATCGTTCAGTGTTATAAGTACCTTTTTATGTGTGTTGTTATATAAAGTTTTGTTCACCTCATCTTTTAACACCAGTTGCCTCACCATGGTAGAGGGGTTAAAAGTCACTCGAAATGGTAGACGTAAGGTGCCAGGGTTCAAAATCAGTCTGCGTCCTCCGGCCTAGCCGTTCGGAGTTTTCCGTGGTTTTCTCTGAAACTTAACGTAAGTATGGGTTAGGACCCCTTAAAAAAAAAACAACAACAACAAAACAAAAAAAAACATGGAAGGCACCCCCCCCCTCCCTCCTTGTGTTGTCCTTCTGACGTGGATTTATAAGCGGATTTCGGGACGAGCACGCTAATCCGAAATACATGTCATACAAAGAAAACATACAAAAAACCCTCCAGTTTCTTTCTGTGCGTTTTTTTTATCATCCATTAATCCAGCGGTTCTCAACCTTTTTAATGTCACGCCCCCCAACAAAGGCTAACTTACGGTGGTACCCCTCCCCCCCCCCCCCCTCACATTTTTCAGCATACATTCTGTTTGTTTTCATTAAAGTTTGGATAAACATTTTAAGTGAAAATGGATATATTTTGTGGCTAAAAATGAGAATAAATAGGATGATTTTTAGGGATCGACCGATAGTATCGGCAACCGATAGTATCGGCGCCGATACCTCCAATTTTTTTAGGTATCGGTATCGGTTCTTTCGATTCTAAAAGTATCGGGAAAGTATCGGTTTCTGTTGCTTTCATCCATTTTCACCGATACTTTTCAACCGATACTTCGCTTTTCAGAAGAAAACCACGCAGGCGCAAAGCCATTCGAGAATCTTTATTTTGGTAATGAGATGAGAGGCGTCGTTTCATTGGCACATTTGTTTGCACGAGTCCTTTCGAACTGTGTTTTTTTTTTTTAATTCTAACCATGGCTAAATGGATGTCGTATCACCAAGTGTGGTCGAAATTGTGGACGAAGAATCGTTAGATGACAGTTTAACAGGACAATCGTCTATTCTTCTAAATTATTTTGAATTGGTGCCCAACACTATACGCTCTCTGCAAGGATTGCAAAAAACAAATGTCGAGTGGTAGGCTATAATTTTACTTCAGTTTTATAAACGTTTATTTTCTCACTGTGTGGACTCGAAAAAGAGTTCATTCATATCTATATTATATACACACAATTGAATCTCCCTATAACGAACTCGCTCGGTTCCAGTTAAAAAATTCGCTACAGAGAAAATTTCCTTGTACAAAGATTAGAGATTTTTGCAGTTATTTCAACAAATATTACAAACTTTTTAGTTAATTCGATGTTTAAAAGTATTAAATTATGATTGCTGATTGTTAAAAAAAATTCGTATTTATTATAAACTAGCTGCGTGCCCGTTCTCCGCACGATAGGGAACGAAACTTTATCTTACATGTATAGTTCGAATTGATTCCAGTGATTTGGAATCTAAAAATAAGCAAAATGATTTGACTCTTGGCATAAAGTTACTCATCAGTTATTTGTAAAGGTAGTATAAGTACTGAGCTGAGACCATTGTTAATATTATGAAACAAAAAACTATGTCGGTGTCATTGGCAATCAGAAAAAGAAAAGCGTGACGGTTCCTAAAAATTTCTAACTTTCAAAATGTCTCATTTCTACATCATACTCTTTTTTAGATTTAAGTTATGCCATTAATACCTTAGATACTACATGATGTGGAGAACCGTTTTATTTTATAGTTAAATAGTTGTGTACCCACTCTTTGCAAGGCAAGAAGAGAACATTTTCCTAAAATGTAATCATAACTACTTGTGGCAAAACAGAATCTGCACGAAAAAATATAGTTCTGTTAGAGTCTTTTCTGTTGAAACTACCGCGGGATATATTAACGCGACGTAGAATTACTAAATGTTTAATTAGCTTAATTAGTTTAATTACTAAATTAAATTTATATATTAGTTTAATTAGCTTAATTACTAAATGTTTAATTAGCTTAATGTTTAATTAGCTGTGATGTAATACGGCTGTTGAAAAATGAATAGAAGACTTAGTTTCACGAAATATTTATTAATGCGGTATATTGCGCTTTGTTCAATATTGCCTTAGAATATCTACTTGCTATTACTTATACTATCTTTTACTGATACCAATACAATATATTTTCGTTTTGCAACCGTTAATGCTTAATTTAAAGAAACGGTTTAGATATTTGCCACGAATGTCGTCTTTTACTCTATGGTGATTCTTTGCAATTTACGCATTAACATAAACGATAATTATTTCACTTTATGGTTGCCTCTAAATCAGCTCTCCATAAATTTTCACGCATAATTCTTGTCAGATTGGCGTATTTAGCACCAGGGCCCTATTATCACATGGGCAAATCGGGACTTTGCCCAGGGCCCCCGGCTCGAAATGGCCCCCAATTTCAAATGTTGTTCATTTTTTTATAACAAAATTTTATGAAAAATAAAACAAATTTCATAGATGGGGGGGGGGCAAATTCATAAATGCACGGGTCCCCCTTTTGTTCATAATCAGGTCCGGTTTAACACCGCAATATATTTCCTGCGATTCGAAAACGTGTCCCGTTTAAAATCTCAATTGAAACTAACGCTGGATAATTCACTGGTGAAAAAACAGCATTCAATTCTTTTTCTGTCAACGTAAAATAAAATATAGTGTTATTTCATGCGTGGCGTATGTTTTGCTTGTGATTCCGTTATTCTGATTGAATTCGGAAAGGGGTTTTAAACTCGTGACATCAAAATGACGCACATTTCACATGCGAAAACTCAGTTATTTTAAATTAATTTTATTTATTTTTTTCAACTGGCAATGTTAATCATTGTTACTGTCTCCAAGACAACCAAACCGCAAGATATCATACCGAAATTGTTAAGCAGCTGCTATTGAAATGAAAATCCTTCTTTACTTAAAAATTTGTAAAAAAAATCTCCTAATTTATATTTTTCTCTGGTTTCTCTTAAAAGAGGGCGAAATATATGCTCCGTCATTTTACAAAATATAAAAAAGTTATGACGGATAGAATTCAAGATGCAGAAGTTTTAAAAATATTTTACGAAAGTCAGCGTCAAATTTAATTTTATTTGAAAAATTCCCCAAAATGCAAAATGAGTCTGCAAATTATGTTGCACAGTCCGAACAAGCAGTTTTTAAAAGAAAATTTTCTCCTCTATCCGATAATGTAAATATCGTTTTCTTGCGATTGTAATTACCGCCGTTATTACGTATTAAGCGAGAAAAATCGCTAAAAATCAGACAAAACATAAAACAAAGCATTTTCTAAGTCGAATTTCGAAAAAATCACTTCGAGGCATGTTAGGATCTGTCTTAGTGAAGCCGTATGCAAAACTCGGTAGGTCTGCGACCAACCGTCTCGGCGCATGCTCACGAATGTGCTGAAATCGGACATTTGAGTAGCTTTCTACCCTGAAAATTGCGAAAAATCGTTAAAAATTAGGGAACGGGTGGATTTCCAGAATTTTAAAGCAGCCTACGGCCTATTCTATGTCGTTTCACGTGTATGTGCAAAATTTCAAGCCGATCGGTCTGACCGTGTGGGAGGAGTTCCCGGACGAACAAACAAACAAACAAACAGACAAACTTTCACATTTATATAATAGATTTGTTAAACTTACGGTTTCTTACTTTTCATTGTATAAATGAAATGTTCAAAAGTAAAGACAATCCACGAATTTAGAGAATAAAATATGTAATGCATTTACGTTTATTTTACTTTAAAATTCCGTTATTTTACATTGTTTTGCATTCTGTGATTTTAAATTTTCATAAAAATATTCACATCTGAAAAATCCGCTGAAAATAGAGTGAGACACATTCTCTTCCATTTGGAAACCTTTTTAATGGTTTTGAAAGGTTGAAGCATTAAAGTTTGATGTGGTTTTGGTCGTGAAAGGCAGGGCCTTATTATTATATGGGCAAATCGGGACTTTGACCAGGAACCCAAATTTTAAATGGTTTTTCTGAAATATTCTTTTTTATATCAAAATTTTATGAAAAATATAACAAATTTCATAGACAAATCTATCAATGCCCGGTGCCCCTGTTGGTCGTAATCGGGGGCTGGTGAAGTCTTCATTATCGGAGTCAGTTTCACATTCCTGGCTTCCATTTTTATCATCTCTTACTCCTCCACTAAGTGGTCTGTTCAAAAAATAAAATTTTCTTCAAAGCTATCAAAAAAAAAAAAAAAAAAAAAAAAAAATCAAAGTTAAATCTGAAGTATTCGCTATGGGAAGATAAGCTCTTCGTTATAGGGAGAAATTCGCGATAAGGAGACTTCATTATAGGGATATTCCATTGTATATATAGGTTTTTGATACCGTTGGAGAAAGTCTAGCTCTTGATATAGATTTCACGCTTAAGAGACATGCTTTAAATTTTTATTTAAAAAGATTAGCGCAAGGACATCAGATTCGGCTTGGGTATGGTATAGATATCAAAATTAATGGGGGAGACGGTCCTTGACGTCGTTTGATATTTCAGGGGATGACGACCTTTAAAGTGTTAAAGCAGGTATGTGCAACCTTTGAAAAGTTGTGGGCCAAACTTTAGGATGTTCGCGGAGTCGCGGGCCAAACTTGCGGATTTTAGGGAAGTGGCGGGCTGTATAATTGGGTTTTATATGGGATATTGAATGGTTATACGGAGTTTTTAAATGTTCTGAGGGCCACATCCGGCCCGAGGGCCGGAGGTTGCCCAGATGTGTGTTAAAGTGTAATATTTCAGCCTTCGAAATACGTTTGAGGAATTTGTCTGTATCTGAAGTTTTAGAAGCTAAATAGAAACATTTTAATATTATATAGCCGGGAATATTTGAAACCGAAAGTAGCATTCTGCTATCGGATGTGAATCGTATTTCTGAGCATGCAAACGGGTATAAGGTTTGAACCGAATGACGTTTGTCGGATATACCCCCACCCCCATGGTGCCCCTCTGCAAACGTAAAAAAAGGCGCCCCTTTTGTGCTCTAGATCAGTGGTTCTCAAACTATGGGCCGCGACCCATCGTTGGGTCACGGGAGCAATTTCGGTGGTTCGAAGAGGGTGGGAAAAATTAAACTTTAGTATTTTATATACATAGTAAACAGAGGCGTAGCCAGAAATTTTTCATGGGGGGGGGGTTACGACTACTTCAACTCATTTATGTGTATACGCGTGTGGGATAATGTAGTGAAGAATATACATTTTGTATGGCAAAAAATTCTCATGGGGGGCGGGTTATGACCCCCCTAACCCCCCCCCCTTGGCTACGCCCCTGATAGTAAACTATCCTATTTTATATAGCCTATATTGGTTACCGTTATGAAGTAGTGGGTCACGAAAAAAAAATCTACTTGAAGATTTTTTGAAGAGAAGGACAAAAAAGTTTGAGAACCACTGCTCTAGATCAAGATTTTCTCAGTTTTAGTTCAAAATGGCCCCCAGACCTTGCTTACCGTGCCACGCCACCCCTGCTCAGAGCTTAGAACTAAAACAGATAAAATTCGTTCATATCAGTCACAGAAAAACATGTTAAAAATGATCATAAAAACAAAAACACTAAAGATCAATTTCATTAAATATGAATACTTTAAGTAGCAACTTTTTTTAAGACTGGAAAATTGAATTTAGTTTATCATTTTTGGATTTTTCTTTAACCTTCATTTAATCTCGTCATTTTTAAGCATCTTTTATTTAGACCCTCCAAGGCGTAGCTTGAAAACGAGCAAAAATATTCTTCTTCATATTGTAGCTGTTTCAATGACAAAATTAATTATACTAAAATTATAAACGAAACCTATTTGTAAAAAAAATTTATTCCTTTTTTGTGTCGCAAAGAAGTTAACTTTTTGGCAGTGACTTGAAAACTGGCGACTCCCGTGAACTTTAATTTATGTTGGTCCAGAAGTTAAATGATTCATTACACACTATCAAAAGTACGAATTATCAAACATTTAATGATTTTATTATCTATATCAGATTAATGAGAGAACGTAGGATTTGTGTATCATTCTGTTTTGAGAAGTGTAATAGTTATCAATATCTAATATTTATTTATATTGTTCATTTAAAAAGTTGAAGCTGTATTAGTATAATTAGTAATACTAATTATTATTTAGTTTATTTCAAATTTTGGGGTAAAAAAACATATTTCTTGTGAGTATTTGGTTTATATATAAGGAAAACACAGGAATAATCGATGTGTACCTGTTCTTCGTAAGCGATCAAATACAGGGATCATCCGGATTAATTGTGACTTAACCATGTCCGGATAATCAAAATATTCGGATTTTAAAAAAGAACTTAAAATGATGATATGAGTTCATATTAAAAAGAAATCTTGCTAAAACATTTAATAATTCACTTAGTGGTTAAATAATTGGAGCAGATAAATAGAACCATTAATTAATGTGAACTTATTATGCATTTTAAGGGAAGAATTTACATACGTATTTAATGAACAATATCTAAATACATATGTACTTACATAATAGTGTACAGTTTATACATTATCACAATTTAATGCAGTTTCAGTAACTTAAAAAATATTTTCATATGTGAAAGATTTATAATTTAAGAAAATCTAAATGAAACTTGCAAGTTTTATAAATTTCATGTGTTTACTTTTGTAAGCACAAAATCGAGGCATGAACGAAAAACAAAGACACATATAGTAAGAGCAAGCACGAATCTGTTTTGGGTCTAATATGGAAACCTTTTATCTGGCTCATAGCAACAATTAGGCGACAAAATAGAGGTTGAGAAAAATTGATTTAAATATTTGCACCAGTCGGCACTGGAAATGGATTCTCTTATTAATATATCCCACAGTGTTTGTGATCTGTCAAGCCTAAATGAGGGTCATCTACCTATGGGGGGGGGCTTGGGCGGAGGACTATTTAAGGGAGTCTAACGCATATTCACGTAACATCTGGAGAAAACCGCCCAAAACTCTAGACCACTAGATCGACAGACAGAGCGAGGAGAAAGAATTCCGAACCTGCACACTAAGACGTTTCCCATTGCACAGCTTTTTATTAATTCGGCCATTCCTTGGCATGATTGAATAGAAAAGAAAGACTAGAACTACTGTAAATTCACACTTCAATGTGTCCACTGCTTTTTCTTTTTAATGCTTTCTACTGGGATCACATTTCATCATGCTGTTATTCAATTTAACGAGAACTACACTCTCGTTACAAAAACTGCCCAGAATACAGATGTAGGTTTAAATGACGTTAAATTATATAAAGTATCGGTATCGATCGGCCGATACCATAACTTAAAAGTATCGGTATCGGCTATTTCTGAAAATAAATTTATAGGTAAAGTATCGGTATCGGTCATCGGCGAAAATGTGGTATCGGTCGATCCCTAATGATTTTTAAAAAAACATGCATCCCTACTTGATCTTTGGTTTTTCTCGCGGCCCCCCAGCAAACGCTCTGCGCCCTCCTTGGGGGGCGCGCCCCACAGGTTGAGAAACGCTGCATTAATCCATGGATTATTTTTCTAAGTCATGGGCAGGGATTGGCAGTTTAGCGTGCCATGTTACCGTTATGATTTACGCACTGGTATAACATAGAAGTGGTTCAACACGAAAATATAGTATCTTTCTCGGGCAGGATCCTTGGCTTGCGCCCCCGCGCCTCTAAAAACAATCATATGGACGCCCATGTTCTAAGTGTTTAGTATTTTATAGAGTTTGAAGAAGATACATTTTGACACCTTCGAATATACTTAAATAAAATATATTGGAGAAAACATGTTTTTTACAGTCACTGGCGAATCCAGAGGAGGAATAGGGACTTCACCACCTCCCCGAGAAAAACAGACATTTCCTAACCCTTTGAGGCGCAACCCTTTCCCAATGCTGAAAAAAGGGCAGCCGTTGCCATCGCTCGACTTAACTACCAGCAAGATGTCGGATGATCGAAACGTTCATCGCGTGCCACAGATCTAGATACCCTTTTTTTTTGACGACAGCTGGCTGTGCGGGCACAGCCAGCAGCCACTGTTAAAAATAATCGTGACCATTTTTTTACGGGAAATGATGTGCTAAAAAAGTAAAGGATTCTCGTGGAGCTATGTCACCCGCAACTATTTTCATAGAAATCAAATCTATTCTTCGTGACTGGCAACAGTCAAAACGTCAGAATTTGGTGTTCCCAGAGCGGGAATACTGCACGTTAAAGGGTTAAGGGGAACATTTTGCATCAAATGAGCTCTTTTTATATAATTTCTCCCTCTTCCCTCCAAAAATAAATAAATAATTGTTATAGCATAACATTTTGCTACAATGTACAATTCTTTCAGGTAAAATAAGCTTTTTTTTTTTTTATTAGTCCAAAGTTTAAGACCCGTAAATATTACATTATCCGCTCAGTATCTTCAAAACTTTTGGAGTATAATCAGGTTAATGCTGATCAGAAATAAATCAAAAATAGGTTTTTCAGAAACTGCATTTAAAAAGAGATTTTTTCTAATCAGAAAGGTTACTTAATTACAGACAGTAATGTTCAATTTTTATTATTTAATGGTTGCGAAATACAGAGAAATGAATTTAGAATCTAATCTAGTTTCTTGTTATTTTAATATTAAATTAGAACAACATGGCATTGTCACTCGTTTAAATAAATTTCCGCTGTTAGCATTGAGTCGCTGTCTGGAGAACGTTTTCTCCCCAGTAACAACCTGTTTCCTTTTCTTTTACTCTAACTGAAACCAAAAATAGAACGCCGGTACTAGTCGTTCCAGTTTAAATAATTCACTTTACTCAGTCGTGTGAAAATATACACTAAAAACAAAACTGTAAAAACCAGTTTCCCGAGCGAAACGTGAAAGGAAGGAGAAATGAAAAAGGGGATAAGGGATATTCCTAAGATCTTCTTAGTCGAGGGGTGGTGGGTGGCGCAGATGCCAAATAACAGGGACGAGCTTGCCACGGAAAAATAGGAAAGACGGAAAGACCTAAGGGGGAGGTGAAAAAATCGATACTGAACATCATGAATCGGCGTCGTGTACAGGCCAGGGACTGATTTCTGGCAGGGCAGGGCTTTCGGGACAAGCGACAAGCGCCCAGGCCCCCAACAAAAAGGGACTCCTCAAATTACTCTTTATAAATTTAAAAATTTGCAAATTTTGATTTCGAGAAATTACTACAGAAAAGCACCTTTTACTAACTAGGCATTTTTTTTTTGTACGCGGGGTTTGTATAAAAACTAAACTTTGCATTTATTTAGATTTAATCTCTCGAAAATTTGAATCTATACCATAAAGTTGCGTGCTTACGTTTACTGCTTACGTAGTCGTTGTCATGGCAATGGTGCTGCCAATCAGTAGCGTAGCCAGGATTTTATTTCGGGTGGGGGGTGTCTGGGTATCAAATTGTAACCTAAAGTTCAATTGTAAGCTAAACATCGAATTGTAAACTAAGTAAAGTGTTCCATTTCGGGGGGGGGCTGCAGCCCCCTCAGACCACCCTCTGGCTACGCCCTTGCTACAAATTTCTTTATCAGCTCTGGGGGATGTACCAAAGATTTTCGCAGTTGAGTTGCGGGAAGATTAAAGTTTTTTTTTTTTTTTTTCCCTGAATGAGCGATCCGGCAGTTACTACAATATGGTTTTTTGAGAGATTATTTTTAAATCTACCTTAGGAATTCCATAATTCTAATCTGAATTTAAGAAAATTAGTAGTATAAATTATTTTAAAGTACGTGCTGATAATTTCAAGTGCAGCCCGGCAGTACTTACTGTCACGGGCGCCGACTTGTAAAAATTATTGGGGGGGCTCGTATCCTTACGGAGGTGGACGGGGGGACACAAAATGCTTCTCTCCGTCAGTATAATAAAGGGGTTCAGAAATTTTAGAATTGAGATTTCAAAATGTGCTTTTTTAACATAACACTTTCATGAAAATAAAAGGAATTCCATTTAATAAATTTTTCAAAAATTTTTTGAACTCATTTTTTAAATTAAGTATTTGAACTCAAGATCTCGAATCAGTCTTCAGTACACATATGGAGAAAGCAAATCTCCCTTCTGAAAGAACAACTGAATTTTAATTAAGTTAATAAGAGCAAAACAAGTAAAATCTTTTTCGAAATGTATTTAATGATAATTTCATAGGAAAGTAAATGCATGCAGTCAAATGTGGAAAACTGTTCTGCAAAACATTACTCCAGCTAATATTTCAAAATACCCTAGAAGTACAAACGAGACGAAATACTAAAATCTGGATTATTTTATTTACTTGCAAACATTCATCAGAGATAATTTTTACTAATATAAAATAGTATTTTTTATTTTACTACATGATGAAATACCCATAAATTGAATCGACTTTAATTAAATGTCGCACTACTTTAAGACAGAAAAACTGATCACATTTAAATTACATTTTTTGACAACTTTTTACAGATTACATTTAAAATTATTTAAAAAAACATAAACAAAGAAGTAATAAATACCTCCTTTCCATGTATTAAAACAAATCAAACAAATATACAAACCATCATACAAAGTTACAAGTCCTCTCTTCTACACATACATTTTAAACGGATTTCCGTGATTTGAATTGTAAAAACAAATAAATAAATAAAATATACTTTTAAATTCATTCTCATAGTATTTTCACAGCAGGAAAAAAAATAATTTTTCAATAATATCATCCTTGTTAACATTTAAAAATGATTTAACAAAGAAATCCAAATGCGAGAATATATCAAAATTCAGAGTCTACACTATTTTAGGTCTTCATAAATATTTTAATACTGAAAACTTTCATTTTACATTAAACTAAGAATACTCATATAATCTTTCAATAACATTAAAAATGAAAAGAAATGTTGAAATGTGGTGTTATGGCCAACTGTCTGCGCGAGGGATCTAGGCCGGGGGGGGGGGGGGGGCTTCGTGTGGAACTTGGAATAGAAAACTCGACATATAAAATCTGCATTGCACTTTAAATCGCACTTCTTTTTGGAAAACAGTTCCAGATTACCTTAACAATTATGAAAACAAATTAAACCAGCACATAAGCAATTGGCAAATCAGAGACGCTCCTGGCAAAATGGACACATAGTAATCATTTTATAAACTAAAACCATAATGAATTATGCTATTTGAAACATATTTTGATGATATTTGTGCAACAATATATGAAAATTTATTTTTATTCAGTACGGAAAAAAGTTGTATAAAATATAATCGTGCTTTACATTTAAAAGTGGAATAACACAGAAACAGATATACAATGCCAAAATTATCACTCTGAATTATTGTAGATATTTACAGACAATTTTTAAGAATACTCAATAATATGAAAAATGGAAACAAAATGAATGAAATCTAATTCGAAATCATAGTCTACGCCATATTATTTTAAAAACATATATAAAAACTCCACTGCACTCTAAATCACCCTTCTATTTGGAAAATTGTTCCAGATTACCTTAACAATTATCAAAACAAATTAAACTAGCACACTAGCAATTGGTAAGTCAGAGACGCTTTGGCTAAATGGATACATAGTATTCATTTTATAAACTAAAACCATAACGCATTATGTTATTTGAAATTTATTCTGATGATATTTGTGCAACAATATACGAAAATTAATTTTTATTCAGAACGGAGAAAAGTTGTATAAAATATGATTGTGATGACTGGGGTACGAAGGGTATTTTGTTTATAAGCCTTCTTATGATTACCATAGCCCGTTCGTGTAAACATAGTGCTAAAAGTTCTCCTTATTGAATTTGCAAAATATACATCCATCTAATGCAAGGTATCACTGAAATGTGCACATAAAAATTCAAGCTAAATAGTCAGCTTCAAACTTTCTAGCACATATTCATTCAAATTTCAATTAAGAAGTGTACAATGCCAAAAAGTGTTTCTTGTGTACGAAGTCAATAATGAATCAGAATTATTTTCTCAGAGTTACATATACATATACTGTATAAATATTAACACTAAAATAGCTTTAATAATGTTTGATTATATTTTTTTCCTTCTAAATTTTAACGCAGGCCTCTAAAATGGTAGGAGCCCACAGGTGAAAGCCTACTCAGCCTAATGGGTAATCCGGCCCTGTTTAGGTATAGTCCCTCTTTCCCCCATGACAGCCCCCTCCTTCCTCCTCTATAATTTTTATGGTTTTGTAGCAGTTACGCTAGCTTGATATTCCATAAATAATAATTTACAAACATAGGTGCTTCATAGAGTGCTTTTACAGAAGAGGGAGGCTATTTGCAAGTGTGGGGTGGAGGTGGGGGTCGAATACGAGTATATGTATCACACGCCCAATTCACACATTTTTCTAAAACCATTTTTTGATTTTGATCGTTTTCTTTCATTGTGGGTTCGAGGCAACTACCCCATTCACCCTTACGTTAATCATGCTCGCTGTGACTCCCCTTTCCTTTGCCCTCTATGTATGGATGAATATGGATGAATGCACATATTTACAAAACGGCTGCATATTTTTCTGCCAAGGAACAGCGACTGAGCACATAGTCAGAATATTGTGTGCATACTTTAGTGTTGTTATAAAATAAAGTAAATTAGTCAGAGACTAATGGTTTTCTAAAGAGGAATTCTCTTTCAGCAACACAATATGATATGTATGCACATGATCAAGGCCTCTCTGAATTTTGAGCCTTGTCCAAGCTCGGCTTGGGCCCTCGTTTTTTTTCTTCCTTCTTTCTTGGCGAGATGGTTAATCTAGGCCCATGACCACTGTGACCCCCTCTGGAACCGCCACTGGCACCATATGCAGCCAAGAGTAGCAAAATAATGAACCGAAATTCGCCTAAAACAACGAGTCTTCTTAAAGATTTCATGGTTTTCAAATGTTCGTTTCTAAATTTTCGTATTTATGTGTAAACTAACAAAAATTTTTGAAAATCGTAGGGGGGCTGGGAGACAGCTAAGTAGTGCTCAGCCCGCGTAGCTCTCCCCCCCCCCCCACCTCTGATTACGCCCTTGATGGGGGATAGAGTTTTATATGTAAAGAGAGAAGATAAGAGCAAGCAATTATAAAATATAATCCAGAAGTTGTGCTGCTCGAAGATTTTTATGAAATCATTTTTTATTTAGCTCTTAACTGTAGCTAAATCAGAAACGTTAAGCGTTCGATATTAGTAAAGTTTTGATAAAGCGTATAAAGAAATGAATACTATCTATATCCGAAACTGTATTAAACATCAATTTTTCATCTATCTCACAAGGTTCTTCATGATTTAAAATCTTCAAACTTAAATTTGACTATCAATTTTCTGCCTTGAATTGTTTTTAAGTCACATTTAAACGGTTTATTTTCAGCATCGAAACTTAATACTGCTGGGAAATGGGAATGTCACAATCGTTTGCAGTTTTGCACAATCGGAAAATCTCCCTTATGGTCAGACGTCTACAGAAGAGTCTGTATCTCACAATAGAACAAAAGTGAAAGCTTTTGCTGTACTGATTTAAAAAAGAAAGATTACATTACATGAGAACGACCCTCCTAAAAAAAACGCAGTCCTCTCCCTACTAGAAAGCAATTCCATAATCAATTGTGTCACGGTGTAAAATCTGAAGGGTTCTTGTGGGGGAAAACACCCGTTTCTTTTTGCCTAACTATCTGATGGTCATTTGTTTGTGCTTGCGCTCTTGATAAAGAAGGTTGACATCCGTGCCTTACGGCATTACAGGCGCCCAACGTAATTCTTGAATCCCTGTAAAAGAAAAAGCGGAGTGGGAGACAGAAGAAGCTAGCGATACATTCTCTATTTTTAGGATTCTTAAGTTTAACCGATTTGGAGGAAGAAATATGATTTGACACAAAAAAGTTGAAGTGAAGTTTTTGAAGGGGCTCAGCCCCTGAATAAAAATATTGGGGGGGCTGAAGCCCCTTCAAGCCCCATGGAGTCGGCGTCTATGCTTACTGTATCCCACGAGCCGCCACTGTGAGTGTCCCTGTAAAAAAAAACTATTTGTGATATATGCATGAAAGGTAGCCTATAATACTCAGGAATAGCGTAACTTTCAGTCAGTGAAAAAAGTTCTAGAATCGGTAGTAGTTACAAAAATAGAATTATTTTGAGTGTCTTTGTAAAAGAATTACTTATGCTAGATGCACGAAAGGTTGCCTGTATGTCAATCCAGGGTATAAGCTATCTTCATTTCAAATTTTATCCAAATTCGTTCAGACGTTTTAGCGTGATTGAGTCAAAAACATCGAAACGTACACATTTATAATATTAGTAGGATTTGAAAATTTATGAACTTTAAAAACACATTTGGACTTAATTCTTCCTTATGCTTTTTAATTTGGCGTAAAACTGGCATAATCGCCATGGTATTTCATGTTTTTCAAATGCACACGATTCTTCATTGGAAGTAATTGCATTTCTGCTAGCTCAAAAGCATGAATCATTTTATACGGGCGAAACTCTTCAAGCACGACAACCTCGAAGCATAACCTCCAGGAATTATTTAGAATCGCCCAGATTGTGAATAAGACGTTAAATCGTATTGCAGAGTTTACAAATTTCACGCAACTTTTAATTTATGACATCCCGTTCTGGCCCCGAATAGTTGAGTCTGGTTATTTCTCGCAGTAGTTTTCAAACGGAGTAATATTGAACCATACGACGTAGAAAAACTCTCACTTGCAACAGAACTTATTAAAGTTAATTTGAGATATGTTGGGTTTAATCCTAGCTAATCGGTATTTTAAATATTTTCCGGAGCTATTTTGCTAATGATGTAACTTTTGTGAAAGAGCTTGCTAAGTTGCTGGAATCACTCTATTCTAAAAAAATGTAACGTCCGCCGTCGCCGCAGTCAAGAGCTTGTTCGGCTATCTCCTCCTAAACCGTGGGGATTTGAGTTTCGAATAAGGTGTCCACGGATTCTGAAAATTCCGAGGAATCTGATAAAGTGACTTAAATTTCGAAAATCGAATTATTTTAGAAGATATTATTAAAAAACTGAAAAAATAAACATAATGGTTGCCAGGTTTGGCATAAAATCTTTCATTCCCTTGCAACAAAGCCATTCCAAGTATGTAGAATCGCGTGAAATTGACAAACATGAAGTAGAATGACACCCATTTTACGCCAAATTAGAAATTATATGCAATAAATTACTCAAAGTGTGTTAAACACACTTGTTGACAATTTTCAAATAGTAAGTTCGCTTAGACAACAGGAGTTTAGAATTAGCGATTATTCGTTTTTCCAAACCAGAATAACTAATTGTAACAGACTTTAAAAACGCCATCTTGGCATTAGGTACGATCCGGCAAAATGGCATCTTTCCAAGCAGGGTTAATCTAAACCGCGAGTTCAAAAATGTTAGAGCCCAGTATCTTGAAAATGAAAATAATTAAAATGGCAATTATTTTGAAGTCGGTTCAGTCCAGCTGGAGTGTTTGCTACCAGTAGAAATATTTGGTGGCGTTAACTATGCCATTATAGCAGTTATAGTACACTTTGGATATTTGCCAGCGCGGCGAGATGATATAATTCGTGGTGCTGAATACGGCAATCTGCAAAGGATTATGTATATGAAAATATGGATAACGGTTTTCCGGGAACCTTACATGAGCAGTAATTATAGTACAGTACATGAGCAGTAATTATAGTTTGTGAGCACGTGTAAATAGCCAAATAATGAAAAGTCGCCATTGGTGGCAAGCTATCCTAGCTGTGCCGTAGTTTTTATCAAAGAAAACATATGAAGTACTGTTTTCTTAGAGCTAATTATTAACTATACTAACTAACAAGTCGCCAAATTATGAAAAATAGCCATAATTGTCTAATATTCAAGGTGTTCCATGGGTTTCACATAATTAAAAATAGTGCGAAGTTTAAATTTTTATGTTCCAAGGAACATGCAAGAACCAAGCAATGTGTAGCTCGGTAACATTCTATCTGATCCAACCTTTGGGTTTTGTTTGTTGAAATTATGCCTTTTTTACGAATAAGCCTTATTAGGGTTCGAATGCCTCATACGAAAAGTAAGCGTAACGAGTCTAGGGGCCTTGGCCCTAGTTTAACAAAAAAAAATGTATGTCTAATATATATATACCGTCAAAAGTCGTCCAAACTTGGCGACATTTTGTACGATTTTTGGGAATACATACGACGACCGTCGTCAAACCGATGGCGAATACTATGTATTATGTTAATTAGTATTTTCCACCTTGAGGCGACATTCGAGTTTCCCACGATTTTAAAATGATTTTTAAATGATGAACATTAAAGTGCCATAAAAGCAAAAGGCAAATTATCTTGTATAAAAATTTTAAAGTTTATAAAGTTTGAAAAATTCAGCATACATTAAAAAATATACATTTTCGAAATAAAAGTGGATTTTAAAAAGTAAACAAACTAGAATGCTACGGAGAAATAAATTGGGTTAAAGATAGGGGACTTGAAAGGTTTTTCAATAAAATTTAGTGCTGTACAATTAGGTATTGGGCCTCACAGTGGATTGCACAGTGGATAAGTCACTGAAAATGGTAGACGGCCGAAGTGTAAAGGTCCCGGGTTCAGGTCCCATCGCGCGGCTGCCGATCTAACGGTCTGGAGTTTTGGTAGGTTTTCTCCAGATGTAACGTGAATACGCGTTAGAACCCCTTAGAAAGTTCTCCCACCAAGGCATCCCCCCCCATCCTTGGCAGATCGCCCTCGTGTAGCGTTAACACGACACACCCAATTAGGTACAGTAAGACAATATATTAAAACATTTCCAGAATTATTCAATTGGATATTAATTTTAAACATTTCGTCGAATCGAACATACACTAATCTTATTATGACTTTATGATGTTATAAAATAACATAAATTTATTTTTTTAAACAAATTTGTATTTTCCGCTATTTAGAACATTTGTCAGAGTTATATTTACTAGCAATAAACTCTTCGATGTAACTTATGAGTGCACACAAATGCAGAGGATATACCTTTAATAATATCTAATAACGCTAATAAAGTTTAAAAATCTATAATATAATGTTTGCAATAATTAGTAGTAAGTTTTAGAGAAAAATTATTAAGATATACCTAATAAATACAATAAAAAAGCCTACAATAATTTAGTTTATTCTCCTCGGCGTTGAAATATTTCTTAAAAACTTCCTCATTGTACATTTTTGGGGGGTCATTAGTCAACATTTTCGGGCCACTCTTCTGCACTGTTAAAATAAAATTAAAAGACATTTCTGAAGAAAATAAAATCTGATGTGTCCAACACATGACTTCCTTGCACGTCTATTAAATCAAAAATGTTTTTTACGCACTTCCTCTAAACTTATTTGTTTGAAAGATATAAAATATCAATAATAGTAAGACATAGCGATTTCTAGCCAAACATTTCGATATCGCCAAGCTGAGTTCAATTTGAAAGATTTCTTTCTGACACTTTATTTGGCGATATTTCACCAAAAGTCGACAAACTGCGAGATTTTGGGGATAGCCAAAGTAGTCATTGACCACAGACTTTCAATGAATTGAATGCATCCATACACCTTAATGTATTTAAAGTCATTTGGCTCACCCTGTAAATAAATTCCCAGTCGATTGCTGTCAAAAAAGATATTGAAAACCGTTAGATATTATAATATAGTTCTAAATACAAAAGTTCAAAATTCTACGGGTTAAAGTTTTAGAGTTATACAAAATACGAAATAATTTTTGGTGCCAAATTTGGCGATATTTCGGCGAAACACGTCAATGTCGACGACATTTGGCGAGATATTAAGCATGGACCAACAATGACAGATTATCGCCAAATTTGGCGATATTTCGCCAAAACTCGCCAAGAACGATGACAAATGGCGATACTTTGGGCATGGACCAAATGACTGACTATCGCCAAATTTGGCGATATTTCGGCAAAACTCGCCAAGGTCGAGGACAGACGGCGAGATTTTGGGCATGTACCAAACAATGACTGGGTACAATTGTATTATATTGAAGATGTCCATAGACATTAAAGTACTGAAATTCTTTACGGTGGCCCTGTAAATAAACTCTCCAGTAGATTTTAACCAAAAATCGAGATGCACAACTAGATGTTACAACAATCTTATATATGAAATTTCATAATAGTTTTTGAGATTTGAGAGTTAAATATGCACACACGTACACAAAGAAGTCGCCAAGCTTGGCGCCTTTTGGCATAGTTCTTGAGGGAGGCACGTGACCGTGGTCGGACCATTACCTAACTTATGTGGTAGGACGGTATTGTGCTTGAAATGGATGAATCTCCTAAAATTGCCATTGACCGTAATGTATTGGAAATCTTTTGAGTGTTCCTGTAGCAGAACTGTAAATGATAAAGACACTCTTTTTAATGGAGAAATTCATTTTCTAACTCTTTACAGCATATATCACTTCTGAGTCGTTTAAAATAGCCCAATACCTCTAAAAAACGCTTTGATGAATTTCGGCCCATAGAGCGTAATGTATTTCGAATCTTTTAGGCGGTTCTGTAGATAAACTATCCAGTCGAATGGAACCGAAAGGGGAGGTGCACAACTAGATGTTACAACTATCCAAAATATGAAGTTTCGACATTCTACGCCTAATAGTTTTTGAGATATGCGAGTTTAATGAATTTCGGCCCATAGAGCGTAATGTATTTCGAATCTTTTGGGCGGTCCTGTACATAAACTATTCATTCGATTGCGACCAAAAGGGGAGGTGCACAACTAGATCATAGAACAATCCTAAATATCAAATCTCAACATTCTACGACCCATAGTTTTTGAGATATGCGAGTTACATACATACGTACGTACGTACAGACGGCATGGAAAAACTGACCACAATAAACTCGCCGCTGGTCAAAATGAGTTGCAGACGCGTTAATATGATCGTGCATGCTAGCCTACGATGAGATGCATCGAAAAAATTCTTAAAATTAAATTTAGAGGTAGTCAAAATCGGATTTTTTGTCGAAATTTGGCCCCCAAAATTTTTCGGGATCACATTACTTCCTTATACTACGTACAAGGAAGTAATAAGTTTAAAATTATACACTTAGATAACATAAGAACAAATCTGATGTGTCCAACACATGACTTCCTTGCACGTCTATTAGATCAAAAATATTTTCGACGCACTTCCTCTAAACTTATTTCTTTGAAAGAGATAAAATATCAATAATAGTAAGATTTAGCGATTTCTAGCCAAATATTTCGATATCGCCAAGCTGAGTTCAATTTGAAAGATTTCCTTCTAACACTTTATTTCGCGATATTTCACCAAAAGCCGACAAACTTGAGATAGTCTGCGAGATTTTGGGGATAGCCAAACTACTTTGGCTATCCCCAAAATCTCGCCACCATTGTACCGTATCATTGACCACAGACTTTCAATGAATTGAATGCATTCATACACCTCAATGTATTTAAAGTCATTTGGCAAACCCTGTAAATAAATTCTCAGTCGATTGCTGTCAAAAAAGATATTGAAAACAGTTAGATATTACAATAGTTCTAAATACAAAAGTTCAAAATTCTACGGGTTAAAGTTTTACAGTTATACAAAATACGAAATAATTTTTGGCGCCAAATTTGGCGATATTTCGGCGAAACTCGTCAATTTCGACGACATTTGGCGAGATTTTAAGCATGAACCAAACAATGACAGATTATCGCCAAATATGGCGATATTTCGCCAAAACTCGCCAAGTACGATGACAAATGGCGATACTTTGGGCATGGACCGAATAACTGAATATCGCCAAATTTGGCGATATTTCGCCAAAACTCGCCAAGGCCGAGGACAGACGGCGAGATTTTGGGCATGAATCAAACAATGACCGTCTACAGTTGTATTATATTGAAGATGTCCATAGACATTAAAGTACTGAAATTCTTTTCGGTGGTTCTGTAAATAAACTCTCCAGTAGATTGGAACCAAAAATCGAGATGCACAACTAGATGATACAACAATCTTATATATGAAATTTCATAATATTTTTTGAGATTTGAGAGTTAAATATGCACACACGTACACCAAAAGTCGCCAAGCTTGGCGACTTTTGGATAGTTCTTGAGGGAGTCACGTGACCGTAGTCGGACCATTACCTAACTTATGTGGTAGGACGGCATTGTACTTGAAATGGATGAATGCCCCTAAAATTGCCATTGACCGTAATGTATTGGAAATCTTTTGAGTGTTCCTGTAGCTGAACTATAAATGATAAAGACACTTTTTTTAATGGAGAAATTCATTTTCTAACTCTTTACAGCAAATATCACTTCTGAGTCGTTTGAAATAGCCCAATACCTCTAAAAAACGCTTTGATGAATTTCGGCCCATAGAGCGTAATGTATTTCGAATCTTTTGGGTAGTTCTGTATATAAACTATCCAGTCGAATGGAACCGAAAGGGGAGGTGCACAACTAGATGTTACAACGTTCCTAAATATAAAGTTTCAACATTCTACGCCTAATAGTTTTTGAGATATGCGAGTTTAATGAATTTCGGCCCATAGAGCGTAATGTATTTCGAATGTTTTGGGCAGTCCTGTAGATAAACTATCCAGTCGAATGGAACCAAAAGGGGAGGTGCACAACTAGATGTTACAAATATCCAAAATATGAAGTTTGGACGTTCTACGCCTAATTGCTTTTGAGTTAGGCGAGTTTAATGAATATCGGCCCATAGAGCGTAATGTATTTCGAATCTTTTGGGCGGTCCTGTACATAAACTATCCATTCGATTATCACCAAAAGGGGAGGTGCACAACTAGATCATAGAACAATCCTAAATATCAAATCTCAACATTCTACGACCAATAGTTTTTGAGATATGCGAGTTACATACATACGTACGTACGTACGTACAGACGGCATGGAAAAACTGGCCACAATAAACTCGCCGCTGGTCAAAATGAGTTGCAGACGCATTAATATGATCGTGCATGATAGCCTACGATGAGATGCATCGAAAAAATTTTTAAAATTCAATTTAGAGGTAGTCAAAATCGTTTTTTTTGTCGAAATTTGGCCCCCAAAATTTTTCGGGATCACATTACTTCCTTATACTACGTACAAGGAAGTAAAAAACTAATCACCAAGATTAAAATTAATTTTACTTGTCGATGCAGCGATATTCCTGATTTCTTTTGCAGTTCAGACCTCGTAGAACACCCCACGATATAACAAATAGTCATATTGAAATAAATTAATAGTAAACATCCAAAAGATTAATCGAACGCACTGAACACATAGTAAACAACGCAAAAACGTGGGTTTATTTGGGCTTAATTTGCAAGGCGCGCGCTGTCTAGGGTTACTGGAACTGGAGACAGTTTTCGCCAAGGTGTGCCATCTCCATTATATCTATCTAACCTCCTTGGTTCCATATCATCCCCACTCCCACCCCGTCATGCGCAAACACTTGCAATTGATGTAGAGCCAAAAAAACTTTCTATCCTTCCAACGCCCCGTGTTTGAAGTCGGGTGACGTTACTGGTAGATATACGTGCAGTGGCGGATTTCGCTCTTGAGATGAGAAAGGCGCAATTCACTCAACCCTGTTATTCTGGACTAATTTCCTGATTTTCGAAAAGACCGAAAGTTTTGCTCCTTTTTCTACACATTATGATGACTTCAGGTATTGCGACTCTGGGGATATGGGGGAGTGGAGGGGTCGGTAATAGCGATACACTGATCTGGAAGAAATCAGATTTTTAAAAATCAAATGGACATGCTTCAAAAGATCCCCTACCACAGCAATACATTTTTACAACGCCGTGTGTATTTTTTTTTCGTTTCTGAAAAGTAAATTTTGAAGCCTGAGACGGCCACCTCATGCGCCTTGTACAGAAATCCGCCACTGGGTATGTGTCTCAAATTAAGTGCCTTATTAAGTAGCGTCTGGACACTGACGATCATAATTCTCTATTAAAAGTAAAATATAATAAAAAAGTGCCGATGCGAGGCACGGAAATATAGTGAGATCATTGAAAATCTTTTGAATTTATCAAAGAGAGCTAGGCGACTGCAATGTTTTATTGTCTTTATTTTAACAATCTTTCTCATTTACTAAAGCAAAGAAACTTACAGCATTAGAATAACGCGCATAGCAGTAGTTTTTTTTTTTTTAATCACCTCTGTACTTGGCTGACACATCATTACGGTTGATCAAAAGTTGACCAGAGACTGTCGTAATCAATGTCGTACAAAATCTTGGCGATACCGGCAGAAGGATTGCCCACCGTCGTCTCTCCAAGCATCAAGTAATCTTTAAGTGACTCCGGCACTGGCAAAGCAGAAATCTGCTCTGGCCACGAACACATCCTCCGAACAGCGCACCTGCTCAAATGCAAAAGGGACCGCGGCTTGTATTCGTAGGGGAAGTCATCCGAGAATAAATCCGTCACCATCGCCCAGATCCTGTCGTCGAAGTGCCGGTTGCTATTGCACATGTTGTGTTCCATGTCCTTCAGGGGCAGATAAGGCGTTGGAATAGAACGCCACAGAACCTGGAAAGCCCCCTTGAAGTCAGATTTTCGGGCCCACACTCTGTACAGGAGTATCATGTGGATGATTCTGTCTACGAAATAGGTGTAGTACTCTAACGAATAGAAGGACTTCAAGGGAACTTGATGACTTTTTTCACGAGGCCTGCAATAAATAATAGTAAAATGTAGAAATAATCAAGTTTTTAAAACGAAGCAAAAATCATGCTTATCGAGGTATTAAGCAATTAGAAAAAAAAAAAAAAAAACGGATTTGACGTTATTATTTATGGGCTTTCATAAACTACGTAATACTTTTCCGGTATATTCTCACCCATCCCCCCTCTCCCGCAGTGCCACAAACTGTCAAAAGAACTGATTAGTCCCAAGCCTTACACAATTTTAAGTCACAAAGTGTAATTATAATCTTCTTGAAATTACTATGCGAAGGCCAGTGTTTGCTTTGCCAGGAGAGGACAACTCACGTGATTGAATGTGTTGCTTACAGAGCTACATATGTCTTTCCCACAGTTTCCCGCCACAATTTGGATCCTCGTCAGAAGGTGGGGGACTTCTGAATATTGGCACCCCTAGGAAACTGCTAGCGACCGCCCAGAGGACTTTTGGAACCACGGATTTAACACGCACGTACATGTTAGTCTTTAGTGGTAAGTCGGAATCAAACCCGCAACCTTCCGGTTCTGAGTCCCCAACCTCAACCACTGGGCTACCACGGCCCCGAAGGCCAGCGCTGTAGCTTGGGCACTGTTGAAGAACACCAGCAGCAGTGGTCATTCTGTCTTCGTTTATTTGCTATCTTTATTATGGCCTTATCACACTATAGGGAAAATCCGAGCAACTTCGCGCTGGACCAACTTTCCGACGGACTTGAAGGCGTGGTTATCTTTCAGGGTTGCAAAAGTAAACAAACTCTCTCCGACGCCAAATAGTCATCGCATCTCTGATTTGGCGTGCAGGTTCTTATTTTACTTATCGTGCGTTGGTATATTTACATCGGATCGGCAGCAATTTCGGCAGCAATCTCTAATTCCAAAGTCCACTTGAACGCGGCCATAATTTTATTTACACGTGATTCTGACATCGAGCTAAGCTCCCAAGCTTCGAACATAGTCGCCATTGCTCGAAATTGCTTATGACGTAGCAGGAAGAAGTACTCTGATTGGCCGAAATTTCGTCCGACTCGGATTTTTTCCTTCGGAAAGGAAAAAGTTGGAGTTCGCGGTCGTCAAGGTAACGGCGGAGAAAATCGGCCGGAAACTTGATTTGCAAGGAACGTTGGTCGGATTTTTCTCAGTGTGATAGCCCTATTAGGTTGCCACGCCAGACGGAATTTTTCTTGAGTTTTCGTTACATGTTTTGCGGTGTTTTGTGTATAAAGCTGTTATAACAGAGAGGAAATGTCGAGAAAATGTTTCGACCAATACACAAGTGGAAAAATGGAGCAGACATTTTAAAATTCGTTATAACACAAGTGTGACAGCATAAATGTAAATAAAATATTTTGAGGAAAAAAAATGTCTTTTTACAAATTTTTCATGCACAACTTTTCCATGTAGAGTCTAAAGGTAATTGTTATTTAATAAACATGGGAGTGTTTTATCTGTATTCTCTAACGGTAAAAACGAATAAAATTATTTCCGGAAAGTGGTTAAAACGAGGTAGGAACAAATGAATAAATAAAGCAAAACATACCATGTATTTATTGCTTTCACTGCTAGAGGATAAATAAAACTTGGGTATTTCAGACTGAGAAATCTTTTCAGCTCGTCCGTATATCCGTGAACGACAGCACTGAAAACAGGATCTTGGGCTTCGTACCAAGGCTCCTTCACATAACTGTGATAATTAGAAGATCTCTGCAAATGCCGCAAGAAGAACTTTATTTTGTCATTGGGAAATTGCGCAATGAAACTGATGTTGCAGTTCAAACATTCAGAACAGATTGCTTTGAAAATGCGCGTGATAAGTTCGGAGTTTTGGTAGTCGTGCAGCATCATGACATCTATGCTGTACCCACAAAACCGAGTCAAGAAGACTCCGTTGTTTTTGTGCCTGCCAAGAACGAAATTGACCAAGTTGACTAGGGCCTGGACGTTCCACTGTCTGGTCAAGTGCTTTATTCCTATGCACGCCAACTCGTGGTTCAGACGGTATCTGAAGATGCTGTGCATTCGCTCTTCGACGATTAGGCGTACGGTGACGCGGTACGAGTCCTCGACCACAGGATAGTCCAGCAGAGGGTGGTTCTTCAAATCCTCTTCCTTCTGCAACTTGGAGAAGTCGGGCAGAACTGTCGGGTGGAAATTGAAAGAGAGGCAGTTTTCGTAGAGGTCTAGATGGCGCACCTTCGGTAAGTTTGTGGGCAAGAAGAATCCGTAACCGCTCTGATAAAAATAGAAAAATTTGCTCGACAATCTTATAAGCGGTTTTCTTGTTTTCAACATGCGCTCTGCCCGAAGTTTCGTTTCGTCAGCTGAAAAGAAAATAAGCACACGTTCAATATAACAAGAAAGGTAAAGCATCCTGAAAGCACAGATTATAAAATAAAACATTTTCACAATTTGTAGCTATATAGCCCTTTAACGCGCAGTGTTCCCGCTCTGGGAACCCCAAACTCTGACGTTTTGACTGTTGCCATTCACGAAGAATAGATTTGATTTCTATAAAAATAGTTGCGGGTGACATAGCTCCACGAGAATCCTTTACTTTTTAGCACGAGTAAAAAAATGGTCACGATTATTTTTAACGGCACTGTCATCTGCTGAAAAATGGAAGAATGCGAGAAAACCTGGATCGATTACCTGATGCTGAAAAAAGGGCAGCCGTTGCCATCGCTCGACTTAACTACCAGCAAGATGGCGGACGATCGAAAAAGCCAGCTGTCGTCAAAAAAGGGTCTCTAGATCTGTGGCACGCGATGAACATTTCGATTCCGCCATCTTGCTGGTAGTTAAGTCGAGAGATGGCAACGGCTGCCCTTTTTTCAGCATTGGGAAAGGGTTGCGCCTCAAAGGGTTAAAGTAGCAGCGAGGGTTTTACATTCTGCTATACTTTCTTCTCACCTTACCGAACCCACTTCTCACGCACAGCAATCAGAATCCCAGGGTCAAAAGACTAGTATTGGCACCAAATAAACCAGGGTGTTGAGTGTAAGTAAATACTCACTAACCCTCACGCTGCAGTTTGTCCTGCCCAAAAAAATCCTTTTAGAAGGGAGTGGGAGACAGCGTGAGTGTAGATCAACAGCACGAGTAGAAGGTGGGTGCTTACATTCTAGTATTTCTCACTTCCATTTCTTACTGCTGTGAAAGTGAGCTGAATGTAAACGGGGCATCAGACTTTAAATGTTTTAATTTCTATGGAGGTAGGAATTTTAGACACTGCAAATCCCATTATTATGAAACATTCAAACTTCAGGTTGAGAAAGAAGTTAGCACCAAAGAAGTTTTGTATTGCACAATCATCTTAATGATGTTCGACTGTTATTCACTTTTATTCCGAGATTGAATAATAGATGGAGCATTCCTATCTCCAGAAAATAAAGAGGGAAATCCCAGTGTCAGATGTAAAAAATTGCATGCAATTTATTCATAAAAATTTCTCTTGATAAAAAATACATAAATTGAACGAATATTTTAAAATACTTTAATTTTATACCTTACTAATGGAAGATATATATTTAAAAAAAATCTGTTAATGCAGGAAAAAATTATAATTAAAGTATATGTAATTAAGGTAAATATAAAAAAAAATATAAGTAAAGTATTTGAAAATATTTGGCCAATGTACACATTTTTACCCTGCAAAATAATTTTTATGAATAAATTGCATGCAATTTTTTGCATCCGACACAGATTTCCCTCTTATTTTTCATATCTTGGTTCAACTTACTATGCAAGCATGGTTCTATTATTTCTCAAATTATGGTTCAACCTTTCTACCAAATCATAGTTCAACCTTTTTACCAATTCATAGTTCAGCCTTTCTTTTCTACCAAACCATGGTTCATCCTTTTTACGAATTCATGGTTCAACCTTCTACCTAATCATGGTCTTGGATAAAGTACCAAGTAATGGAATAAGGTTTCTTCTTGGGAAGGATGCAGCTAATTCAGCACCGTATTATGGTGAAACGTTTAATTGTTTTAACAGTGAAGATGCATGGAAACGAATGAATTATTCAATTGTCCACTGTCATTTCTGTAAATGCGCAACTGCAGTAGCGCGCAGCGTTACTTCCCGAAGTTGGTTTTTGAATTTAAATAAGATATTAAAGTATTTTTTTCAATCACTGACCTTTGAATGCAATCTATGAGATGTATTTTATGAGTCCAAAAAGTCTACGAGTGTTATGTCCATCTTTTTCCAATGGTGAGCATGCTTTTATAAACCTCAATAGTACGTACTCATTTCATTTTGTCTAAAATACAGGGTAGTCATAAAAAACCTCGCCGATATAGACCTTCAGTGGACGTTCCGTTCAAACGATAGCGATGAGGTTCAAGACATATCATTATTGAGAGGTGCGAGCTTTGGATTCTGTGAACGGCAACCAAGTAGCATTAACGGTTAGGATTATAGGTACAGATACCTGAAATTTTCGAATGGCAACGTCCATTTTTCTCTCTCACAAAATGCTCAGCGCATGTGAAAACCTTTAAGGGCGTTGGAGCGGAACGTGTATCACAAAAAAAAAAAAAAAAAAAAAAAAAACCAGACGAGCTATGTACACATAAAAAGCAGCTCTGCGAACGGCCAACAAGAACATGATCGAAGTGTACGGAGGAAATTTGCACGTATATCACGATGTTACACGTGTCTCACAAAAAATGGACACATGCAAGCCAAAAAAAAAGCAAAAAAGATGAACTTTCGCTCATTCCGTCGGCATGTGTGAGTTCCCGAATGAAGAATCGACATCCCCACTTCGTTTTTAACATTTTCCAACAAGTTGAAAAGTGTTTATTATTTCGGTTCGTCGGTCCATCCGTCCGTGCTCTAACTCCCGTAAATATGCATTGAGTTCTACGAAATTTATACAGGTTATTCTTATCAGCTGTACCATGTACCCTATTAAAAATGGTCTATGTAAGCAATAGTGATTTTGTCAGGGGAGTACCTGTGGGTGCAACACGTGTTGACTTCTCGAGAACTAACATTCCAGTTAGAGTAGCAAATGTGACGGGCAAGTCGAAGGTGGTAAAGAAACATGAAGTGTTGGCAACATGCACTCCTGTTACCTGCATTAATAAGAGCAGCCCAACAACAGCTAAATCATCCGAGTGTCTGACGAAGGCGTTATTACAAGACGCAGAATTAACGGCAGAACAGAGAAGCGCTGCGGAGAAAGTAATAGTTGAATTTGAAGACATCTTCTCTCGTACTTCGGGTGACTTTGATCGTACGAGGTTAACGCAACATAGAAGAGACACAGGCAGCCATTCTCCATCAAGCAACATCCTAGGCGGCTGCCGTTTGCTAAGCAAGAAGAGGTGAGCAGACTTTTAGAGGAGATGCAGCGTGATTACGTCATCGAGCCATCCACAAGTCCCTGGGCCTCGCCGATTGTTTTATTCCGGAAGAAGGATATTAGTTCCCCCCGGTTAGAGGACCCAGGTTAGAGGACACTTTGGACACTTTATCGGGAAATGAAGGGTTCTCCACTTTGGATATGAAGAGTGACTATTGGCAAGTAGAAATTCATCCCCATGAGCGTGGAAAAACTGCTTTCACTACGGGACAAGGATTGTGGCAGTTCAAAGTTGTGCTTTTTGGACTTTGCAACGCACCGGCTACATTCGAGCGTCTGATGGACACTGTGTTGAGAGGACTTTCCTACAAAGCATGTCTCGTGTACTTGGACGACATCATTATCGTTGAAAAGACTTTCGAAGAACATCTAGAGAACATCCAAAAGGTGCTGCAGAAATCAAAGGAGGCAAACTTGAAACTGAGTCCATCTAAGTGCAATCTTCGTTGGGAAGTACGTTATCTTGGGCACATAATATCCGGCCACGGAGTCCGAACGGATCCCGAAAAGACGTCCGCAGTCAAGAAGTGGAGTCGTCCGGAGAATGTCCATGAGTTAAGAAGTTTTCTCGGTCTTTGGACCTACTATCGAAATATCGTGAAGCATTTTTCTTAGATTGCAAGGCCACTTCAGAAACTGACCAAGATTCAAGACGGCGATAGAAGCGGTATTTTCGCTTGCCTTTTTGAAACTTTGTTTTTAAGTGCTGTGTGTAAATTTTTTATTGCTGAGTCTTGAGGGACTGTTTACGAAATCCCTCGTATATTTCCACTGAATTTTTGCCAGTGGAAGTATTTTATTTTGTGTGAGAAATATATCATTTGTGAAAGCTTCTGTACCTAGCGGACTGTTAAAAGCACATTACTGTTTGATTGTGCTTGTGAATCTTGTACAGCTGATTGTTCGACGAAGTTCTAGAAGCAATAAAGTTTGTGTTCCATCCTGAAAAGTGGACTCATTACTAGAATTTTCTACACCAACTGGACTTTAGAACGACGAATCCAGGAATTAGCAGAGTATTCTGCAACAGTGGGTATGCTTTGGAGTAAAAATAAGAATAAATAAGATTTTTTTAAAACGTGCATTATCACTTGCTCTTTGCCTGTTTTTCTCAAATCTCCTGCAGAGCTCTGCGCCTCCCAAGGGAAGGGGGCGCCTCAGCGGTTGGGAGCCACTGCAAATTTATTGGGAGGGGCTAATTCAGAAAAAAATCATTTGATTTATACATAGTGTAGAATGAAGTAAGATGTTACACATAAGGAATGCCTTATTTCCTTTTTTTGTGGGGAGGGGAAGGAGGACGAAACCCCCAGACCACTGTATATTTGGATTTACTTTGTTATTATATACTTGAATTCAAATCTCGTTGAGGAAGCAATTACAACGGTCGCTAGAAAATACAATCAACGAAAATATGTCTACATTCAACCGTGTATCCGGGCGTATAACACGCACCAGTAAATTGATGATATGTCTTTATGATAATATTTTTTTTTTTTTTTTTTTTTTGTAATGAAATGTATATTTGTAATAATCATTTATTATTTTTTTTTATATTCGGTATATAACACTCACGCGAAAAAATGATGTAATTTTATGAAATTGAAAGTGCGTGTTATACCCCGAGATATACGTTATTTAATACTTGTCCACTTAAAATAAATACTTCATATTCAATTTTTATTACATACCGAAATTGAAATTGCATTATCTTCTAAAAACGTGCGAAAACTTTTCCATTTGAAAGATATCGTTTCGTTAGGAACATCCCCTCTTTATTCGATGTTTCATGCATAGGAAGTCATTTTATTTGTGAAAAAAGTTAAATTGAGTAATCTAGAAAACTGCTTTAAACGAATTGGAAGCGCAATTTTCCCTTTAAAGCCTGATAACCGTGACTTTAGTAGGACGCTATTATCATTAGTGATACCTCGAAAATAAAATAGAGCTGAAAATAGCGAAAAATTACTTGAAAATTGGGGAACAGGTAGATTTTCAGATGTCTGAAGTAGCGCGGATTATTTTCTTTATTTTTATGCATAACCATAAAAAATTTTCAAACGGATAGTACGAACCGTATAGATTTTATTACGTCTTTTTATGTGCTTAATTCTTTATCTTCTAGGAGTAATGGTGGGAAATGCTTTATCTTGGAGAGTGGTTGCACCGGAATTGTTCCAGAGTCAGGGATCAGCGTAACTATATAGTAGGATTTTAAGCTTTGTATCTATAAATATGAGCTTATAATGACAACATAATTATTTGAAAACCGGATTATTAGCACTTGGTAAAGATTAATTGCTTCAGTAAAGGAAACTGATTCGAGAACTTCGACTAACGAGCTAGACGAAGGAACGGATTGCACTCTTATCTCAAGATAGCACAGTAGGTAACGTTCCGATGTTATACAAATAAAATTACTTACCAATTACCCGGCCTCGAATTTCCGAAGCTGTCGGACGTCTCCACTTTTCTGAAAGTTCCATTTTCTCCCTAAAGTTAAGAATAATGAGATAATGAGAAATGTTTTTTTCTTCCCACAACTGTGCGCGCGTTTCTGCCCAAATATGAACATTACATAATCCGAGACAAAACTTCCTACTCAGTTTTAAGTAGGGATGCAACGGATATCCGGCAAATATACTGCATCCGGCCAATAAGCCGGATAACTGGCAGAAGCTCGATATTACAAATATCCGGCGGTACATTCGACCTAACATTATATACTGAGAAATAACATAAAGAAACATAATAAATGAATTAATTCCGAAAATTGCAATAATAAAAAAGGAGAAATAACTAAGTTTTGTGAAAATATTCTGTTTCAATACTTTTTAGAATGTATATTTTATCATGTATAGAAAATGGAAAAAAAAAAACTTTGATCTTTTTTTAAGTAGTAAATTATTACTGGAGGAAATTATTGTGCAAAAACACTATTTTTCAATCTTTGCAAGAATTCGGTTACCCTCGAGCCCCCCATAAATTGACCCTGCTTATGAGAATAGTCTATAATTGCTGTAGTACTGTTGGCCATGGGCGTAGCCAGCGAGGGGCAGGGTGGGGCAGCTGCCCCCCCCCTAAAATAAGTTAGGCATAGGGTCTGATTATGAAAAAACCGAGCTTTCTCCGGTTAGACTCCATGTCCTGCCCCCCCTCCCTAATGAAAATCCTGGCTACGCCCTTGCTGCTGGCTGGCGAGAAAATGTCATTAGAATATTTGTCAAAGTTACATTGATTTACCAGTAGTTGAATGGAGATGTTTTTCTTTCAAGAACTGATTGTTTACGATAGCTATCTAACTCTTTAAGAACATCAATGACATTTGGAAACAATCCCAAAAAGATTTCTGGTTTTTGAATTAAATGATTTGAAACTAATGAGAAAATTTAAAGAAAAAAGTGATAGCTGAATGATTTAAGAAAACTAGTGAAAATAAAACAGAAAAAGAAGAAAACATACTGTTGCCGGATAACCGAATATCTGGTTGAAATTTTAGCCGGATATTCGATATCCGGCCAAATTGGTATCCGTTGCATCACTAGTTTTAAGAAGTACACCAGAACAGAGCTCTGCACAATGCATGCATATTGCATATATTATGAGTAGCAGCATTTCCAGCCAAAGATGCTTAAAAAAATCTAGCCAACGTTTGCTACAGTTATAAGTAGATCTACGCTAAAAATGCTTCTTAGCAGTAGTGTAATTGAGTGATCCCAGAGACGGATTAATGCAATTTGTGGGTGCGGACGGCTAGTTGAAATTTATGTTCATTTTACGGAAGTAAAATAGGATTTCTTACATTTTTCATGTAATTTCTTTTTTCTCGGGGAAGGCGGATCGCCCCCTTTAATCCGTCTGTGGGAGGGACGTGGTCCCCCTACTTTTTTACTTGAGCTTATACGTCCCTTCAGTTCTTACTTTCAAAGGGGAGCATTCAGATTTTTATTTTAATGCATTATTTTTTTTTCAGTTTGTAATTGGTTGTCGAGTTATCAAAAGCTAAGAAAGGCAATCAAAAGGAGCTTTTTTTGAGCATCCCGGGTTGCGTGGTGGTTAGAGAGCCATTCTACCACATTCTACGTTCGATTCCCGAAACAGCTTGGATGTCATTTCGTCTCTTCATAGAGGAGACAACTCTGGTCCACCTATTAGTGCTTCTCTATCTCTACTTATTATAAAAGAAGTCTCTGTGTGTGTGTCTGTCTGTCGGCGGCGTTACGGACAAACGGCTATACCTAGCAACACCAAATTTGGTACTCGGGAAGTACTTTGGAAGGAAATATGTAGTTGTGCACCTCGAAGCGATTTTTTCAAAATTCGACCTAGATTTTTTTTTATTTTATGTTTTATGCGATTTTTGGCATTTTTTCTAACCTAATTCGTAATAACGGCGGAAGTCACGCTCGCAGCAAAATGGCATTTGTATCATCGGATAGAGGAGAAAATTTTCTTTTAAAAACAGTTTGTTCTGAATACGTAACATGATTTACCGATTTTTAGGAATTTTTTTACTAAGCATGTGTTTCGGCAAATTTTTTTGTAAAATAATTTTAAAACTGTCGCATCTTGAATTCTATCCGTCATAACTTTTTAATATTTTGACAGATCGTGAAACATTCCTTTCTCCCTCTTTTAAAATGAAAACGAAAACATTATGCAAATTAGGTGATTTTTTTTATGAATTTTAATGTAACCTAATGTTTAGAATTTAATAGCATCAACGAGGAGATCTCACGCCATTACATTAATTGATCTTGGCACGAGATAATTTGGCTGCGTTGCCACAAAAAGGATTAGAAAAAAGGTTTTTTTTTTAACCAATCGAGTTTTTAAATGGGATATCGGAATTTCAATTCGCAAGAGAGGATCTATGACGTCAAATGCTTTAAGATACGTAAAAAGTACGCCACAATTTTAACGCATTTATGCTCTTTTTTTTTTTTAAACACAAGGAGGCGATATTTTGATTAAAACTTACTCTAGAAATAAACTGAGAAATTCATGATTATTATTATTATAAGTGGCATTTTAATCCGTTGCTTATTTAAAAATTGAAATATTTTAACGCAGCTGAAAATGTTCGTTTTAAAGCTGGATATATTAAAAATTTTCTATTTACTTTTTTATTTTTCGCATTTTAATTATGTCGCAGGCATATATGTTTCCTAACATATGCATGTTGCGAGTATAGTTTTATTTTAACGTTGGATTACGTTCCCCCATAGTGTCCTATTCCTATATAAAGAAAAAAAAAATCAACGTCATTGTAAATTTTAATATGATACCGTTTGAAAGCTAATGAGCGAAATATCCAAATTAACTCCCTCAACCAACTGGGGTATCTTTTACGGTAGTTAAACAGTGACGTCATAAATTTTAAAAAATGCCTGAAATTTGTAAACTCTGCAACTCTAACGTCCTGTCACAGTTAAAGCGATTCTAACTAGCTCCTCGAGATTACAAAGTTTGATGTTTTCAGGAGACAGAACTATGGAGTATTTATAAGATATCGCAATATTGGATACATGGATATTTAAATTGGCACCCCTTGAATATCACCACGGTGAGATGAAATGTTTTGCGGTGCTAAATAACCCAATCTTTCAAAACTATGCATAAATTAAATATGTATGGAGTGCTTCCTTAATAGCAACCATTGTGTGAAATGAGTTATGTATATGGTAATGCGTAAATTGCAAACAATCGCCATAGAATGAAAAGGTCCCATTTGTGCCAAATGATGTAAGCTGTGTCTTTAAATTGAGCATTAAAAGGGAGAATCGAAGATAGATAGTATTAATATGCGTAATAGGTAGTAGATTTGTAAGGATAGTATGAGTAAATCACGATAATAACTATACCACGTTATACCACGTTAATACCACGTTACCACGTTATACCACGTTATAAACTATTTCATGAAATTAAAAGTGTTCTGTTTATCCCTTTTCAGGGGTTGTTTTACAATCAACAGAACGATAAGTAATTCTAATTTGCGTTGATATATCCCGCAGTACTTTCAACAGAGGCGATAACTTGAACTTTAAAAAAAAAAAATTCTGTTTTGTCACATGCAGATGTGATTTTAGTAAAATATTCACTTCCCGTATGAAGAGAGGGTGCGCATGCTATTAAATAAACGTTTGTCCATTTCATGTAGTGGCTGAGGTATTTAATGCTACAACTTGAACCTAAAAACAGTATGATGTAGAAATAACACATTTTGAAAGCCAGGAGTTCTCTGCAAACCGCTAAACTTTTCACTTTTCTGATAGCGAATGACACTAGCGTAGTTTTTTGAGTCATTACATTGCAATGATGCCAGGTTAGTACTCATGACGCAAACTTTAGGAAAATTTTCGTTTATTACCGTTCGAAGAACGGGCACGCAGCTAGTCCGTAATAAAGAGACCAGAAAATTCTGGCATTGGTAGTGAATAATACCTAAACGACAAGTGTCCGTCATTGAGGGTTAGGAGCTTTTTCGACCACCTAAGTAGAATTTATGACTTAGTTACAACATTTTTGTAAATGATAAACATATCCCCAGAAATAGAATATAAAATACTCAAGTCATCTTGGCACTCTTGATCAATGAGTATCTTCAGAAATAGTTGGAAAAGGAAGGCGGGACAAAAAAAAAAAAAAAAAAAAAAAAAAGCTCGGTTAGCACTAATGCAGTACAAATTTAAAAAAAATTAAAAAATGTAAGAAAATCTTAAACACTTCAGATTTTAAGTACGCACTAAGTGCTAAAAAGCGTATCATAATCCATGCGTCTTCCCTTATTCCATTAAGTTGGAAAGTGTGTCATTATTGATGAGTGTGCCGTATTTTTTCCCCTTGTTCCATAAAACACATCTTTGGAATCCAAATCTCTAAGAATCTCCTACTAAAACTGTTTTACAAGCATATTCCAACGGTACTTCCCCGTTTAAAATACTATTTGGAATGTGCATGAGTGTGCCGTGTTTGTCTTTCGCGGGTTGATTTCTTCTTTAACGCCCCGACTCTAACCAAGGGTGCGATAACAAAACATATGCAGTTACCACGACGATTTTTTGTATTATGAGGCAACTGTAATTTAGAATTAAAATTGCGATTTGGAACAACATGTAAGTACAGCATTACATTATTATTTATTAATTTTGGGTTGCCCATTAATGTAGTTTTAATAATTAGGTGTCTTCAAATTCCTTATGTGCGTTTATCGCTAATTTGTCCACTCGAGTTATCATCTAATTCTTTTGGTTAGATTTTGAGATTTTGCAAAAATTATTTCAATATGCGTAAATATTCGTTCGCACATCACATAATTACGACTAAAGCGAATGAAATGATACTACTTAGTTACTCTCTAGCCTGTAATATTTTAACAATACATAAAAATTATAACTTCGCTTTCCTTACTTTGGCAACATACTACATTCATTCTGTGTACTCCTAGTAAATAAATAAAAATAATGTTTAATTAGAATGAAACTATTTTAATTAAACTAAGATATTCAAATATAATAATTCATCAAGTAATATACAGGCTGCCCCCAAAAGATGGTATGGTAACACGCCTTAATTCTTTATCTATTAGAGATAAGTGGGCGATGTAACTTGAAAAAATGTTCATTATAAGGTAGGAAAAAAGACTACGTTAAGAAAAAAATTCTATCGTAAAATTTCAAAAAGTTACACTTTTTAAACTTGTATTAAAATTGCCTTTGTAGAAAATAATACTCAATGAGTAAAATGTGTTCCATACACTAATGAGGTCATAGACAAAATTTGATAATTATATCCTAAAATGTGTCGCAGATAAATATATGCTGACTTAAACCACTTTTCAAGGGCTCTCGAAGGTAAAAAATTGCGTCGGGTGATATCGAAGGACTGAAATTTTGTACATTACCACACTAGTGTATAGGGCACATTTTATTAATTGGTAAATTTTTTTTATTAGGGGTTTCTATACGAATTTTTTTCCGACACGTAGTCTTTTTCTCTTACCTTATTTTGAACATTTTTACAATTTACACTGCCCATTTACCTCGCTTCAGGTAAAAATAAAGGAGAATGGATCAGAAGTAAAGCGTGTTACCACCGCTTGAAACACCCTGTATAGTTACATATCCGTGATAATATGCGTGCGATATTTCATATTTATTGCATACTAGATATGAGAAATTTAAATTTTTCCGTTTTTTCCCCATTTTAGCCACCGTCCTGGCAAAAACACATTTTATATCGACACAGCCAGCAAACTGCTCAACCCTGCTTTGACTAGCAGCCAAAGGGTTTGGGCAAACAATTGACAGCTTAATTATTTTGCTTTGGAATAAAATTTTGTAATTACATAAATTTCTTCTGGGATCTCCTTCTTTTTACATGTCCCTAATTCCATTTCATGTGAATAGGTGTCTGACGAAATACCAATTTTTTTGTTTATGACACAATTAAAATGAAAAACTCGTTTTTCACAATGCATAGTAGCTGCAATATTTTCTAGGTATATCAATCTCACTTAGATGAGTCAGATAACACGGAAATCGATTCATGTGTCAAATGGGGGAAAGAAAAATCTGTTAAATTTAGTTTTTTTTTCTCTCCTCTAATATCAAAATTACAAATGATCCAAACTTCTGAAAAGTTGCAAATTTGGAAACACAAGAGATCCGGACAGAAGAATTTCGGATTTTGGACTTAGTACTGATTATTGTTAGTTACAGTTATGAATGAGACCGAATAATCCGCAAGCTTTAATAAATCTCTAAATTGTTCAGGAGAGGGAGGGGGGGGGGGAATTCCTCCGGAACTTGAGGAAATGTGCATATTAGTCCAAGCAAATTCGATCAAAAAACAGCGAATGGGGGGAAAAAATTATTAAGTTTTGAAACTTGGGTAAAACACTAATTGGGGATGAAGTTGTGTGAAACAAAAAGTTCCCCCTTCTCGAGGTGCCATGTCCCCCTTTTTGCCCCCCCCCCCCCAAAGGCTCCCTTTTTGGATTTTCGCTTTTATCTCAAAAACTGTGCGTCTTAGCAAAAATATATCTTACAAAATTAATGCTGATAAAATTTCCTACAAGATTGCAATTGGTTATTTTTTTTTCTATATGCAATAACTTTCGAAATACGTTTTAGAAAATCTAGCAAATTTTTGGAAAATGATTCTTTTTATCCCAATTTTCAACCAATTAAAATAGTGATAAAAGAAGCGTTTTCTAAAAATTTACGATTTTTTCTAAAACGTATATCTTGAATACTTTTGTACAGCTGCGGAAAAAAAAAGTCCCACTTGCTCTTTATTTCGCGGTCGTTCGCCGTACAGTAAAGTTAAATATATCATTCGTTTGCAAATAACGCGTACTTTAATTTACTATTAATTTAATTTGCATCAGGGGCCGTCTTCATATTTAATTCTGCATCCACTTCGTTTTTCTCAATGGCAACCCCATATTTTGACTTTATTAAACGAAAGAAAACCTTCAAATTACCCTAAATATAAATTTTCAACCATTTTCTACGATAATTTCCGGAGATATTGCGAATTAATTTTTGCGCGCTTTTAAGGGACTTTCTGCAAATTGAAAAACGCTATTTGTAGGTTCCGAACTTTTCGCCTTTCGTTAATTTCGCTCGCGAGAGTTAAAAGAAATTAATGTTATTTTCAAGGAAAATATTGTTTCCATCTCTCTTAAAGTTTTTTTACTGAGAATATCAAAGGTAGAATAGAATATTTAGTCTGTGGTCCAAATGACCCGTGAGTTCATAACTTCCTTGGTTCGTACACATGATTTAAGGGGAAAAAGCAAAATGATTGCTCAGGATTTTGAAAATCTTTGTAATTTTGAAATTGTTATTGAGTATTTCCGTTGATGGTTCTCTTAGACAGGTGAAATGTTGGCAGGAGTTAGAGGCTGCTCTCTGCTCTTCTGACTACAAGCTTGAATATTACTCAGCTATGGTCGAACTTGAAGAATGATTTCCTGATAGAAAATTTATTTGTTTGAATTTCATGTAAAAAACGCAATTACTTTTTTGCCGACCCAATATTATCACTGTGTTTGTTATTTCACTTTCTTCATTTAATACTATATCGTCTGCAATGTGCAATATTCTTAAGACTTTTGGCGGTATTTTAATTTATAGTTAGATGAAAATTTAGACAGAAAAACGTGATTTTGAATGTTTGATAAAGTTTGGGGAAGTCCAAAGACCTAATGTTTCCGATATTAAAATAGGTCACATTCACGCCTGGAAAGTTGAGGATGTTAGTTTTTCAGAAATAGGACGTTGTATTAGAAGACATACATCTACTGCATCTAATTCTATAGCTGGAAAATATTTTATTTGGGGGAATATGGTAGCGGACGCAACAATACACGCTTTATAGAATCCCTATCAAACTGTAAAAACCTCTAATTTATTTGCTTCAAAATTTGATATTTTTAATACTGGTATCTTTTACTGTGTTTTTGCACAAAATAAATCTAATTTACGTTTATTTTATGCAATTTTCAAAAAATTTTCACTTAATAAATTTATATATGGTCCCTTAACTCATGAAAATAACACATTTTATTTAATATAAATTAAACTACTGAACGTAAAAATTTGAAATTTTGCACAGCCATGTAATATTAATTTCTGCATCTATTTCCATCGAAATTTGGCTAGGTCGCTATTCATAATTTTTTTGAATATTAATTTAATAATTCATAATTCATATTAATAATTTATTAAAAATCATAATAACATTAAATTATGTTTGGGTCGTTTAGTTCTAATAGTACGAATAAAAATCAGCTTCTTACTACCAATATTATATGAGATATGAATTGAAGTATGAAAAAATATTTTAACATAGGGGGAGGGGGATTTTGGGTGCTCATAACTCCCTCATTTTCTGTCCAAATTTATTGAAAATTGGTTTCCGGGTATAAAATGAGCTAAATTTTTGAAATATGAAGTGAAATCTAGGGGTTGCTATTGAGAAAAAAAAAGTTGGTGCGAATTTTAATATGTAGATGGCCCCTTATGCAATTTTTATGCATAGCAAATTAAATTGTACGTCAATCGTAAACGATTGGCATCTGTAACTTTGCTGTACGACGAACGACGGCCGAAAAAAGTACAAGTGGGACTTTTTTTTTTCCGCAGCTGTACATAGAAAAAAATAACCAATAACAATCGTGTAGGAAATTTCATCAGCTTTCATTTGTAATTGGCATTTTTTTTGCTAAGATGGACGGTTTTTTAGATAAAAGTGAAAATCCAAAAAAAGGGGACCTTTTTTTGGGGGTAAAGGGGGACGCGGTACCCCGAGAGGGGGGGGGGACTTTTCTCTTTCATACATCTACATCACTAATCAATGTTTTCTACAAGTTTGAAAACTTTATAATTTCTTTCCTAGATTTTGTCTTACTTTGTCGCGCAATGCAATTTTCATTCGAATTTACTAAATTTATTGAAAAATTCAAATTGCTATAACTTTTGACCATTTAAAGTTACAAAAAATAACTTATTTTAAAGGTAATTGAATACTCTAAAACTTTGCTTGGGAAACAATTGTTGTAAAACTGATGATTGAAGAGCTATAAGACAAAATTGGTTAAAAATTGGGATAAAAAGAAGCATTTTCCAAAAATTTGGTAGATTTTCTAAAGCATATCTCGGAAGCTATTGCATATAGAAAAAATTAACCAGGTGTAATCTTGTAGGAAATTTTATCAGTTTTAATTTTGTAATTGGAATTTTTTGCTAAGATGCACAGTTTTTGAAATAAAAGCGAAAATCCAAAAAAGGGGGCCTTTTTTTGGGAGGGGGGTGGCAAAACGGAGGACGCGGCACCCCGAGAGGAACTTTTCTGCTTCACACAACTACATCCCAAATTAGTGCTTTCCCCAACTTTCAAAAGTTTATAAATTTTTTCCTCCATTTTTCCTTATTTGACTGAACTATATACGTAATCAGTATAATTTTCTGAATCATTATTATTTTATTTTTTTTTATTAAAATAGACACCAGTTGGAACACTTCGAAAGTAGAACTGTATGCAAATTTGGAACTGAAGTCAGGCCCTGTTTTCGCCAGTTGGTCCACGAAGGTTGGGGGGGCTCCAAAATTTTTATTTTATAAAAAAAAAATTCTCAATTCAATTTTTAAAATTTGTTTTGTCCTATTTAGGCATGCATAGGATGTTTTGAAAATAAATATGTATTAGTGAGTGTTAGATTTTTTTTTTAAATACCCATTTCTTAAAAACGTATTTGTTTATATAACAACAATATGAATTATGCAATTGAAGTTGTTTGAGTCACTTTTTCATTAATTAACTGCCATGCTTCCGGTTCAACGAACTTTAGAAATTTTATATTATATTAAAAAAAATATATATATATATATATCGCAAGTTTTCGAGAAGGGGAACCTTCGCCGCTGCTTCTTTGCAATGATGGGATATCGAATGTGTGGAAAAGATGTGGTTCATTCTCGAATTCATCTCCTCAGGCAAATACTACCTAAGAGGTAGCGTTGGCCCAACACATTTCGGGCTCGATGATGCTTTAAGGGGACGGTGGATTTTAAAAGTCGACTTTTGCTGTATTTATCGCATGAAGGTGAAATTTCATATACATGTGTCATTCATGATTAACATGCTAATTTGCAAATTTGAACACTCTCCTGCAATTATATTTTTTTTAAATTAAGATTTTTAATTAAAAAAAATAGTTAATTAAAACATGCTCCTTGCGCATTATTTTTTTGTATTTTTCTATAATTTTTATGAAAAACTACCAATAAGAATGTAATAAACAATTTTACAGATGCGTTTAATTATATGAGGTATAGTTTTTTTTTAATGAATATTTAAATGACAAAATCTGCAAAATTTTTCTTAATTGGAGCTATTTTTCACTTTTCTCGTCAATTTAAGAACCTAAATATTAAGAAATTCAAAATTGGCTCTGCACATTCATTCTACAGGGTATTTTTAATTACTACAACTAATTTCATATTCATAGGCATAAAATTAATGCGCAAGGAGCATTTTTTGTCGATGAAAGTTTGCGAAAATGACAATTTGAGAAAATGGGTTTTATAGTTACCATTTCCTTATTGCAAGCATAAGAAGCAGAATATTTACCGTAATTTCCATAGACATATCCTCTTATATATTATTTATTGATATAATTAACAATTTTACAATATAAATTTTAATTATGGTTATCATAGCATTGTCAATGCATGTAGCATATACAGTCGAATCTAGATTTTATGACATTTCTTGGGAACAAGAAATATTGCGCACCAATTGGAAGCATACCTAAACCAAAAAACTTCATATATTCTAGACATATTGTTAGGACATTTTAAAAAGTACTATTATGTGATTTTATTTCCAAGTGTGGGGATAGTGAGAACAAAAATGTAGTTATGGGGGGGGGGAAGAGAGATGAAAGTTTGCGAGTAAAACCTACTTACTGTTTATTCAACCATTGTTCAACATGCAACGAAGTTATATGTACCAAAATAAAGTATATGCAAGTGAAGTACAGCAAATTAAAGTGTATATTATTCATAAACGATTCGCACATGTCACTTTGTTGCATGACAAATCATAGCGGAATAAAGGGCAAGTAGGCCTTTTTTCCCCATAGCTGTACATAAAATATCGCAAAAGGCAGACACAAATCTAATCCATATGCGAGATTTTCTAACAGTAAATTATTAGTCGCATCTCAAATTTATCAATATAATATATGACAGGGGCGTAGCCAGGGGGGGAGGGGGATATCGGGATATATTCCCCCCAAAATTTTTGGATTAGTGGTGAAATTCCGTCTATTTATGCACATATAAGTTCGTATCCCCCCCCCCCCCGAAAAATTTTCCTGGCTACGCGCCTCATATATGTAATGCCCCAACGGCAAAATGTCAAAACGTCAGGTGGAACCTCAAGTTCCACCTAAAATCGACATTTTATAGCATGTTCTCTGAACATTTTTAGAAAACCCGAGATCAGCCCATTCCGAAAAGTAGTTACATAAGTGCCCATATGTAATACTTATTCTTATATTATACAATTATGAAAATAAAAATAACAGTAAATAACAAATAAGTGAAATTGGTGTTGCTGCGAAGGGCGACAAGGTTGTCATAATAAAAAAAAAGTGTATGCAATAATACATAAAAAGCAATTCTTAATAAACTTTCCAAATATGCAAGGACTGACTTATGCAGTTGGGGAAACCAAGCCATAGATACTACCGGGCCGATACATAAAAATTTATTGTTAAATATTATTTAAATTGAAACTAGTCTTTTCTTCCTCTCCCTAAAATTTTAAAATTTGATGAGAAAAAAAAAAGCTGAAAGAAAATTTTCAAGAATTTTGCTTAAAATGTACTGACGAAGATATCAGGGGCGTAGGCAGGGGGGGGGATATCGGGATATATCCCCCCCCGAAATTTTTGGATTAGTGGTGAAATTTCGTCTATTTATACACATATAAGTATCATATCCCCCCCCCCGAAAAATTTTCCTGGCTACGCGCCTGGAAGATATTATTTATCATATCAATATCAAGTAGTAGTCAATTTATATATTTTTACATAAATTACAATTATCATTGTATAATAAGAAAATAAATGTAAATTTAATTTATTAAGAGTAGTTTTCATGGAATGAATTAAATAATCAGACATTTTACTTTTTCAAGTAGAAATCAATTTTTTTTTTTTAATAGTGTTTGAAAGGGGCTAAAAAATAGGGGCCCAGGGCACGTACCCCAAATCAGTCCCTGAATACACGCAGAAACAGAAATAAGTTACTTAAAAATAAACAAAAGATTTATTATTACCTCAAGGGACCCGAGCTGAGCAATGTCGGATTGGACTGACCGCTCCACTCTAGCGACTCCACTCCGCTCTTGTCTGATCGTGGTCTGGTTCAGTCTGATTCTCCAAATTTCATTGAACTGCAACCCGGCATTATTTACCTGTCTAACCAGTTGCTGTTTGCTAGCTACTACTGCCTCCTTTTTTTCACTGTTAGTATATTCTTCAGTCTTAGAGGCCCGGATCAGGGAACTCGTAATGTCGAGATAGCAAGACTCCAATGTGAGGGAGGGAAGTGAAAGCGGTTTTTGTTGTTGTTTCTCTCTCTTTTTCTTCTTTCTTTTGGTTGATAAATTCGGCGAACAACGTTGAACTCACCGTCACTGGCGGACTAAAGAGCGGGACGGAGGGGCGATTGCCCCTCCCGAGCAAAAAGAAAATAAATAAAAAGTGCAAGAGACCCTATTTTACTTCCATAATGGACATAAATTTCAACTAGACACCATGGATAAGACACTGAACATGGTATATGGACGAACGTGCGGCTTTTGATCTAACGGTCTGGAGTTTTGGCCGGTTTTCTTCAGATGTAACATGATTACGCGTTAAAACCCTTTAAAAATTAATACACCCAAGCCCCCCGCCCCCCTTGTAGGCAGATGCCCCTTGGAATTGCCGTAACACACAACTAGCCGCCTCCACCGACAAAATTGCATTAATTCGTCTCTGCTCACCAAGGGCGTAGTCAGAAATTTTTCATGGGGGGGGGGGGTTACGACTACTACAACTCATATATATGTATACGTGTGTGTGACAATGTAGTGAAGAATATACATTTTGTATGGCAAAAAATTCTTCATGGGGGTTATGACCCCCCCCTTGGCTACGCCCCTGCTGCTCACTATACGCTATAGAGTAAATAGCAAATAAAATCCTACTATATAGTTACTAGGATCCCTGACTCATTGACTCTCTAACAACTCCGGGCAATCTGCTCCAAGATAAAAACTTTTTCCGCCATTACTGCAAAAATATTACAAAGTGAAGCATAAAAGGCCTAGTAACATCTACGCCGTTTGTACGATCCGCTTGAAATGTTTCATAATTATATATAAAAATACAGGAAGCAATCTGGGCTACTTTAAAATCCGAAAATCCACCCATTTCCTCATTTTTTTAAAGCGATTTTTCGCTAGTTCCAGCTACATTTTATTTTCGTGAGTAAAAAAATAAATTATTTGCGTGACAAAATTAGCTATTGCAAGTGATAACAATGATGTCATACTGATATCACAGTTATCAGTCTTTGAAGGAAAAGTTGCGACTCCAATTCCTTTTAAAATAGTTTTTTCCCAGATTTAATCCCCCCCCCCCCACACCACCACACGAAATGAAATGATTTCCCCGGGATGTTCCCAGCGAAACGAAATCGTTCGAGTTTCGAGTGCCAAGTTTCCGCACGTTCCCAAAAGTGTATGGAATTCGATTTAAGTATCAATATAAATAAAGCAATTGTGTAAACTGTCCGTTAGTTAGTTGGTTTGTTTGTTTCTCTGTGTCTCGCGTAGCTCCGAAACGGGTGATCGTAGACCTACCAAATTCTGTATGGAACATAGACGTAGAGTTATATGGGCCCGTGGGGCTCGAGCCCCCCCAATAAATTGTGAATAGGGGCTGAGCCCACCCAATAATTTACCTCTAAATACAGAAAACTAATTTATACTAACATAAAAAAATGTATTTCACGCCATTTACAAACGTTTAAAAAAAATCCTTTACTTGTACTTTTAAGATTTTTCTTCTTTTGAATTCAATCATGATTTAGTATTCATTTGACGCCACGTAACACAGAATGTTACGAGAAGCTGCCCTCGCCAGGCTCTGGTTAATTAAAATCAGACTATGCAATGTAAAGTATGAAATGAAGAAAAGTTCAGATGTGTCTAAAATGCACTATCTCATCGAAAATGTTTTTTCCTCCTTTGGATTTTTTACTTTGCTTCTATTTTTAACTTATAACATGGTAGAAAGATACTAACATGGATACTTACCTTACATAGGTGTAGAATTCTATGGACCTATAGAGCTCGAGCGCCTTGAATAATTTACACTTATATATAGTAAGTCATAGCTGCCAACTACTACGGAATATAATTAACCATTTTTTGTAAACTGTATATTTTTTAATTATTTTTTTTCAATCTAGTAACCAGCTCGCGTGCGCAGCACAAACATTTTGCTATATTTTAAGCCGAAAACTCAGGTAGAAAAAGTGGTTATTATATTCCGTAGTAGTTGGCAGTTATGAGTAAGTTATATGTACGTGAATCAGTGGCGTAGACAGAAATTTTTCATGGGGGGGGGGTTACGACTTCTGCAACTCACATATATGTATACGGCTGTACGAACGGAGTGAAGAATATACATTTTGTATGACAAAAAATTCCTCATGGGGGGAGGATTATGACCTCCCTACCCTCCCTTGGCTACGCCCCTGACGTGAATATATGTGGTTGTGGGGCCCGCCCCCCCCAATAATTTTGAAAACTTTACGCTTATGGTATGGAAATATAGCAAGGGATGGGTCCCGACATACCTCGAAGCGATTTTTTCGAAATTCGAATTATTTTAGGCGATATCGATAAAAAACGTGTCGCAAAAGGCTCATTTTTTTTGCTTTCGCCATTTCGCAACTGTAACCCCGCAGTGGAATGAGTGAGAATTTAAGCATATCTAGGTTGCTACTTGGAATGTTTATTAAATGATTCAGACTCTTGAAGTAAAAATAAAAGAATAACGATTTTTTTTTAGTTATTTGTAAGATTATTTTTAATTAAAATATCGTGTGCATGTAAAATCAGAGCAGGAATGAAATCTTTTATACTCAAAAGAAAAATAGGATTTCGAAATTTTCCGAGACTAAATGTGCAACTTTTTAATTTGGCGAAAAATAAAATGGTCGATATGCGATTTTGAGAAGATGATTCTAGCGTTTGGAGCAATTTAATGAGTGCGTATTTTTAAAAACAAAGTTTTATTGAAATATGGCGTGGAATTTTAATTTTCGGTGCAGAAATAACAATTATCAAGGCGATTTAAGACGCTCTAAATTCAGAATTTTCACAAAATTAAGTCAATTAATTTAAGTTGGTTGAATTCCGCCAAATCGTAGGCCTACCAAATTTTGTGTGGTCATTTGCGAGGACGGATCCCTTCGAAATTCGAACATCTGTTGTTTATTGCCTTATATTTGAAGCCAAAATGCGCCAAATACTGCTGTTATTGTACGACTAGAAGTCAAGTCAGTTGGGAAGCAATTACAACGAGCGCTCTTCTGAAAACGAGAAAAAAGTTTCGCATTCCAAAGATTTCGTTTTGTGTACATAGATATTCTTATGCCCACGCAGACGATTTCTTTGCTTGGCTGGATTTCCGCTTATAAATACTTGATTTATTTGTGAAAAAAAAATTAAACTGTATAATCTAGAAAAACAATTTTAAAGCATCTATAAATAGCGCAGTCTTATCTCTCTCTCTCTCTCTCTCTCTCTCTCTCTCTCTCTCTCTTTTTTTTTTTTTTTTTTTTTTTGTAAAAGGTTACAAGAGAGGGTGACGTAATTTAAATTTAAAAAAACCTCCGTTTTATGTAGTGTCTGAGGTATTTATCGCTAAAACGTGAATCTAAAAAACAGCATGATGTGAAAATAAGACACTTTGAAAGTGATAAGTTCACTGCAAACGGTCAAACTTTTCAGTTTTTGGATACGGAATGACGCTGACACAATTTTTTTTTTTAATGTCATTATATTGCAATAATCTCATGTTAGTAGATATGACGCAAAAATTAAGTCGAGTCAAATATTTTTTCTTTTCTAGATTCCACATCCCTGGAATTAATTCGAATTACACATGTGAGGAAAATTTCCGTTTTCTACCGTTCGGAGAACGGGCACGCAGCTAGTATATAATAAAAAATTTATTTATTTTAGGTGGACGAAGATTAATTATATTGAGTGTAGATATGCTTTCGTCAGATGCTTTTTTCTAACGCCCGTTGTAATTGCCACCGCAACGGGCTTTGACTTCGAGTTAAACTAGTACCATATATGCAGGAGATAAGTATATATGTATTATGCAGGAGAAAGTAAATATGTTTGCTAATTTTATCTCGTGTCTTAGTGCAGAGTTTAAAATTGTTCTTGAAAAAAAGTTTCAGATAATATAATATATTTGTTTTTAGAATGCTTCATTAATTGTATGAGAAAAAATATCCTTAAAAATCTTTATTTATTTATTTATTCAGGTCTGAAAACATCTGAAGAACAAGAAAGAGGAAATATACGTGGACGCATTTTCTAGCAAATAATGAGAAATATACATATGTACATATTTTCAGGCATATGTATTTATACCAGGGACAAAAATTTGGAAATGAGGAATACTGTGCGAGCTTCAATTTAACCATTGATAAGTTACATAGTGAAGAATCAAACAATTTCAATCAGAAACAAACTGAATTTTATTCTGAAAACAAATAATACCTGCGCACTTATTTATAAATAAATGTTTTAATTAGTTATAGATACAGAACATTCAATAAAGGAAAATAGGCTAACATTATTTAAAAAGATTTCTTAAAGCGATTTTTCTCAAAACACGGATTTTACAGGTTCGTGTTCCTTTTTCTCAATATCTATTAAATTTATGAACTCAATTTTTTAATGACAGATGTATCATATTATATTATATACTTTAACATGGCGGTTTGTTAATACATTGAGAATTATTCATTTTAGGTAGCAAGATTCTATCAAAAATGGAAATTTAAAAGTGATTGTCAGTAAAAAATTAATAATATTCTTTAATTTTTATTTTGAAAAAAAAAACTAAAACTGACATGTTAAAGTATGTAAAACATGTTACTCTAACTGCTGTAAAAATTTCATACCATTATCTTTTACCATTTCTGATAAAAAGGTACATAAAGTTGATGAATTTAACATGGCGGAGATATGGCTTACCCGGTCCCCTTAAGCAATATAGTAAAATCCATGGTTAAGACAATCATAAATCTCATATATAAATTTCAGACTATTCTTTTGATATGAAAATAAAATAAAATGATTGATTCTGAGAAAATTGATTTTAAAGTCTAATTCTTTTTTTTTAAATTAATCTTGATCAGAAAAGGAATAAAAATTATGCATATGGCATTGGGATTTTCTCAATGCCATATTCAGTTTTAAAAAAATCATTCAAGCCATTAGAATAAAATGGAAAAGGCTTCTCTCTCTCTCTCTCTATCTCTTGTTTTATTAGGAAATGAATACTTCTTTAATAAATACATGTAAAATTTTAGATTCTTCTCAGTCTTGGAAAAGTCAACACATAGAAATGGAACTATGACAAGAACATATGCTAAGCCCCTATACCTTAGCTGCAAACTGGCCAAAAATAAAATAGTAAACTGCCAACTCACAAGATTAAATATTTTAAAATTATGTAAATAAGAAGAATTTTTCTGTTAAAAAAATTCTTGCACACGAGCCGTGCAGGACTTATGTACAAGCTATACAAGCTATAACTTAGGGCCCCCACTTTCTTCGGAGGGCCACCAAAACAATTCCTTTTGGGTATCTGGAAAATCAAATAATTAAAAATATAAACAAAGGAATCAAAAGTTCCAAAGTCTTTGTCAAAGACTAGATGAGAAGTACATTCAGTGCACACAAGTCAAGGGCGCCGGAAGGATCATTTCCAGGGGGGTGCGTCCAAGATACATATATACATATACAGGGTGTAACTGAATTCATAGGCCAGACTTACGAATAAAATGCATATAAAGAAGCATTTTTTGTGTAGCAGGTTAACGTGTGGGGTTAAAAATAAAAAGGGTACATGGAAATATAGTAAATGCAAAAGAAATGAAAAAGCTCTACTGTAAATGCTCAAATGTGCTGGTAGCATCTATCAAGTTATTGGAGTACCCTTTCGAAGATGTCAGGTGTTCCACGAACGGTTTCAGCGGTTACTAAAGTTTTGGAATGAGGCCCTCGTGTATGTCAACTGGAGTCCCGTAAACGAGTCCCTTGAGGTGTCCCCAAAAGTGAAATTTGTCACTTGATTAATCTAATGAACGTGCTGGTCAAGCGACTAGTTCAACTTGTCCAATCGATCGAGGGTCAAAGATAAGGTGACCAGATTTTTGTAGTCAGAATCGGGGACATGTCCCCGTTTCTGACAATAAAACTGGGGACATTTATAATTAAATCAATAATTAACAGTAATTTAATTTAAAAACAATGCAATAATTAAAAATTGTCACCCAGTTCCATTTTTACATTCTGGGGACAATTTGTAAAACGTCCTGAAAATGGGGACTGTCCCTGGAAAATGGGGACGTTTGGTCACCTTAGTCAAAGATGACTATGGAGTAATTACGCCCATTATTTGCGAAATAGGCTAGAGCCATATCGTGCAGAAACTATCTACATTTTTCATTTACGACCAAACGTTGCAATGCAGAAAAATGCTTCTTTGTATGTATTTTAACTACCTTCAGGGACATCCTGTATACATACATATAAAAAATTAGACTATTTGGCGTTTGAAGGAAGAATAATCTTGACTGGAAAATGTAGCATCAATATGTGAAATAAACATCGTCAAAGTTACTTTGTCACAGCTCAAAAGTACAAAATCTTAAACTATTAATTTGGCCTAATTAATAATACCTAAATTTAAGTACACTAATAATTAATTATTTAAATTATATACAATTTTGATAACATTGTTTTATATTTAAACAGACGAATTTTTCCATTAAAACTGAAGCGAAATGTATTTCCTCTAGCATTGATGTATATAGCAAATTTTGGCTGAGGGTTCCCCACCATGTCCAGTGCTGGGAATGGTAGATGGCTGAAATGTGAAGGTCAATAGTTCTGGCCTGCCGCGCGGCTGTCAATCTAACGGTTTTGAGTTTTGGCCGGTTTTCTCTACATGTTACGTGAATACGCGTTAAAACCCCTTAAAAAATCGTCTGCCCAAGGCACCCCCCCACCTTCCATGACAGATACCATATGTGCAGGTTTGCCTTAAGTGCATTTGGCAAGGGCATACCCATATTAAAACAGAGCCCAAGTTTCGAAAGTGACGCAGTGATGCTTTCACTTAATATTAGAAAAATCACCCTGTCAAAAAACTCAAAATAAAAATTTTCATCTAATAGTTTTTTAGTTTAAATCTCTGAAAAATTATATAATATTAAAAAGAAATGTAAAACTTTAAGCATTAAGCCCTAAAATAATTGCATTTAATCATGTTCACAGTAGAGTCTCGATAGTTCGAGTCTCGATTGTTCTAGTTTTTCATACAACTCAGTTAGTGAAAAAATCAGTTTAGCTCCCAAATAATGACCAACATATATAAAACATATAGGGGCTCCGCGCATTTGATTTTGATAATAAGGTAACGATCTATAAAATACTTTCGAGAGTCTAGCATGCCCAGATACGTCGAAATTTGTCTTAACATTGCCCTTTGAGTTTAATTATACATAGATTACAGCATAAAAAGATAATTATTTTGCGATGCGATGATTCAGAAACCTATGTACATTCAATATGGAGTTGGTTTAAAACTTTTTTCTTTATTTATACTGTTTACCTGTTCTTCACGTGGAAAAAAGTGAATGTTTCCCTCTAACACATATGATTGGGATAATTTCCGTCGATGAGGAATCTAAAAATACTGAATTATTTATTTTATGTAATTATATGAATTACAGTCATCAGTCTGTTTAGATATATAATGAGAGTGTGAAATTATGATAAAAGAACTAAGAACCGTCATTTTTTTTATCTAAAAAGAATGAACTTCAAGCTCAGCAGACGAACTACTGACTTTCTAAATGCTTTATTTCCATTAAACAAATTTTATTATTTAGGTAGCATTAACACCTAGGAAAGAACATGTCCCACTATTTTTAGATCGACTTATTTGCCTTGTAATTCATAAACCGTTAGCAATATACTATATACATAAACGAAGATCTGAAGTAAAATTTTACGTAACAAACTTCTTAAAATATCGTTTGAGAGTACTGATACAGAAACACCTAAATGAGGCACACGTTTTACAAGCAGACTTTTTAATGTTAAAAGTGCACCCTATTTCTTCATTGATGTCGTATGTGTAAAATTACATAGCAGCAGATGGTGTAATTTAAGAGAAAACCGCCTATATAGAAATATAGGCGATTTTTTTTTAATTGCCGGACAAAAATTCAAATACTTGGTGCACCCGGAAGCTCTATCAGAAATCCCTCTCCCAAAGAAAGTGCTTGTATATTTTCTGTAGATGTTCTCATAGACCAGCGTTTCTCAACCTGTGGGTGATGCATGTTTTTAAAAAATTTATTTATTCTCATTTTTACTCAAAATCTTATTTATTCTCATTTTTACTGAAAAATATATCCATTTACGCTTAAAATGTTCATTCAAACTTTACTGATAACATTATTTTGTAGAAAATTAGACTGAATGTTCATTATTAAAGATTAAAATACTGAATGCATGCAGAAAAATGTGAGGGGGGGGAGCCACTGTAAGTTAGCCTTTGTTGGGGGGGGGGCGACGTTAAAAGGTAGAGAACTGCTGTCATAGACATTCTGTGCAACGTTGACATGCTGCTTTGGCAATGGCGCGATACTGCTGTACGGAAAAGAGTCTACGTGTCAATACAAAATATTGACTATTATTTTCCGAAATTATTAACCTGCTCTAATAATTAATGTGATAATATGTAACTACATTTTTTCATTTAAATATGCACTTAGATCACAAAAATTGCTTTATTTCCATTTATCTGTTTATTAATTTAATGATTTCGATAGTTATCATTATAACATTTACAAGCCCGGTCCCGTCTACCTCGAATATTATCCAGACTATTTCAAAATATTTTTTCTTAACTACGGGCACATGCCGTGAGGCATTCAACACTACTACGACCGTAAGCGTTGGGCAGTACATTATGAGGGCTCATGGCGTGCTCCAACATTATCCCAAAATAAAAATGTAGGTTACTGCTTAAAATTTATGTACAATCGTAGAAAATATTAAGCCATAAACACAGGTCTAAACAGCTAATTTAACACGTAGAATTCAAAATATCACACCTACATTCAAGCTCTTTTTTATTTTTATTTTTACTGTCCTAAGGGTAAAATAAATTCCTTATATTTTCAGGTTAATTATACTTTTTTCAAACTCCAGGGGGGTGCAAGTGCACCCCCTTGCACCCCCCTCCCGGCGCCCATGACACAAGTGTAATACTTGATAGTTATGATGGAATAATTTCTGCATTGCATCAGCTGCATATTGATACTACAGAGAAAGGCGAAGCAAGAAATTATATTTGTAGTCAGCAAGAAGTTATATTTGTAGAGTTACTTGCTGGATAATTTCCACAAGACTAGCCAGTCACTGCAAGACCTCCAAATTTGTCTAGATGTAAGTAGGAAATTTTATGCTTCACTTTCGGATTTTGTTAAAGGTTTCAGGGATATGTTTGATCATTTTGTACAGAAAGCAGAGGAAAAATTGCCTGATGTGTTGATTACAAGAAAAGCAGATATAGTACAGAGGCGGATCCAGAAATTACTGAAGGAGGGGACGATTTTGTACCTGAAACAGGGGGATAAAATGGGCAAAATCATTTAATAATTAATTAACATAATAAATTATGCCAATTAATGTAATTAATTATCTATACTATTAAAATCTGTGCGCGTCTGTCTGTCTGTGTGTGTGTGTGTGTAGCATCATCTCCTCCTAAACGGCTGGGAGTTGAGTTTCGACCGAGGTATCCATGAATTCGGAAAATTTTCAGAAAGAACCTCCGCTAATTTAAATTTCGAAATTCGAATTATTTTAAGAGATATTGATAAAAAAAACCCATCAAAAACGCTAACTTTTGCTCTCCGCAATTCCGCCATTGTAACTCCTGTAGTGAAAATCTGAGAAATAAACATCGAGGTTGCCATGTATGGCGAATTTATAAAATTATTTAGACTCCTGCAGTAAAAATAAAAGAATAATGATTTTTTTTTTCTGTTTAGATTATTTCTTCTGTTAGATTCCTTCTTTAGTACCTTTCTTAGAAAAGTTGACGATAAATATTCAAATTAGTGTAACTCCGTACTTAATAGCGCATGTTTTTTTGCGTTTGTACTGCTAATTCTATGGCACGATTGAGATGAGCCAATGTTACGAGCGGATGGATAGATAATTTTTTAAATCCCGCCAAGCAGGGTATAACAAAATAGGAATTCTGTATAAATACGAATGTTTTTTTTTTTTTTTTTTTTGGGAGATGAACGAGAATGTTTTTAAGCCTAATAGATATAGTTGGTATTGCCTATACATTATTGCATTTACTGTGAAGTTAAATTTAGGATTCATTTTGGCTATTTGCCATCGACTATCGGTGTTAACCCATTTGTGCCTGGATATTTTTTCGATTTTTACTGATAACAGAAATAATAGATAAATTTCTGATGTCAACTTCTTGAACAAGGGATGATTTCTTTTAAAATCATTATGCATAAAAATCGAAATATTAACATCCTATTTGGTCATGTTAAAATATTTTGTAGAGTTGAGGCTCAATACTCATGAATAAAGCTAGGAAAAATAAATAACGTTTTCGACTAATAGCGAAAATGCCGTCCCAAAAAAGGGACACTAGGCATAAATGGGTTAATTACGCCAATATGGCAGTCCTAGCTAGCATAAATAAATTTCATTTCATGTTCTATTTTTAATATTGCTACAGTTTCCGTAGTTACGGAATCCGTTGCTGCCACTTAAGCTATTAAATTTAACAATTAAGTAAAAACACTCATTTTCACAGCTCTTGACTCAAAAAAGGAAAACGTATTGGATATGAAACAATTAGAACATTACCACAATCACCATGTCAATAACGCGAACCTGTAACTTTGGTTAATTTTAACTTAAATTCATTTTCAAGATCTTTAAGAAATCCTGTATACTATGTCAAAGCCTCATATCTCAATACCGATTAGTTTGCAAGAAAATTGATTAATCAGTATAAACTGAAGCAATGAACCTTTGTAAGCGTTTTTCTTGAAACGAGGAAAATGCAGATTGACGGTTTTGGTCTAGAAGTGGCAATAGGGAGAACTACTTAATTCAGTAACGTTAATGGGGAATGATAATTGAATATGCGCATTCACAAAGACCCCAAAATCAAGAGAGTATGAAAAGTCAGGAATATGAAATGAAAATAAAAAACAAATCAAATAATACGAGATATAAATAATAATAATAACAATAATACGAGAATGACATTGAAATCATGTGTACAACAAAGGTCCCAATTACTTATAATATTCTCCTAGCAATCACTTAGTCCGAAGAGTGGCCGAGCGCATAGCGCTCTGAACTGGGAGGCGGAAGGTTTCTGGTTCAAAACAAGTCGCGTCCGCCGACCTAACCGTTCGGAGTTTTCCTGTATTCCGTTCGAGAAATAAAACTGTACTCGCAACATGCATATGTTAGGAAACATATATGGCTGGTTTCCTCCAAAACGTAGCGTAAATACGGGTTAGGACCCCTTAGAAAGACCCCCATGGAGGACACCCCCACCCCATGACCTAGATCCCATGTGTGGAGACTAGATAGAGAGTTCAATTTAACGCCTAGCGGCGTGTGCAACTTATAGAAGCAGTTCCACGATACCGAATCCACCGAGAAAAAGCCTGGGCAAGGTCATCCAAGAGAAGTTGCTTCTTTTTTGATCGCCAATGACACTGACATAGTTTTTGTGCCATCATGTTGCAGTCATCTCAGATTTGCACTCATGACGTCAACGTTTCATCACGATTTAAATAATTTTTCACTTTTTTAGATTCCACATCACTGGGTTTAATTCGAATTATATGTGTAACGAAAGTATTCGTTTCCTACCGTGCGGAGAACGGGTACTCAGCTAGTATTACTGATAAAATCCATATATGAGATGATTAAAAAGGACAGGTAGTAGTATCCGCCATGCACCCCTTAGAAAAAGGCTACTTAATTTTCATTATACTTTCATAATATATTTTAACAGATTAAAACAAGGTCTTTGGACTTCGCCCAAACACAGGATTTTGGACCCAGGAGCGGGCGATCGCCCCCCCCCCCCCTTGGATCCGCGCCTGATATAGAAGGCACATCAAGGGTGATGAAGATGATGCTTTAGAGAACCTTGAACCAAGTTCAGAATCAAAACATTTATACCTGTGATGGATGCATTAAAGTCAAGTCTGGCACAGAGGGCCTCAGTATGCAATGATGCTGCAAAAAAAGTTTTCATTCTTAGCAAAATTACGAGCTAAAGAAGGCGAGAATTGTGAAGGAGTTAGTTCTTTATGCCAGACATATATCCAGAAGGTGTTGACAGGATTCTTTTACTAGAAAGGAATCATTTTCATCATTTTGTTAGACATAGTAAAGCCTATGATTCTGCTGAACATGATAGTCTGATACATCAGGATGTATTTAAGGTAATACTTAGCGATCGTATCTAATCAGCATTCCCTAATGTAGAAGCAATTTTGGAATTGCTTCTTACTATGATGATTGCAAATTGCTCTGGAGAAAGACCTTTTTCTCCGTTGAAGGAGATAAAAAAATGCATTTACAACAGACTCGAGATAAATTATGTTCCCTCAGTCTCGTGCGCATAGAAAGCAAAAAACTACGGTTTATCGTTTGATCACGTCATCAGTGAATTTGCTCTGGCAAAGGAAAGAAAGAAGATATCGTAATGTATTATAAGTTACATTTTTTGTGTGTTTTTTTCACAAAGTTTTTATTTATTTTACCTTATAACATGTCTTCGGAGATTAGATAAACCCTCGAAAAATTGTGCCTTTTAAAAGCGCTTTTGTTTCTTTTTATCAGAATTTGCATTTGTTATGAATAAAAATGACTTAAGTTAAAGATTTATAATTTTACTATCGATATACTTCTCAATTGTATTCCAGTTAAATCCTTTAGGCATCCGAAATTCATATTTAGTATTGACATATAATATCTGGACTTATAAAGGGCCCCATATCTCAAATAGCTTAGGGCCTTATCAAGTCCAGATCCGGCCCTGCACACGAGCAGGGCTTAATTTGCATAGGAGTCACCGGAGCTCAGCTCCTGTACTTCTTTTATAAAAGCGAATTTTTAGATGTTAAGCAGAATTCGGCGGAGCTCATGAATATAGTGCTCGGGGTCCCACCAGTAGATTAACTCAAAATTTTCTCCCTTTTCTCATACAAACTAATTTCAGCGGACAGACTAATCAGGAGCTCTATTTTCCTCCAGTTGTGGGAAACAGCAGGTGGTTAACACTGCCGAGACTTGTGGTTACTTGAGGTATAGTCTTAAGAAGGAACGTCAAGGACCGTAAGTTGGCTAAAGACACCCCGCAGTTGTTAAAGAAGTCGATAACTAAGCCACTGAGTCTGTGTAGTAGGCTGATGACCACCGACTATTTTCCAACAACCGAGGGAGAATAGAGCTCCCTCGTTTCGCCTCGAACTGATCTGAGAGCAACAGATTTTGAGTCTTCTACTAAGTATTGTTTAGATTTCTTCATAACTAATTTTAGAATATTTCATTTCATTGTTCTGTGAACTATTGAAAATATGTTATTACACGAAAATATCTTTGAATTATCATTATTTAATAAAATGTACTACCGACACTTGTACTGCAGGGATCGCGGGGGTTTACAGTACGCCATTGAATATGAACATAAACTCTAGAGAATATTAGGCTTCGGTACCTTTTTTGCTAGAAATTAAGTCCTGCACATGAGAATAAAATGAAATCCAAATTCCCCTAATTTTAAAATTGAAAAAAAATTTAAAACATTATCTACACAAATCAATAAACATATTATGGGATAAAATACTTTTCTGTTGAGTTCAGTAACCAAAAATGTTATTTTTATTTAATACAGAATTTAATTTAATTCAAAAATAAAATATAAAATAAAAGCAGTCCCCGCACCCCGATTTAGCCATGTAAAGTCAAACTAATGCAAATCCATAACCTTTTTAAGTTACAGAATTAGTACAATTCAATTTCTTAGGTTTGAAAATAAACTTTCAGTTGCATTAAAAAAATCCAGAAATTTGTGAAAAATAATTCAAATACGCATTCGTGTAGTCTGTAATTGCATTAGTCATAAAGAAATACTTAAAGGAAAATATTCATTAACCAAAAGGATGCAAAAAGATTGAACTTGAGTTGGCAGCTATGGAACACTGAGATCAGCATCTATGGTAAGGTATTTGCTAAGGTAAAATACCGATATTTTCGGTATTAGCTATGAATAGAAAATTATTTTTTTCATTATTAAAAAGTTTGATTTAACTTATCTGCTGTTCTTTGAAATATATATATAGGGTATCCCAAAAATTTGGTATGCTTTAATTCTTTATCTATCAGAGAAAAGTGGAACGTAAATAGAAACTGGTGTCCACAGTAACGTAAGAAAAAGACTATACTAAGAAATTTTTTTTTTTCATTAACTCTCAAAAAAAGTTACACTTTTTAAATTTGTATACAAACCCCGTAGGAAAAAAAAAATCCATTCTTCAGTAAAATGACTTAAACCATTTTTCAAGGGCTCTCGAAGAGAAAAAAATTACATAGGAATAAATTGCATTGTGTTTCTGGGGCTCTACACAAATAACGAAAAGAAATAAATAAATGCATAAATAAATAATACTTTTGCTATTATTTGTATTGTATAATCCCTTACCAAATTTGTTTGAATATATTTCTGAACCTTTTTTGTTTGAAGGCTGAAATTTTGTCCATCCCCTAATTAATGTATGAGGCGCATTTTACTAACTGAGAATATTTTTTGTACAAAGGTTGTATAAAAATTAAAATTTTGTATTTATTTAGATTTAACCTCCTGAAAATTTTAGTCGATACCATAAAATTCTGTGCTTGTATTTACATAACTTTGTAATTTATAGTACAGATATTTCTATGACCAATATTTAAGGAATAAAAGCTTAGATTAATGGTTTTGGGACAACTGGTATCAGGGCTCAAAATGAATCATGTAACCATGGCATAATCAACAGTTCTGCAGCAAGTTTTGCTATGAATACTTAAAACTTGTTAGTTTCTTTCTCAGATATATCTTAAGAGTACCTGGCTACTGAGCCATTCTCAGAATCTAAAAGTTCCTTTACAAAATAACAGGTACGTAAATTCTGGACACTTATGAATAATCTTCATGATAACAAATTTACATCGCTGTGGGATCAGTAATTCATTATCAGGAAAGCGTTGGTTGGCATTCAGTGTTATTATGGCACATGCTTTGCTTTAAAGAGGGATGCTAAATATCCGATATTTTATTGGACTTTCATTTTTATAGTTTAATTTTTATTGCATGTAACTAGGCCTGACTTACAAACTTAAGAGGCCCAGTTACATGCCGTAAAAATAACTAAAATTCACAAATACCCTGATCTTGGGTGTTTACCCGAGGCAAGGGTAAGTACCTATTTTATAAATACCCCACCTACTGGGTATTTATCCAACTCACATCTATAGCGGAGAAATCCTCATTTTTAAAAAATCTCACTCAGTTTTGGGGAAAAGGCGAGAAACTCTCACCCATTTTTTTTCATAATGAAAACCCTGTTATTGTTCTTGTATTAATTCCAGCACAATCTTCAAAAAATACTGAATACCAGTATTGTATCTTTGGTCAGATATTGCAAATGGGGTGATGTGAGTGTCGAGGAGAGGAAAAAGGAATTGAATATTTTTATCCAGAGAGTTCATGATATTGAGAATATTGTTAATGCTGCAGCCAGTAAGAGTGAATGTGCCGTCAACATAGCAAATCCAGAAAGGAAAAGATAGCTTATTAAAAAAGGTAGATATGAAAGTAGTGCACAGAAATGTCACAGAAAACAGGAAAGAAAGGATTTCCCATACACAAGTCATCAGACTATTTGTAAAAATTACCTTGAAAACAAAGGGTGGTTTGTGAGAGGCTAGTTCTGTAAAATAACGGGTATGTAAATGCTGGACACTTATCAATAATCTTCATGAGTGAGTAATTCACCTATTTTGAACTATGAGAAATAGAATCTGTTCTATCTATTTTCAAGACCGGAAAGAGCACCAGCAGTAAGGGACAGTAGTAAAAAAGGGAATCTCACATCAAAAGACACCATAGGGATTTCGGAAGGAGGAAAATTAGCAATTATCTTTGCAAAATTAACAAAATTTTTCACAACAATTACTAGAAATCAGAGAGGAAAAATTATCATAATGTATTTAGCTAACTGATAAGAGGTTGTGTAATAGAAAAAATGGGATGAAACAGAATATTAGCTTAAAGGACTTTCAGCAGAGCATAAAATCTAGCACTGTTGCTTATGGAGGCCATCAGATTGTATTTTATAGAATCAGATAGAAGAGGACTAGATTTAATGACAGATTTAGTTTGCAAAAATCTTGATTGGAAAGATCATGTGGTAGATTAATATATAGACCATCAATAACTACTTGTGATTGGTTAACAGCATCTGCATAATGCTGTGCATCAAGAATAACAATTTGGACAGGGGTGGTCAAATAGGCTAATAAGAGAAAAGCCTGAAAATACAGAAACTTCAATCTGCTTTAGTTGATAGAAAATTTACCACCAAAACAGTCAACAACTATCCAACCACAAGAGGAGAATCAAGGCACTTCCTATGATGTCTATAACAGTCAGGCATAACGATTTTCAGTGACTAATTGAATTGCTAAGAATAGATATCCAAGGGTTAAACCTTATAGCATTTATTTAGGACTGGATATTTTACAAAGAGATCTACTAAAAAATTAATTCATCCTAAATGAAATAATAAATCATACTTAACACATAACCAGTTCATTGAGCAGCTTAGCTCCTAAAAAATAGGGACTTAAGGGACTAAAAATTTTTAAAAAGGAACCTTTATATAAAAAAGGGACGTCCTAAAAATTTTAAAATTAAAAAATGGAATTATTTATTACAATGAAGTAAACAAGGTGTAAAAAGTGAATTTTTACTAAAAACTAGCAGGAAAAACATGAATTTAACATAGAATAAATTAAATAGAAAAATGCCCCCCCCCCCAAAAAAAACCCCTACAAATTTTATACTTGCAGATTTTAAAAAAATGTATCTTAACATTCACGAGAAAAAATTTGAAAACTTTATAAAATACAGAGCTCTTACTCCTTACTTTAAAATGAAAAGACCAATAAGGTTATTTTAATAAGTTTCTTACTTAAACTAAGCAGGAATAATGGATGAGACTGTCAAAAAAGCAAAAAAACTGAAATCATACAAGAGCTAAAAATTTGTACACGTGATTCTTGTGTATAATATATGTGAAAGAAGTTTTAAGAAGTAAAACATCAACTCATGGTACAAGATAAAAATATTACACAGTTAATTAATAACTACTATCAGGAGTCTATAAAAGAAAGCTGAATTTTCAGAATTAGTTGAACAGTAGAAATCAGCCAAAAAACTGAAGAATCTCATTCCTGAATTAAGTAAGAGAAAAAATTCTAACAAATGATATGAACTACTTATAAGTGCAGTTTTTGCATTCTTAACCTCTTCTAAAACAGTGCTTTGTTATTTTAGTAAGAATTGCCTTTAATAAAATTTTATATCTGTTAATCAAGACAGACCATTGCAAATAAGAAAATACTTAGATTTTGTAGACTAACAAGAAGAGGGTATGAACTCGGAAATTCATTTTGGGCTGACACTCTGTATAACAGTAGAACTCCTTTAGGATGTTCTCCCCTTCATGCAATAGAGTTTAGTAGGGGATTAATTCCAGGGAAAAAGGCCTTTGAAACTTAGCTTATATACAGCTTGGGTGCAAAAATGATGTTTGGGGTTCGATGCTCGTGCTTGACTTCCCCCCCCCCCAATTCTCCAACATGTGTGTTATACCAATGCAGTGCATTCCAGTTAACACAAAATCTTCTATCCCACTGCTTCACAAAAAAGAATCTCTAAACTTAAGAAAAAAATCTTTTTTCCATAGGCAAAAAATACCCAAATTGTAGAGGGAAGACTTAGATATGAAAATATTGTTTATGTTAAGATACTTTTCATGAACTAATAAAAAACTGAAAAGACTGTCAATAGTTCCAAACATAACAGTTATTGATGTATGTAATCTAGTATGTGATTTGTGTCATCTTAAAGCAGATTGAACATTGATTTTGACACACTTATAATGGTATTCACCAAATGAAATAACAGTGTGACTTAGGTTATCTGAATGGCGAGCTTGACAGTGGAAGACGATGTAAAAATTGTATTGGTCAAATGTCAAAGTAATCCTTGTATTTGGTATGGTGAATACCATTTTCTCTAATAACCTTTGAAGTAATTTGCTCCTAAATTAACTTACGGATTTAATGTTTGATGAATATGGCCATTTTAATGTGTTACTATTAGAAAACTTAAAAGCAGTTGTGAATTTCTCTATAAGGCACTGTTGCTACGATGACCAGCACCTAAACTTTTACACTAGTTAATTTTTTTGTGGAACTAAAAGTTTTTGAGAACAAATGATAAGCAAATGTAAATAATAAAATAAAAGAAGAAGAAGAAGAAACAGACAAAATAGTTTATAATTAGTATTTAGTTAATCTTTTGTATTAAAAAGTTTAAAAATATATATACTTTGAAATTTTTTAATACAAAAGATTTTACATATCGCAAATGTAGGTTTTTAATTGCTAACCTGTTTGCTTCAATCAGTGCAAAGAGGTAATAAATAAACTTAATCATCTGTGCTCATAGTCACTTCCTAGAATTGGTCTTCGAATGCCCCACAGTGTAGAGCACTACACACATAAAGGAAATCTTTACTATGGTAAGAGTAAGAAGCTTAGAGTCAGTGTTTTATCTTAATTAGTATTAAGAAAGACAATTTGTAAGCAAAAAAATATTAATTAGGGAAACTAACTGATGTATCTAAAAAAATGTGTTAGTTAAAAAAAGGTTTAGCAAAAACATACATATGTTATTCTTTTTTCATTTCAAAAATGTCTTGTTGATACTTTCACATGATCAACATATTTATCAATGTATTTTAATGCAAGCAAAAAAAGATTTTATCTCTTTGTTAAAGAAAAAGTAATGAGGCTCTAATATTTTTTAAATTCACCACTACTTAAAAGTGTTTGAAGAAGTTCTCACAATGATTAGAGGATCTTACATGAATTTAGCAAAAAGTTAACTTCTTTTACAAACATAGTTATCAACGAGCATATCACAATGATTTTTTTCTCCAATACAATCACCCATAATTAAGTATAATAATGTTTTTTTAAATTTCATAACATAAATAAAATTAAAATTACTTAATTTTAGTTAGTTTTTTGAATAAGAATTTTCCAAATTTCTGCACACAACTAAATTACACTAAAAAAAAAATGAAATCATACATGAATAAGCAAATTTAATTATGTAACTGCCATAATAAGTTTGAAAATATTCTACTGGTGGAGAAGGGGATTTGGGAGTTATTTTAGATATTTTATAGCTAAAAGTAATGAATAAGGACACTGGATTTCAGATTTATTTTCTAATTTTTAAAGGAAATATTTGATAAAGTGTGAAACATGCTTTCTTTTTAAATTTTCAAATTCATATTTTTCAGATATAAAACATATATTTATGAATGTATAAAAAGTTGTTTAAATTTTTGGTGTATAACTTAAAAATTCCATAAGCAAAATATATCATTTTTAACTGACTTTAGCCCGTTCTATGACGTAACTAACAAAAATTTGTCACTGAATATAATGAAAATTTCGATATCAGTATTAATAAGAAGCAGTACTTTTATCCTGCCCCCTCCTAAAGTGGGTCATTTAAAGTTGTATGAAAATTAAATAAATAAATATTTATATAATTTGATACTCCATGTCTACATTGCATACAAATTTGAGTACAAAAAATGAGACATAATGTGTAAGTTCAAAATAATTTCCACTTTTTTATGACTCAAAGTGATTAACAGTTTGCTTACTCACTATATTGTCAGTCAACAAAATGAATTTGCAACTGAATAACTACAGCTAAATGTTCATTGAAGTACATTCATTAATGCTTTATAAATTCAAGCGGCAGACCCATTCCTCAAATATTTGCAAAAAATATCTAAAATAAATTTTGTTTAGATATTTAGCTTGAGCAGCATAACTAAAATTCTCTTCTTAAGTTAACTTTTAAATTATTTCATGCATATGATTATCAGGTACTAAATAAGTACAAGTTTTCTAAAACATTTTCATTTGAAATTTATGGAATAAAACATTGATGCAATATTTGCATACTTGCTAACATATAAAAACATTTATCAGGAGCAACTTTGGAAAATATCTGGAGTTTTGAAAAGTTTTCAGGAACGGGTTGCGACTCACTTTTTAAAAGGTTGCAACTTAAATAGAAACTTTGTATAAAAAATACACATAAAATGATACTTATAGAAAGATACAATCATTTTGACTGAAAATTCATTGTCTTCCTCAGTCAAAGCTCTTCGCCTTGCTATGGGTAATCCTCTCTCAACTCTTTTATGTGATATTTATATGCATTATTTTGAAGAGAAGCTCTTCAAGGCCATGAAGAGTAATTTTCTATAATGGCTTTGACTGAGGAAGACGGAACGAATTTTCAGTCAAAATGATCATATCTTTCTGTAAGTATCATTTTATGTGTTTTTTTCCCGAAGATTGTAACTTATTCACGATAAATGGTATTTAAAAATTAACCGAATACTGAATTAATAATTAACATAAAAATATTAATCATTAATTGTAAGATATATTTATACTAGATCCTTAAAAATGGAGTTCAATTGATCTTGTAACTTTATTATATTAAACCTGTTATTTCAAACATAAAAAACAAAAATAGATCAATGTAATTAATACAACTAAATATGAGTACTGAAATCACACACTCCTACTTTTAACCCGTATGGCAATTTATTTTCCCCTTTCCCACACGTACGATAAACATGTTTTTTTCGGTTTTGCCTGCAGTTATTGTCTATTTTTTTTTTTTTTAAGTTCAACTCCAAGGTTGGCTATTTTCCAGAGAAAAATTGTGTTTTGTGGAGTGTCCGGAGTAGTAACAGATTTACGGAGTTGCTCCGGAAGAAATGGAGCAGTTAGCAAGTGCATATTTGTCAACAAAGTGAAATATAAAATTTTGATTTGCTTCTTACTAAAAAAAGCAACTAATTGCTTATGAAGACATGTTAAATAGAAGGGTTACTTTAAAAAGAAAGTGAAATGAAATCAAGTATTAAAGAAAACAAAATTTATTTGCAATAAATTTTAAGAGTATCTATAAAAAAAATTATAAGTGCAAAATAATTACAATGAAGATTTCAACAAGGAAACATTTTCCTTTAGTTTTATAAATCATTTTCAATAATCAGACTACTCAGAAGATAACTAGTTAAAAAAGAAAACAAAACAATACATCCATGAAATGTTAAACAGGTGAGCAATGTTCTTGATTGCAAAATTTTGAAATTTGTTCCATATGTTACACACATCACAGTCTTTCGATGGAAGCTAAGAAGAATCTCGGAAGCAAGTTTTGTAGTGTATCCCAATATATATATTATAAAATTTATGCAGGCAGATTACTGCTGAGCTCTAATGAAGATAAATCTTCATGTCATGGCACCGAAAACTGGATTGTGACGACAGATACTAGGCCCATACTCTTCATATGCAGCTTTAGTGTGGCATACTTGATAAAATTCAGGCTAAAAGGTTAAAAGAAATAGCATTAAAAATACATCTCAATACAGTAAAATTGAAATCCATAATTTTAAATAAAGCAATTCTGAAAATAAATAAATAAATAAATAAATAATAATATATAGTTATGGTGTATAACTAATAATGCTTCTAGACTTTCATAGAACATTTATTGGAATTTTTGTGTGTGCTCTATAGGTAAAAATTAGCGGTCGCCACTCGCCACGTGGCAATTAAACGCCCACATGTGGCGATAAAAAGGATTGCCATTGGTCGCCACTTCAGTCGCCATTCTCCCACTTCCATATCTTTTTCAGCAATATAAAATAAAGTAAAAATGTAATCTAAATCTATTCATAGCATTTTATTAAACAAACATAAAGTTAATTTAGATATGTATTATTTTGCACAATTTCAAAGAGACATTAATTTCTTTTAATGATTCTTTCAGACTGAAGACTCAAATTCATAATAAAAAGTTGTTTATTTTTATAAATTAATACTTTTTAATACAATTTAACTTTTATTTATAATAAATGTAATACGATAAATTTATTTTAATGATAATAAAATAAATGATTTAAATTTTAAACAAATAAAAAAATTCGGCTGGTGTGTGGTGATTAACTCAAAAAAGTGGCCATTAAAAAAATTGGACGCTACTCGTCACTGGCTATTAATCAAATAAGCTAATTTTTACCTATAGTGTGCTCCTACACTATTTTTGATGAAGAGCGTTATTTTGTAACTCTTAATTATATGTACCAATTCTGTTTTGTTTAAAAAAGACTGATGCCCCTAAAATGCACTATGATGATGGGAACTCTTGTGTGTGCTCCTACAAAGGAACTGTTTATGCTACAAACACTATTGCCATTACTTGGAAAAAATGAATAATGTAGTCCATAGAGAACTTTAAAATTCTGAAAATCTACCCATCCTCTGATTTTTAGTTACCTTTTGTAATTTTCAGCTTTAGAAGCTTTTCTATAGAACACAAAAGTGAATTATGTTAGACTATTTTTCATGAGCTGCTTAACATATTGCATCAAATATCAAGTTAACAACGTGCGGTGTCCTCGCTGTGAGGACACCAAACTCTGACGTTTTGACTGTTGCCAGTCACAAAGAATAGATTTGATTTCTATAAAAATAGTTGCGGGTGACATTGCTCCATGAGAATCCTTTACTTTTTAGCACGTCATTGCCCGTAAAAAAAATTGTCATGATACTTTTTAACAGCACTGACATCTGCTGAAAAATGGAAGAACGCGAGAACAGCTGGATAGATTGCTCAATGCTGAAAAAAGGGCAGCCGTTGCCATAGCTCGACTTCACTACCAGGAAGATGGCGGACGATTGAAACGATCATCGCGTGCCACAGATCTAGAGACCCTTTTTTGACGACAGCTGCACAGCCAGCTGTAGTCAAAAAGGGTCTTTTACTATCCAAGCTGCATTCAAGTCCGACTACCTTGAGACTATCCACACTCTTTATCCTAATGATGTCTGGTTTCATATTTTACAGGTGGTTCAAAATCTGATGGTGATAATTGTGGAGCATGTTTTTATTGCAAAGACTTCTTTGAGGGTTATGTTGCTGTTGGCTCTCCAGCAACTAATTTTGATGCTGAAATTGAAGCCATCAGCCAGGCTGCTTCAAAGCTCATCACTATTTCCTCACACCCCAAGACTGTCGTCTCGCAGGACACAATTGAAACACTGGGATCCTTCCGAAAAGATGACACTGAAAGAGTGAGTGCAACTCAAATTTTTCTTGATAAGATTTTAAACAATGGTTGGACCTTCACTCTTCAGTAGAAATTTGCTGACAGACTAGCAAAGGCTGGCAGTTCTTTGACTCAGGCATCTTGCCTGAATATCTACAGTGAGATAAAGAAAAAATTTTCTTATACAATTAAAAATCATCAATCGAGACTCATACTACTGGAAAGTCTGGGAAAAAACTTTTGACCCATCCTCTGCTGGACAATCTTACTAGATGAATAGCTATTGTGAATTTTAGACTCTTGACTTCACATGACTTTTTAGGGGATCACCTTTAGAGAACTGGTGTTTCACCTTCACCTGACTGTCCTCTGTGTCCAGAGAGGCTTTATGGATTTTACTTGACTTATCTTCTTTTGCTCTTCATATTTTGTGGACAATTTTTATAACAGATCTGAACTGTACTTGGCTGCAAGAATGAAGTTGTGATCGAGACTCTTCTTAGGTGTAGAGTGATAGAAAAAAAGAACAGAGTTAGCTTGGAATACAGGGTTGTATTCCCCACCCTGGATGGGTTTTGGGTTAAAAAACCATTTTTTTTTGGGGGGGGGGGGATTAAAATATTTGGTACGTTGTGCCATAACATTTATAATACAACCACCAACAACAGGCTATGCAGATAATGTATATATGCATAGATAATAACAGTATTTTGCTTTTGTGGTGGATGTAATAAAAAAAAAAAAAAAAAAAAGGTACACAGTCTTAAAAAATCTGAGCCATTACATGTTAAGATAGGTTTGAAATTACAGAAATATACAGCAACACTAGGACAAATTTAATCAGAATTTAGCAACTGAGAAGAGTTACAGACTAACTGCAATTAAAATAAATAAATAAATAAATTACTTACTGTAGATCCAAGTAAACTACCTCCAAACCATACGGCATATCTTTGCATGTGATGTGAAATGACTTGTACTTCAATAGGTTTGGGCTAAAAATGTAAAACAATAAATAGATCAATTAAACAGCCATTAATCCTGCATAAATTTAACAGTTCAACACTTTAAAATAATTACTTGTATTTGCTATGCAAACATAACCAGTTTTAAACAGGCAGGAAAGTTCTAAATTTTTAAACCTTTCAATCAACTTCATTTTTTAGTTCTTAAAAATTTCATTTCCATTGAGAATTGTTGGGGTGTCTAAAATATATACTTTATGATTGAAATTTGTATTTAATATTAATGAGGATTTCAATATCCATAATTTAAAAAATCCCTTTAGGTTTGGGTTATATTATTAAGAATCTGAGTATAAAAGAGTAACTAACAGTACTTTTAGAGAAGTATTTAAATTTTTTAAAATTTAAAATCCTCAATAAATAAAAAAGTTTATTAATTTATTCTGTCGCATGTTATTTTTTAAATATGATGATTTAGGGATTTTAAAATGGAAAAATTCAATCATATTACATTAAAAAAAAATATTAAACTACCTTGATTCTACCACCACTTAACGTTTCACTGAGTTTTAAACGAGCATCAACAACTCTTTTAATGTCTCGTTGTAACCGTCTACCAAAATCCCGGAACATTGTTGAGCCGCCAGACAACACAATATTCTACAAAGAAAAGTGAAAAAAAAAGAAAAAAAAAATTAACAAAAAGAAAACAATTATCAACATAATTATGTATAATGAAAATGAGATTAGAATGATTATATTTTTATTCGGAAATACAATATTACGCCTTTTACTCAGAATTTCATAAACTAGGTGCTTCTAAATTTTGAAATGACTAGTTGCATACAGACATGACATTTTAGATGTGATGTTCATATACCTCAAAAATTTAATCTTTTCTTTCCCTTTTTAAAGTCTGAAAATTGAACAATCTGAAAAATAGCATTTAAAAAAATAAAGAATTTTTAACACTTTCGTTAAAGCAGTCAACTTGCACATTTGCAACCCATTCCGATTTAATGACCCTCTGATGAAGTCCTGACCCTTTTCCAATACCTTTTATAAACTTTCAATTTAATGACCATTTGATTATTTGCTCAAGTCCCGTGAAGGTCATTAAATCCCAATTCAATTGTAAAAATAATCCTACTAATATATAAATGTCAATGTATGTATGTTTGTTACTCTTTTGGTTTGATGGATTTGGATGAAATTTGTAATAAAGACAGTTAAAGTCCTGGATTAACAAATGGGCTGCTTTTTATCACGCAAAAAAAACACTTTCATAGTATACAAAAAAAAAAAAAAAAAAAAAAAAAAAAAAAAAAAACTATCTTTTATCAAAGAAACAACAACAACAAAAAATACAATTGAGTTTTTATTTTACAAAGGCCGTCGACAGATGTTGCAAACTTATAGAATATGCAATTTTTAATAAATAAAACATAAGACTTCCTTTTCCACAGGCGAATTTCAAATTGTTACATGATTTCATTTTATGTTATGAAATCTTAATTGAATGAGTCATGTGACAAACTATTAGCATGCTTTTTTTTTTGCGGTGTGCAAAAAGACAACTTTTTTAACAAGTAGATAGATCTGCAGCATTTAATATACATTTGTAAGAAACCCCCTGTATCACGTGACTGATGCTCTATCATCGTTAAATGATCCTAAAATAATATTTTATCTTCTGCTTTGCCTGACTTGGATAAAGAATACACCTGAATAAGTTTTTGAAACTTTCATTCAGCACAAATTGTGCATTTTTCTGTGAAGCTTTTCCCATTCTATTTCTATTGTATTACATCCAGAAAAAGGTTGTTAGAAATATCAATTTTAATTTTGTCTAATCACACTCATGAATAATGGATACACTTTCCAACTTAATGGAATAAGGAAAGAAAATAGGGAAGATGCGTGGATTATGATATGCTTTTAATAAACAGCACTTTAGTGCATATTTAAAATCTGAAGGGCAAAAAGGGCAATGCCCCCCCCCTGGATTTTTGTATGCAGTGTTTTCCCCTTGCTTTTTTGCTCTTTTCAACATGGTAGCCATACGTTAAAGTAGTCTTTGCACCCCCCACATCCTCCCAGGAAATATTCTGACGGCACCCATGTAAAAGGGGGCATCTTCTTAACGTTAGCAGGGGAGCCACTTACCCTAGGGCTGCCCCTGTTTGTAACCATCTTAAATTCCATTCAGAATGAGAGATTTCAGTGCCAAGGAAGCCAGTGAGAAACAGGATTCTCTCTGAACAAGATTTACTAAGATGGCGAACCAACAGGTCGCCGGAGGCAGCTAGTAATAATAATAAAGAGAAATTTCCACAGTTTTGCATTAAAAAAAAAAAAAAAAACATTAGCAGAAAGAAAAGTTATCTTTCAACATGATAATCTAATCTATACACTGCTTGAGAAGAACTGCTTTAGTTAAACTGCTGGAAAACAAATTCACCTTACTCTACTAAAATTGTCTCTCTGTCTACACTTGGTTTATAAACTTCAAGTGGCTAGTTGGAATGCTTCCTTACCAAATTTTTCTTAGTTAAAAAAATAAGTAAATGAAAATATTGCTTTTTGGATTTAGAAAAGTTATTTAGAAGAAATAAAAGAAGCTTGAGTATTGATGGGCTAAATAAATACATTTAAAAGAAAGCTTATCATAAAAAAATAATTTTGTTTTTGTTAAAAAACTTGAGCCTTCCTTGTTTTTGCATGGGCATATCAAAAAATTCTCAAGGAAAAGACAGGGACTTATCAAGAAAAAATTTCAGAGGGGGGGTCCAAATGGTAAAAAAAGCAGAATTTTTCACAACAAAGACTTCATCATTATCATTTTAGTAATAAAAATTTAAATTTCAGGTGTCCTGACCCCCTTGTTAGCCCTTTGAGGCGCAACCCTTTCCCAATGCTGAAAAAAGGGCAGCCGTTGCCATCGCTCGACTTAACTACCAGCAAGATGGCGGACGTTCAAAACGTTCATCGCGTGCCACCAATCGAGAGACCCTTTTTTTGACAACAGTTGGCTGTGCGCGAGCCAGCCAGCTGTTCTCAAAAAAGGATCTCTCGCTCTGTGTCACGCGATGAATGTTTTGATTGTCCGCCATCTTGCTGGTAGTTAAGTCGAGCGATGGCAACGGCTGTCCTCTTTTCAGCATTGGGCAATCTATCCAGCTGTTCTCGCGATCTTCCATCTTTCGGCAGATGTCGGTGCTGTTAAAAATAATCGTGACCATTTTTTGTAAGGGAAAGGACGTGCTCAAAAGTAAAGGATTCTCTGGGGAGCCACGTCACCCTCAACTATTTTTTTTTTATAGAAATCCAATCTATTCTTAGTGACTGGCAAGAGTCAAAACGCCAGAGTTTGGCGTTCCCGGAGCAGACACACTGCACTTTAAAGGGTTAAATACGTCCTTTGGAAAAGAGTACACTTACTTTATACAGGGGCCGTCTAACATCAATTGGACAACTTTGAATGCATGTGTCTACTATTTCTGATATTGGAACCATGAAGTCAGGATTCGCAAACTGAAAATAAATATGCACAATAAAATAATTAGGCTTTCTTTGCATGAAAAGTTACACAGACATAAAAAGTACAGCACACATTGTATATTAGGGTTGGTCAACCTTTCAGGCTTGAAAGCCACAGCAATAAATTTATAAAGTTCCACAGGCCAAATATATAGTATGGCGCAAAATTTGAAATTGAAGAGATGTAGATTTTCTTTCACCTTTGCAAAGACATGATCATGGAGATTTCCTTTTCTGCCCAGCAGGCATCTAAAATATTACTTTTGCGCATTCATTTTCTACATAATTCGCTTTGAACGATAAAATGTTATGCATGCACAGTCTTGAATCTGTAAAATTTTACAAACTTAACACCCTCAAAAATTCAATGAGTTTTGTCATGGTTTGCAGAGTGTGTTTATTGAGAAGGAGAATTCAGGGGTCAGAGCCACTCGTTCCCTCAAAAAAAGTTGATTTAGTGACTGTTTTTGCATAAAAAATGACCATTTTTATGAAAAAAAGTGACTATACATGAAATTTTATTAAGTATATGTTATATGTGAAAAAAGAATGAATATGTGAAGCTTGCTTTATTAGAAGTATATTTTACAAACAATACTAACAATAAAATGATAAAAAAAGTCAGGCTATATAGCTGTTTCGATCAAAAAAATTTTGAGCTTCTTCTCTGTAGATATATTTTCATTCACTGTCTAGGAGAGACTGGACTGTGAAGGACTACTATTTCTACTGAAGATTGAAATTTTTTCGATTGAAACAGCAATATGGCCCTACAAATAACTTTTAAGGTGGTATTTTTTTTTTTTTTTTTTTTTGTGTGTGTGTGTGCAAAGTTTTTAATGTTTTAAATAACAGTTATTTTGAGTGCTTTTGTTAATCAATACAATTTTTTTAGACATTAAAATAAAAAAATTAGTTTAATTGCTCATTTTGCAATTAAAAAAATACTACATAGATGAAAGGCTTTGGTGGTAAAGTTGAAATTAAAAGAAATAAAAAAATTTAGTTTGAACTAAAAATGCTTAGTATTTTATTTAGTCTATTATTTTGCATTCAAAATAATAATAAAAATACAACGTTGAATATAATTTTGGTCTTTGCATTATTCTCTACTCAAATTTCATTTTTCCTTTACAAATTTTGAAATTAGGCTGGATCTCTTCTTCTCGATACTCTTTTCAAGGTTTAAAACTTCTTTATCAAGTTATATTTCTTCGCACTTTAGGTTCTCAACACCTTCCATCATTCCTTGAGCCAAATGAATTTACTGAGTGTTACCTTTAGAGGTTGCTGGTTTTAGCCTCTTACTGGCTTCCTCAAATAATTTTTCTCCGACTTCTTTTTTTTCCTCGGTATTTTTTTCGAGCTTCTTTTAAATCATCTAAATCAGCTTTTATCCTTTTTGCTTTAATTTTATTTTCTGCTTCTTCTGCATCTCTCTTCTTTTTCTCTACTACTTTTTTGCTTTCACTTTTTCTTTTCTGCTCTTAATAGTACAATGTATAGTTGTGATGAGCATTTTGGGCTGAATTCAGCGGCTCTTTTGTAATTGGTACATTAGAAGGGTTGTTATCAAACAATTTTAAACCATCTATAACATTTAATCTTGCATTTAAAGTTCGTTCATTCATCGCAGCTCTCTCCCATGTTAGGATTTTTGATGAAAGAAAAAATCTTCTCTCAACATCTGCACTACCATGATATATAGTTAAACACATTTTCACAAACTTTTCAATAGTGGGATACTTTGAGTTACCAGAGTGGTTTTTAATTTTGGAGTGGTTTTCATTATATTCGATGTTTGATTTACACGAATCTATGAAATGAAGTAGTTCGAAGAAAGAGGTGGGGAAGTGAGAAAATTCTAAAGCCATTAAACATTTTTGTTTTAATTTTACTGTGATAACTTGTGCATCTTTTTTTTTTCGGGGGGGGGGGGGGAAGCACAGATTTGGGCGCAGAATTTTTGAAAAGTATGCTTTTTGCATCAATATGTATCAAGGCATTTCATTTGCCGCGGTTGTTGCGCCACTGCTATTATTTTAACACATTGAAAAATAATGCCTTTCTAATGAATCTCAGAACTTTAATTTTAACCTTAGCATTAATTAGATACAATATTTAACCAGGGATGAGAAAGCACAAGATGAAAAAGGAGTACAAGTGCGTGAGCTCAAATTTAGCCATCAAAAGATTTCTGCATGTGCAGGGGTCGATTAAGGAATTTTTTTCAGGGTCCCATTTTTGAGAATTTCAATGCTCAATTTTATGAAGTACAACACTTATTTTCGTAAATTTTCCTGCCAATTTATAATAAAAGTCACTTTTTTGTTAAAATAATTGATAAAAAATTAAAATATAGGGTAAAATACGAATGAAGGGCCGTTTTAATCGAATATATTTTTGTGAAGGGGCCATTTTAATCAATTGTAATTTTGTGAAGGGTCGCAAAACGGAAGCAATTTTCGTTCTGCGGCGATCCTTGTTGTACCAGATAGTTTTTACAATTAAATTTTACCCACAAAACAAATTATTTCATTTATAAGTAAATATTTAGTAATTAACTTTAGATAGAGAAAATTCAGTAAGGAAAAATAGGCTATCACTATTCAAAAAGAGCATTTTAAGCAATTTCATAAAATCAAAGGCAGACTTAATGTAAAACTTAGACTGCGTCCCTGGGCGCAGCACACAAGGAGTGCCAAATTGCTTATAAAACTTTTCCCAGTTGTATTTCGGTAAGTAGGAGGGGGCGCAAAATTTTTAGTTGTCCCCGGGCACTGAAAAACCTATCGACGCCTTTGCAAGTAATTGCATAATAATGATAAAATTCCAATCAATGGTTAGCTTATATAATGAAATGCTGTTAAATACATTGTTGTGCTACTATGCAAACGTGAAAGCCAAATTACTTTGGAAAAGACGTTATCCGATCTTCCTTCTTGACCCACTCGCAAGTCAACAAATGCCCCCGGAACACAAAGGCACCTCAACATCAATTAAATGTTATTTAGGGAGAGCACACATGCCATTGCTCATTCAAAGGTGAAAGGTGCGGTCACCCTTTTCAGAGTACATTTAAATCTAAAAGTCTGCGAATTGTCAAGGAAGTTTAGCACACTGCTTAACCAGTTCGCTTGATGTTGTTGTGGGATTAAGGCCAATTATCTGCACAAGGGATCTAGGCCTACGGATGGGGTGCCCTCCGTGGGGGTCTTTTAAAGGGGTCTAACCCGTACTTATGCTAAGATTCGGAGGAAACCACGGAAAACTCCGAACGGTTAGGTGGGCAGACGCGACCTGGTTTTGAACCAGGCACCTTCCGTCTCCCAGTTCAAAGTGCTATGCCACTGGTCGGGCCCTGTTCGCTTGAAAAGATGCAACAAAGAAGACTACTCCTGTGATCAGTGGTGTTTCCCTGGCAAGTATTCGAATGCTCTGCTGGGAACTAGCTTTGTGCAATCATTGGATACCGGAGGATTCATCACTGAAAAGAAGCAACGAAAAAAAAACTCCTGTTCTATGAACAGTATTGCTTCCAAGAACGGGTCTTTAAGTGCATTTGCCCTTAAAATTATTTTTATGGGGGATCCATATTAGATTGTGAAACATTTTTAATGCTAAAATAAAACAAAAAATCTCATTATTGCAAATGCTAAGGCAGGGAAAGAGCCTTCAAAAATATCTTTAACACTGTGCTTTTTTTTTTACGAACTGAAATTGGCAGCTGCAATTACGAGAGTCCACATCGCATATTATTCTTAAATAAATAAAATGTGAGAAAATAACTAAAACATGCAATTACGCGAAAGATTCTCATCCCTGTTCAATATTTTTAAAATAGTACATATAAAATGTTGGGGGAAAAAAAAAGTAAACTTAGGTCTTTCTTCCACGTGCATTCCAGGAGAGGATAGACTTCCTTGAATGTAAAATTTGTCATAGTGTTTCATTCACGATTGACCACAGCACAACCAATGAAATAGGGCAACTTGTTTCAAGCATACTTTACAGTTCCTTTTTCCTAAACGTTTTCCACATCGCCAAAAATGCGCGTCAGAATAATACGCGACTATCGAACTTTTTTCTTGAAAAAGTGACTTTTTACTCAAAATAGTGACAAATTAGTGACTTTTTCATAAAAATATGGACCTTAGTGACTTTGCTGAAAAAAAGTTACTTTTAGTGACTTTTAGTGACCGGCTCCTACCCCTGAGAATTTTATTTCAATGATTCTTAGTGTTGTAAATTATTAAAAATGTATAAAACAATCAGTCACTCACCACAATGAAGAAACATAAATGTTTTTACCAAAATAAAGAAATATAATTTTTAAAAAATAAATGAAAAGCAAGTAGAATAACTCTCTAGTAAACACAGAAATTCTTTATTTTATTCTTTTTTAACTGCCCCTTTCAAAGATAGATATTAGCAAAATCATCTAATTTTTTGTGTAAGAAACAATTTAGGAAAATTACCTCTGGATGAAAAAAAATTTCTGGTCCTAAAAATCTTTCATATCCAACATCTACTGAGAAAGGTTGTTGTGTAACTGCATTAATGCCTTCATATTTTTTCATCCACTTACTAGGTTCTTGATCATATTTTGCAAATTCTTTAGCAATGTCTGGGCATATATAACTAAATTTTTCCTGTGATTAAAAAAAAATTAATTAGTAAAAATAGTAACACTTGACATAATTGTAACTGGTGTCAAGATTAAAATAAATAAATTGACAGCATCTTAAACATTAATAAACAAGATAAGGTATGTAAAAGAATATTTTTAAAATTCAATTTTCTAATAACTATGGATTTAAAAACTACTACACATATATAAGCAGACATCAGAAAACTTTCTCACAGACAAATGAGTACAGTTTGACCAAATTCAAGGAATTTATTTTTAATCAATTCAAATCTTAAAAATGTATTAACTAAATTTGCATACATTATATTTATAAATAACATTAACATCCACTAAATTTCTTTAAAAACTGGATTATTGGCAATAATAATAATAATGAAGCAAGATGGATAACAAGCAATAAGCTGATGCACTACAGTGTATATTTTACCCACTGGAAAAGGCCACCATTTTCTTTCAAATCATTAAGGTCTCTGGAACCTGCTTTTTCAAGATCCTAGGCATACTTGAGAGCCCAGTTTTAGATCCCTGAGTTATACTTATGAATGCTTTCATTTTATTTTTCCCAATCTTACTAACCCAGGAGCAGAATTATATCTAGTGTTCTGCAACATAACTTCAAACAGTTGTAAATGTTCTGCAGGCATTTTGTCCAAGTCAGACAGACCACGATAAAATGCAAAATAAGTATAAAAGTTGTGCAAAAAGTGAAGAGAGAAGGCATGGCATGGGCACATTGCTTCAATTACTCTGCAGGACAGATCATTTTATATCTTCTTTCTTTTAAAAGATGAAATGTTCTGCAAAGACTGTGATTGTTCTGCGACGTATGTCGCACTTTTACCTACTTTCTGCTTTTGGGCTTACTAAAAAAGAACTCAATGGTTAATCTTACGAGTCCCTAGGACCATAAATATAAGAAGACAAAGCTGCACCTTGGTGTGATTTCTGATTACTAATTAAAGATTTAAATCAATACAACATGAGTCAAAAACAAACGCATCCTAGTAAAAGCTTTTTGATTAATCATGGTCCTATGTAAAAACTGAAGACTTGTTTAAGCTAAGGTAAAGAAGGCAGAAATGAATTAATATAATTTTAATTCATATTTAAAAGTAAGAATATCATCAAGAATAAACAACTTATTAGTTGACACCTACCTTGATTGCTTTGGCTGTTTCTAGTGATTGTTCAGGAGGAATGCCTACTTCACGCTCCCTAAGTAGACTCTGAATGAAGTAAGTGATATTTCGACCAGCAATAGGAATATGTTTGATGCAACTTCCAATGACATAACCTTCAGCCTAGTAAAAACATAAATGCATACGTAACTATATATTTACTAGACGATTTACCCTGCTAGCATTAGCAAGGAACATCAAACTTGTAGTGAAGTTAAGTGGATAATGGGGACCCTGTTTGTATACAACATAAAGATATTTGTATATGTCACATAAATGTAGTTGCTGTGATGGTTGATATGTTCAGTGATTGGTGGTTTATCTCTTACATCTTTAAGAAAATATTGCATACTCTCTTTGTACAGCTTCAAAAAATCATCTATGTCATGCAAACACTGCAGTTCAGGGATGAGGCTGTTCTAATCTCACTTACAATTTAAAAGTGAGTTTCAGAAAAATGAGACTCTCAATCTTTATCCTTGACCCATTGTTTATTTATTGATCTTAAAAGGCCAACTTTCAATCTTGAGAATCTTAAAGCAGTGCAGATTTTTCTGCATTTTCCCCCTTGTAATTATGAAAATTATGAAAACTCACTTAAAAATTAGAGAACAGGTGAATTTTCAGATTTTTAAAGTAGTGCAGATTTTTTCTACAATTTTTTTCCCGTAATTGTGAAAATTTTTTAAGTTAATCACACAGACAGTGTGGGTTTTATACTATTCTTTTATCATACATTTTCTACTGTTGAAGTAGTACAACCCAGAATTGTTACACCTAGGATTTTACTTATATAGCAATAAGAGAGGAGCAAGTGAAATTTTTTTTTAGTTTTTTATTTAATTATGCAATGAGAAAACCCCTTTTGCCAGCTATCACCTCAAATATCTAATCTAGCATAAAATGGATGATTTAATTTTTTTTCAAAGGGTGGACACTTGCTCATCAAGCATTCACTGGTAGTAAGACCCGAATTACTTTCCATTTTACAGGGTTTCTACAGATTTCACAGCTTTTGCTTCCCTGACTTTTCCTGACATCTATCATGCTCTTCCCTGACTTTTTATCTAGCATGCTTTCCCGAATTTTGCATCTCTATTTTTAATATTACATACTTTATTTAATAACTTTTTATATACTTTGCCCCTTTTTTTACAAATAATAATAATAATAATAAAATCAATATAGAAAAATATTATTTAACATCACTGGATTCTAACAAAAACCATGTTTCATAATAATTTAGGATAAAATTAAGAATATTTCAACGGAACAAGATATGTTAATAAAGGACACATTTTAAAATTATTTATAAGGTTAATTAAGAAAATGAAAGTAAAACAATTTCTACAATTAGGTTCAAACAGGAAGTATTTTCTTGATTTTGCCGCAAAATTCAAATATTCTTGCATTTCCCTGACCTTTCTTCAAATTTCCCTGACTTTTTCCCCAAATCCCTGACTAAAACTCATTTCCCTGACTTTCCAGGTCTGCAGAAACCCTGTTTTATTATGGAAGCAACCTGTGTGTGTGTGTGCGTGGGGGGGGGGCAGCATTACCTCCTATGAAGGAATAGACAAGTTAACACCCATGCCCAAGCCGGGATCGGAACCCAGACCCAAGGCATGATAGAATGGTTCTTTAGCCACTACACCACCTGGGCGGGGATTAAGGAAATATAAAATCACAGCAGTTACTGCTATTAAAAAGCATTTTTTAATTTCCTGAATTAGGTATTACATTATTTGGAATCTGTTATTATAAACCAATTTTAAATTTCATTAAATTTGAATGTGTATTACTAATTGAAAATATTCAATTTGTAAGATTTTTAACACTATTTGATATTTTAAAACTACTTAACATGTGATAAAGATTTAGTTACAATCAAGTCATCAAAAGTAGTAATATTAATAGATTGGAAACAAACACCCAGCCCTTAAAAAAAAACAAAAACAAAAAAAAAAAAAAACACCCTTTATAATGCACACTGTATGTTTTGTTTCTGCCCAAATTATAATATTTTGGGGGGAAATATAATTTAATTTTAATAACAAAAATAAAAACATAAATATAGGCAACAGTTCAGTATAGCCCAAATGAAAGCTGATAAAATGAATTATATAGTATTTAAAAACAATTTTCTTAAGGGAGAGAAACTTACGACTGGAATGCAATGAGTAACACCATCACCAGAATCTATCACTAAACCATTTAAAGTACGTTCACCCATTTGACGAGATGTCCATGATGCTGCTAATGCCAATACAGCCTATAACAGATAATTAATAAAGAGTATAGTAAATAAAGAGTAAATAACAAAAGGTATGCAAGTACAATAGAGAATTTTACTGATAAATTTTTCTTCAAAGATTATTCAAAATCAAATATAAGCAAACAAACAAATACTGGAATAGCCATTCTGAACAAGGGAACAACACAATTATAAAAAATCATAGATCAGTCAAACAGCCATGATTTTTAAAAAAAAATCAGTTATGCGTCGTTTTTTACCTTTCTAAACTTCAAATTTTTCTGTCTCAGCCATTATTTTCCTACTCAGAAGCTTTACCTAGATAGAAAATCCAATAAAAGATGTGGGAAATGTACCTATAAGCCCCCTTTTTTTTTTCGAAGGAGGAGGGTCATATTTTTGTTAAATGTCCAATTGGTTGGTCTAAAATATCAAAGATGACTTTACAATTGAAAAAATATTAAAATTTGTTGTGAATAAGGGAATGTTTTAAAACAGAAGGAACTTTTCAGTAAAGTAGATTTGTATGAAATTAAAAAAGAGTTTGTCTTAAATAAATGCAAAACAAGATTTATTTTACATATATAGGGCGTTTCACTGTAAGTGAAGCAAATTTTTGAGCAGAATATGTTACTCAGAGACAAATTAGAATTTACAAAACCATGTGGGGCCATAAATATTGTAAAATCACTCTAAAAGAAGTGCTGAAGTAATAGTCAACTTCTGATTAAGGTGTGTGGAAAATTTACCCATTTTTTGCAGAAAGTACTTGACAAAATTGATAGTTTAGAAATAATACATCTTTATTGATGCAGTCTCAGACAACAGAATATTTATGAGACGTAGTTAAAAAATTAGACAAATGCTTCTCCGATTTGCCTTGTGTAAGAGCATTATATGAAGATTTGTATTGGTTTTCATGCCAACCTTCTCTCCTGGCTGTAATCAGCTAAGATCATGTGATCACTTTACCCAAAGAATTTTCTCCTGCTGTAATGTGTTTGTAGAATATGTTGCAGTGTAATGTGCTAGTGATTATGTTCTAAATAAAAAGTCAATTTGTGTTTTAAAATGTTCCTGCCTAAAATAAATATAAACTTTGTGAAAAAACACACATAAAAGGTTACTTATGAGGCATAACAATCGTTTCGACCAAAAATTCTTTTGGTCTTCATCAGACGAGCTCTTCCGTCTTACTGAGCAGGGAGAACTCAGTTTATATTTATTTTATCATTTAACACCAGTATTTTGAGTGTTTTTTTCATGTTTCTGCCTAGTTAAACAAATTACCAATATCAGCCTGACTATAACACAGCCCCATAAATTTTCAAGATAATTAGAAAATTCCTATATTTAGACCTCAAATTTCGTGCAAGTCAGGTTTTTAATGGGAAATGATCAGTCAAAAAACATGGCATTATATTTGGGCCAATAGGGTAGTAGACGTTCTTCAAACTAACTTCATAAGCTACACCTCCTAGAAGTTTATTCTATTAGCTTTGAATCAGCTTGTATATCTCACAGTAACTTTGTATCTAGTAAGAATATAGAAAGCTTTAACTTTACATATACTTTATCGCAACTATAAAGAAGTAATATATGATTGAGGTGATTAGTGATTCACCTTTACATGAATAGTTGCTCTTTTCAGTGGCAGATGATGCCACTACATTAATGAGCAAGAATCTTCTCATGTGCCATACATGGCATGACGTTCCCTTTGAGTTGCAGCTTCATTCTGGGTATTTGAAGGGATCTCAAACTGTGTTCTTGCACTAAAACTTTTTTTGAGGGGACAACATAGATGCTTGGCAAAGTAGTGTGGCTCATGCAGTTATGTTCATGTTAACTTATAGACATGTTCTTATGAAAATATTATTAGTATAAATAATAATACACTATCTAAGAATTTCAGTTTCTTTTAACTGCTTTGATAAAGTCCACATAACTTCAAATAAAATGCACTTTTATCTTACTTAAAAAAAAAAAAAGAAAGACTTCTATATATTATATGCTCATTATTATTTTAACACAATTTGAGGATTACCAACATTAGCAAATTTATGATTTCTAAAAATCTTTATGAATCGAAGGGGGGGGGGGGAGTTGATTAAAAATGCAATGTTTTTTGAATATGTATACATACACTATGTTAGTTTCACACATATAGTTAGTTACAAAGAATTTAATATAAAGCGGAGTGGAAATTACCTGCACAGCAATATAAAGACCAGGAACATTAAAGGATTCAAACATGATTTCGGCAGTGTACTCTCGATTTTCAGGTGTGTTTAAAGGAGGTTCTGTCTAGAGTTGAAAAGATACATTAGAAAAAAGAAGGAAACATTACACAAAAATTACAATACAATAAAAAATTACATGCACCAGAGAAAGCTTAAATGCAAACCTAAAAGATGAATGCTACATAGAACTGTTTTAATTATATTACAATATCCAATCAATTTACAAAACAACTTTTTTTTACCCGCCAAATAAATTTCTTGAGAGAGAGAGAGAGAGAGAGAGAAAACGACACATAACAAATATGTCTGATTACTTAATTATTTTCCATTTACAAATAACAGCAATATAACAAGAAAGTTATTAAACAATGTACAAACATCTTTAAAAAAATTGCTATATCAAGTATATTTTTATAAATTACAAGATGCTTTTAAGATTAGCTAAAGACCTAATTTATTTACGTTTCAAGTAATAAAGGGGGGGGGGGAGGAAAAAAAAATAGAATTTTTGGAGATTCAAAAGATAATGTAGATTGCTTTAAATACAAAGCCATAGATGTCTGCCTTTTTAAGTATTAGCAAAATTTTAGCAAGACAAACACTCTCACACTCTAAAGTCTGATACTACAATTTTTTGTACATAAAAAAGTCATGATTGTCTGTACTCTACGAATATAGAAATATTTTTAAAAAATGTAGTACATCTTAAGTAACTTGGATTTCCAAAGTAACATGAATCAGAAATTGGGGAATAGCCATCAGTTTTTCATACGATGAAACTTTTGAGTGTGTGTTGTGGGGAGAGAGAGAAAGAGGACAGTTTAAGTGAATAACTGTACATATATTTAGTTGCTCATAAACTCATTTAATTGCAAAAAAAAAGTCAAACATTGGTGCAATAGCCCACTGCAGGTCCAAGGCCTGCACTGCCCAGCCGCATCTTCACGATCATAGGCTCGGGGGTGTGGATGCATATGCCTCGGCCAAGGTGGTCAGCATGATGCGAAGCCCCCAGTGTTTGTCCCCAAGCAAGCTTGGTCCTCACTTTATCAACCCACACAAGGGATGAAAGGCTTAGTCGACCTAGCCCAGCCCGGGATTCGAACCCCGGACCTGTGGGATCGCAGTGCATTGCACTAAGCGTTAGACCACTGGGCTAATATGACAGATAATATTTCAAAATAAAAGCAGATTCCATTAAATAGTAATTCAGCTATTTTATCAACACCTGCATTTTAAAAATAAAATACAGTAAGGCAGCTTGCAAACAGTGGAACAGTTATCGTATGTATACATGTACATATATATACATATTTTAACATTTTACTTCACAATTAAAATTCTATAAAAGTTATATTGATTAAAATATAAATAGGCTACACAACTTTTGATAAACCAGTATTATATTTGCCTAGAACTAGTTAAATGTTGCAGAATCAGTTTCACTCCCTACACCATGCCCAAGTGCAATAACAGCATCTAACATTTCACACACGCAATGACAAGTTTACTCAAAATATATATATATTATTTTCAATATTAAATTTCACTCAGAAGCATTACTAGGAAAAACAAAAATACTAACCAGTAGAAAATGGTGATCTTCTGGTTCAGCTCTTAAATATTTAAAAATACATTGTTCCCAAAATCTCTCCATAAGATCCCAATCTTCCACAATGCCATGTCGAATAGGATACTTAACATAAAAAAGAAAATAATTATGTAAAAATCTATAGAACTAAATGATATAACTTTAACACTGCAGAACGATGATAAAATTTAATATTTGTAAAATATCACAATGTTTAAGAAGTATATAAAATTTTTCATAATAAAATATTGTAACTGATATGAACTGTACATTTACAAATAAGTATAATATTTTGCTGGTATAATTAGTAACACAGATATGAAATTAAAAAAGGAGAAAAAAAAAGAATAGCAATTTTTTAAAAACAATACTCAACAGGAAAGGGGGGGGGGAGTTTACAGAATCATCATTGAGTACATGACACCATCTAAGAATAATTATTGCATCCTTACAAGAAATGCTAGAAAGTCAAAACTGTAGACAAGAGAACAAGATCTATTAAATAACTTAAAGGTTTATAGTCAGTCACTTATTTAATTCTTTAAGTAAATATAATATCATGGTTGAATGGATAAGTCATTTAACATGGTAGACGGCTGATGTGTAAAGGTCCTGGATTCAGGACTATAGCATGGCTGCCGATCTAAACATCTGGAGTTTTGGTTAGTATTCTCCAGATTGCAATGTGAATATGTGTTAGAAGCCTTTAAAAAGTCCTCTGACAAAGCACTCCATTATTTTTCATTTGTTTATTTTTTATTAGTATGTATTTGTTTGAAAGGAAAATCACAAACATCAGAAAAAAAAAGTTTTAATCCGTATAAGTGTGGAAATTGGGCATATAGTGTTCATGATTTAGAAAAGTCAATTTGCAATAGTTCATCTACCTAAGAAAAAAAAAAAAAAAAAAAAAAAGCAAAATTAAATAAACATAACTATTATTTTCGTGTTTGTTGATTTTTTCTTTAATTTTAAGTTTCAAATTAAAATTTGAATATCTAAGATGGATAAGTGGTATAAAATACATATGTAAAAATGTCACACACATTACAATTAAAATATATTGTTAGGCTAAGTAGTTAAAAATGTTTAAAAAATGATAATATTAGCTATTTTAAGTTAGCTCACCATGCGAAACCTATAAAAGAAATTCTAAGCATAAACACTAATATATTGGCCCTCAATACCCAAATATGATTTTACTTCTCAGCAGTTGGCATTAGCAACTTCATAAGGAATAAGCAAAACAAGTTTGAAGAAAAAATAGTTCTTGTCATTTTCTTTTTGAATGCTTTAGGAATATTCTAAAAGTAAACAAAAACAGACAGTTGAGAGAAGGAAAAAAAAAAAAAAAAGTTGTGTTGCTGAAAGAAACAGTACAGAGGGAGAAAAAGTTAAAATATAAGGATTATGAAATGAATGGAAATACAGAATTAAAAGGATTAGAAAAAATAGAATTTTTTATATGACAGATATGGAACAAACAAACAACATTATATATAAAGCTGCAGCAACTGCATAGCAATTGAAATGCAGGCAGAACAAACAAAGATCTGTGAAGAACATGGAAATTCAGAAGATAGAGCCAGCTAATAGTAGTAGCTCAACTCAAATTATTCCTGCATACAGAACTCCTCAAAGCTTGGAAAAAGCTTTCAAAAGGACACTATGTAGTCTTCGATTGCTGTGGTAACTGGATTGGCCAAAAGAACCAGTGTGTCACTTGAAGAAATAACGAGCACTCAATTAAACCAAAGACGTGGTCTCTCGGATGAAATTGCTGAATTTGCTCAGAATTTTTATTTTAAGAGTGATATTGTTTGCAAAGACCTTGGATTATATGTTGATAGAGATTGGGTGAAAAATACAATCTCTGCAAAAACATTACTTTTGAAATCATTTCTATGTGAGCCCTATACCCTTTTTAAATCTGAATACTCAGATGAAGGAATTTCTTTTTTTTTAATTTGCCAGTTTGAGGCTAGAAAATGCTTTGTTTCTAAAGCATATACCATGCGATCAGTGCTTATGCAAAATCAATGAAACTTTTAGATTAAAATTAAAAGGTCTTTCAATTAGTTATGATAATACTTGATGAGAGCAACACGTTTGTCATAGTAATATCTAAATTATGAATGTATGGTATATTCAAGCGAATATCAAAATGAAATTCAGTCTGCTCTATGGCACAGACAAACTGTACAATTATTTACAGCAGCAGTTTTAGAAAACGGATCTGGCAAATCTTACTTTGTGCACTTAGATAACATAGATCAGGGATCGTAAATATCATATTTTTGAAAATATCAAAAATATTGGATATTTTGGGGCATGATTTAAACATTATAATACAGGGTATATCTAAATTGTTTCAACAAAATATTAAGGGAGATAGGGCACATAATAAGGACTCAGAATCACAAAGCAATGTGGGGTCAAAAACATTGTCTTCATGTAGCTGATAATAATCACTTCATGAAAAGTGTTGAAATGTTTGTCGAATTTCTTAAGCAAGTTCCGTATACCATGGGCTTGTCTCCAAAAGTCTCATCTAAGAAATAAAGAAGAATTTTTAATCTACAAATTTTAGTCACATGTTTTCTGTGAAAAATACATTAGTTTTTGAGAAACAATGGTCGGAAAGTTCACTGTTGTTTCAGCACCCATTCCAAAGTGATTATTAACAGCTACACAAAGACAATGTTTCCTACCCCATATTGCTATGTGATTCTGATTCCTTATTATGTGCCCTATCTCCCATAATATTTTGTTGAACCAATTTAGATACATCCTGTATATTAAATTTCATATTTGTTAATATATATATATGTTTTCATTTAACAACAATTTTTTATCAAATAAAATAGCAAGCAGAAACAACTTTCTAAAAAATTAAATATGCTCCATGTACTCACCAAAATGAAAAATACAAGTTACCAAAATGCAAAGATAAAGTGTATTTTAGAGATATTTGTCTATTACAAAGGAAAGTTTCCCTAATCAAAACAGCCTTTGTTTCAATTTCATTATCATTACAATCATTTTGTACAATTTTCGTTCATATTTGAATCGGGGATCTTCAATGAAATTTTTTCTATACTGTTTTACATTTTAAAAAGTGGTCAAAAAATAATTTAAATTTGAAATAAGAATCAATTTTATTCTTATTTCAAATTTAAATAAGAGATGGGGGGTACCCCGCACTTCCAAAACTGCTCTTGTTTTGAACTTTCCGGGCAGCCAGCCTTAAGTTTGAATGAATGTGTTTTGAAAATCTGAAAAATAAACAATAACCCAGTTGTTTATTATAAAACACCATAAAGCACCCTTCACAGTAGGAAATAATTTATTGTTATGACTACTCTTTTGCATGAGACAGATTGTTTCTCTAATGGAAGCTACAGCCGTTTCAACCTTCTCCTCAGGTCCTGAGGGAGAAGAGCAGACACTCAGCAGATGCCCCTCCCCACCTCACACCCACCATTGATATGAGAATAAACAAATCAACTTCCTTTCTCACAGGAAGTTACTCATGAAATCAAAACGCGAATTAATGAAGTTAAGAAAATATACAAAAAATAATTTCTCTCAATGAACTTAATGCAAAAAATTAGAAACAAAGAATTTGAATGAAATGGAAAAAGCATAGTTGAGTCGCTAATCGTGACCTAGTGCCTCATTTCTTGACTTTCGTGACCTTTCTTCTATTTCTTGACTTTTCCGTGACTTTTGGGACCTTTGCTGATGGTAGTCACCCTGGGTCTTGTTTGGTTACTGACAAAAAGGTTTCAAGTCTTATTAAAAATTAAAACAAAACATTCTTGTAAAGAGAAAAAAAAAATTATTTAGAAGAAAATACATACTTTAACAGAATATCCCGTACAATCAATAGCTTCATCTCCAATATAAAAGTCTAGATCATCTATACCACGACCTAGTCGACGTATTGCCTGATCTCCAACTTTTGCAGTTTCCCTTATGGCTATGGCTAAATAAATATGTAGATATATTTAATATTAAAAATAAAAATCAATATGATAGCAATAAAACAAAACGCAATTAATTATTAATATTACAAATAGCACCAGGACTTCAATTATTTTCAAATATAATAAACCATTAATTAATGCTTAACTAGATTAATCTACATAATTGTCGTAATAACTTATTTTCAGCAACTGAATTAAATACAATATTATAAGTAAAGTGAAAGCACAATAAAGTTACATAAAAGTAAAAGCTTATTTAATTTTTTTTTTCCCATGCAAATCTATAAAACTTTATTTTTTAGTTTTGTAATTTTTTTTCTTTTAATAGGATTATTGCAGAATATTCGGACACAACAGAAGCACAACATACCACTTAAATTTTGAAATTCAAATCAGTTTAGAATATATTTTAAGGGGATGAGAGGTTTTAAAATGTATTATGCTTGCCATTTTTTTTTTTTTTTTTTTTTTTTTTTGATGTTTGGTTGTAGGTATAAAAGTACTTACAATCTTAAGTTCAAACAATGGGGAAAATTATTTATGATTATCTCACATTGCTTTATTTGTAGAAGCAGTCAAAAGTTGTAAAATCTTCAGACTTACATATATGCAAAAAAGGGAGGTAGGATGGTAATGGGATGTATATACAATCCCCTGGCAGAAACAGGGTGACACAGCAACATTGTCGCAGAAGCAGAACGATACTCTGCAGACAAATTGTCTTCAACAGAGTTGAAAATGAGCTGAAGACCACTTTCATGTAATTGTAATTTTCAATTAACAATGTTTAAATGATTCACATCTTTGTGCGTACATGCATGCATCTATATATATTAATCTCCAAAAATTTTTTTGCATTTCTGCCGCTTGCCACAGCAAGCATGACAAAATTCTGCCACTGGGTATACAATATAGATAGATATACATTACAAACAGCACCACAGGCACCCATACCTATGGGCGGGGAAGGACCGCCTCCAGCTCCCATATTACTGTTATGATTTATGTACTGATATAACATAGATGCGGTTCAACCCTAAAATATAGAAAATATTTCTAGAGTCGGAGCCTTGGCTTTTACACCTCTACAAACAATCACATGGGTGCCTATGAACAGCATCACACAGATGATATATATATATATATAGTAAAATCATTAATATTAATTATCCAAACTATTATGCCTCTAAAGTCATAGATTACCACTATTTTCGCAAAACAAAAATTCAAGCATTATATAAAAATAAATAAATAATTGGAACTTTTTATGCACATTTAAAATCCTACAAAATAAACTAATGAATATTAACCAGAACCATCCTATACACTATATTTATTGAAATACATATGTTTAGAATAAATTTTGCATTTTGTCCAATTGAAAAAGTTAAGCACTTTGTTTTCAATTATGGAGAAAATTTTCATATATTTAGAATGAGGAAAATTTAATCTTTTTAAAGGCGGTAAAATTTAGGTCTTTGAAAACTCTGAAGAATAACACACACAAAAAGTTTGGATTTAGTTTGACAAATCCTGATTAAAATTGAGACAACTTTACCTGAGGGAATGATAAACTGTGGTTCTCTGTTACCAGCAAAACCAAGTTTGGTATAGCTATAAGGATAAATTTTAAAATTAAAATCATGTCTAATTAATCACAGTAATCATAAATACTTAATGTATTACAGCAGATGAAACAACAGTTTTAACCTTTATGCTAGAAGAATTTCTAAAAATTTATAAATGATTCTGCTTTACCTGCAAGCTATCATAACAAATGGCACATCATTATAATTGAATAAATAAATAAGGGGAGAAAACTATAAAATATGTATTTCAAGGTACACACAGTTTCTCTCTTTTTCAGGATCAAAACATTCACCAGCCCACAAACAGGTTTGAAAAGCATGTAAAACACGTTTGTGAATAGGAGCATAGACGGTTGAGGTGGGAGGATATTTAGAAGACATACTTCTTCCCCTCTCCCAAAATTTCTGCAATAGTCAGCAAGAGTTTTTAGATTTTCAAATTTTTATTGACTTACAGTATTAGCCTGAATATAATGCAATGTTTTTGGACCGATCAATTCCATAAAAAAAAAAAAAAAAAAAAAAAAACTGACTCGCACTGAATTCGAAGCCTAAATATAGGATTTTTCTAATTATCTTGATGAAAACTTTTGGAGTCGCATTACATTCAGGATAATACGGTACACATGAATGCATTTCATATCAATCTTTCCTTTCATATAAAAATTCCCTAAATGTGCACCTACTCATGAGTGCATTTTCTCTTCCTAAAATGCACATGGAGTTTTATTTTACTCTTATATGCATTTTACACAAATTTGTTTTTAATTTAATTTAACTAAAATGCACATTTATAGCATGTTTATAATAAACTGCAGTATCTTACAAATGAAAAATTTATTAGTCAAAGTATGTATTGACTAAAGCATATTCCAACTGATATTATCTTATTATTTCACATTGCAAACATAAATAAAACTTTTAAAAAAATTAAATATTTTAATTTTATTAAACCAAACTAATAATTTACTTACAAAAAAAAGGATACAAATTAATACATAAGTATGTAATGCAAAAACAAAAAAAATTATAATAAAATCTAATATGTATATCTATGCAATATGTTTCTGTTTATTGTTAGTTAAACTAATCTAGAAATGGAATTATTTATTTAGTCAGGCAAAACTAGGAGGGGCCTCCCAAGATTACAAGAAATCCAACAATGTACTGTGTTTCAGATTTGTACAACGATTACACAAACAAAATGAAAAATGTACTGCCTAAATGCCACAAAAACACATTAATTACTAAACAAAAGAAAATTTAAACAATTGCAGAAAAGGAAACCGGAACTCAAAAGCTATGAGAATCAAAGAGACTGTAAAGCAGATTTGAATATGCGGGGTAAGAAATATATAAATTTTATAATGAAACTGTAACACTTAGAGGAATTAAGATCTTATTTAAGATCAAAGAAGTACCGTAAATATGAAAAGACGTGAAATATGACCAGACGAAATAGAAATCGATAACACTTGACACTTATCAACAAATATATATATAAAATCAGCATTATGGAACAGCAGTTTGAAAACATTAAACATAGATTTTTAACATACCCAGTTCCATTGTCAATAACGATTGCAGGTAGTCTTCCAGCCATTAAGAAATTAAATAAATGATTTTTGATATAAAAACACCACCTCCCGCTTCCAACACCCAAAAATCTGGACGTCACTGTTTATTGCACAAACACACCGGTAAAACAGCAGGTATTTACTTTGCGTAGTAGTGACATCTATCGATGAGATTAGTAAGTGCAAATATTAAAATAATTGCATTTTACGATCACATGATCAAAATGGTCTCTAAATTTTGAGCAGTCCTAAATTCAGCTGGTAAGGAACATTTACCAGCTTAGCAACCAGGGAACACACATATTGCATAGCAAACAGTTTTTATAATGTATTTTAGTGAAAAAAAATCTTTAAGACAACTGGTATAGAAGAGATTTTTTTTTTTTTTTTTTGAGATTTTTGAGAGAGGTTGGTTGGCTGATCGAGACCCTTGTCCAGGAGGCTGTTGTCACGATTGTTCCGAAGAGAAAGAACTATAGTTTGTATAGTAGAAGAAAATATTTACTGTTGTTAAAGAATGAAAGTACAATGTGATATCACAGCCTCTCGAAGACCTATATCACGCGATCTACTCCAAGCTGAACATCGTATGCTAGCGAGTTTGTTTTAATATGAACAGAGGGTTCATGATGACTGAAAGCGGATTTTTAAGCCTATCAAAAAGATATAATACTTCGAATAAAAATAAAAGGACTCACTTAAGTGTTTTAAAACATTTTAATTAAGATATTTAATTTGAATAGTCAGTTTTGAACAAAGATATGCAGATTAAACTCATAGAACAGCGTTTCTCAATCTGTGGGCGCGACCCCCCAAGGGGGACGCGAGAAAAACCAAAGAGCAAGTAGTGATGCATGTTTTTAAAAAATTCATCTTATTTATTCTCATTTTTACTCAAAAATATATCCATTTTCGCTTAAAATGTTCATCCAAACTTTACTGATAACATTATTTTGTAGAAAATTCAACTAAATATTCATTGTTAAAGATTAAAAAACTGAATGTATGCTGAAAAATGTGAGGGGGGCGCCACAGTAAGTTAGCCTTTGTTGGATGGGGGAACAACGACGTTAAAAAGGTTGAGAACCGATGTCATAGAAGAAATTTGGTTTTGAAATACGCATGTGCTATGGGATTTTCGTACATATATCTAATCTGAGGTACAGGTATTTGTTTTCGCTAGCGTTGGGATGCTGCAGTTTTATTGTGAGTACCAGCAGTTGTCCGTTGTTGCCCGTGCAATGGAAGAGAAATGCCCATTGACCTTAAATATAGATTACAAAGAGAAGGAATGTGAATCCTCACGCTACAATGATAAAAAAGGACATGGGACTTCCCGCTGCAAAAAAAGAACACGGCACCTAATAGCGTACAGAGGCTACCAGGAATCGGACGTGGCTAGGCTGGAATGTGAATACCCCCGCTGTAATGTTAAAAAAGGACGTGAGACTTCCCGCTGCAACGAAAACAAATGAACACGGCACTTGATAGGGCATAGAGGTTACCAGGAATTGGACGTGGCTATGCTTCTCCCTTCTACCTGACTGTTTTCTAACAGTCATTTATTGCTAATACCTACGCAACTACTAAAAACAAATATAGCCCAGTCGTTCTGACGCGACGCGAACACAGAAGGGATGAAGCCTTCCCATCTCTGTCTCTTTCACTCTCTCCCTCTCTTTCACCCTCCTCTCCAGTCATTCATTTTACCCTGCCTGACATCAGTTGTCTTGGTAACGCTTCAGCCAATGGGAGGAAACCGACGCATTGCATTCCTGTGGCTACCCTTTTCTGGAATAGGAAGAGTACGGTGAGATTTCTAACCTGTAAACGTGATCTTTTCTAAAGAATCATCTAAAATAATCTAATTAATATTTCTGCATGCTTCAAAATTTAAAAGAGGGTGAAATAGATGTTTTATCAACGGAAAAAAAGGGGAAAATTTTATAGTTACATTTTTCGATGCGACAGTTTTAATTTCAAATTGCGAAAATTTACCTGAAAAGTGATCTTCCTTTAAAAAATTCTTAAAGATCTGCAAATTTAAGTTTTTGTAACGAAGTTTATTTGGAAAAGAAAACTCTAGTTTGGTGATATAAGAAATATAGTTTTTGGACGAAAATTTAACTCGCGATAAAGCAAATGCACGAGAAAGAGCCCAAAACTGCACAAAACATAAAATAACTAAAAAACTATTAGTCCGAGTAATTTTATTTTTTCTACATTAGCTTACTTTTGTCTTATTTAGCCAGTGTGGCAAATCCGGTCCAGATCCGAAATCGGTCTAGACGTCTGTAGCGATCAAACGGGCAGCCAAACAGTCAAGATTCTTTTTATATATATAGATGTTTAAAGTTTTATTGCTTCCTTTTGCCTTTTTATTAATTATACTCATTTGTAATACACCCTCGAAAAAAAGTATTCAAGTAAACGTGAAACTTCCTATGCTGCTTTCGTACGTCAAATATTATTTATCATAAAACATGAATTAGGTTATATATATATATATATATATATATATAATTATTATAACTTTTCATATTTCTGTTGAGTAGTAGTGTGCTTTTCAAAAACTAATTAAATATTCAAAAAACTAATAAATTTTAGTTTAAAAAACTAAAGAAACACGCTCTTAAAGCAGTATGAGCTAAAGAGTAAAGAACAATGCTTAAATATACAGATCGTTCAGCAGCAGTATGCTCCCAGCAAACACACACAGGTTCTCTGAACGTTAATAGACGTTCAGAGAACCTGTGTGTGTTTGCTGGGCTGTTCCCCAATTCGGTAAACTTTAACATTTTGAACTAAGTTTAAAATATGAATAAAGTGATTGGTAAATGGCAAATGGCCAAAAAAAAAAAAAAAAAAAGCTTTAGATAAAGGGTAGATAAAGGGTACTGTTAGATAAAGGGTACTTGATATCAGTTGTCTTAATTTAATTAAAAAAAATTATTTCCAGTTATTTGTAATGATTGCCACTATGAAAATGTAAGTGAAAAGCGTCCCACGCTTTTCTAACATTGAGGTTAACATTGGGGTAACAAGTCTTCTTTTGTTTTTTGTCAATCGCTTTATTCTTATTTTAAACTTTAAAACAAAATGTTAAATTTTCATCATACACATCATACTGCTGCTGAACGAAATTTGTTGATTTAAAAATTATTTTTTAATTATTAATTCATATTGCTTTAAAATAGCGTTTTTCTAGTTTTTTTTTTTGGACTATGGTTTATTTTTACTTTTTGTCTTAAAAAAATGAACTAAGAAGTAAAAACTAGGCTCCCTATACTAAACTGAAAAAGAAAGATAATTAATACAAAGCGTATCAATTGTAAAACACTTTCAAACACAGTCGACTTTTTTCGCGAAAAATTTGGCGATGTATTGTCCTTAAATTTGGTATCATTTCGGAGATAAAAGTTGTATATAACTAGAAATGTAATTTTGTGAGACCCTGTAAAATAATTTTAAATGTTATTTTCATCTTTTAACTGATGAATAAACTGAATAAACGTTTATATGTTTGTCATTGTCCTTTAAACAGATTTATGTATTTGAATTGTTTTGACGTAATGTGTTGGAATTCTTTTAAATGCATCTGCAAGAAACTATAACTGCTATATACACTATATTCGGTGCAAAGTCTCATTTTGAAATCATTACCAACGTCAGTGGCGGCTCGTCATTAAGGGCCAGAGGGGCCTGGCCCCGCCGACTAAGCACCGTCTAAATCAAAGTATCTTCCTATTATGTAAGGCAGTTCTTTCAGTAATTTACCTTCATTAAAAAATACACGCGTTTTACTCTATTTTAATACTATCCATTAAAAAACGCACTTAAAAAAGCGATAGTTATACGATTTTCCCCCTATCTAAACCATGCATGGGCCATGGGCTGGCTTGCCCTGAATTGTATGTCTCTTCTCCGTTCACCGGGTTGACATATTTGGCGTTGAGCACAAAAGCCATACTGTCGCGGAATTAACTTGGCTTCCAAACGGCTTATTTGGCGCTGCCTTCTGGGCCCAGATCTTCGGGCACTCGCACGTTGATCTACACGACCGTACGGGGAAATTTCGGCAATCGGTAGCTATTGGCGAAATTTTCCGCTTAGGAGGAAATCATTTTTTATTTGCGTGATCGTATTTTTGCAGTGCAGTCAGATAGTTTTCTGTTTTGTTTTCTTGATTTACGAAAAGCGATGTATAAATATATTTTTTATATATGTTGATATTTATTTTAAAATAAATAAATCATCTAAAAATTATGAACAGGCAACTATAAAGAACATAAATATTAAATATTTAAATGTGGCTTTTTGTTTAGTAATAAAGTAAACTTTTCAATTTAACATAATAAGTAAAAAATAGCAAAAGTTGTATAGTAAATTCGATAATTATTTGTCATTTGAGAAATTTTAAATACTTATGCTGTGTGCACGTGGGGATAGGTTGTTCTATATGTATATATATTTTCGCGATTTTAATTAGCACTATTTTTTTTTTTTCGGGCCCCACCACTGAAACGGGTCACAAGCCGCCACTGACCAACGTATATCAATTTTGCTTTGTTTGAAACGGATCAAAGTATAATACAGCGAAACCTGAGAAGTTGACCACTTGTCTAAGTTGATCTAATTGACCAAGAACGGAATGGCTTGATTGCTTTAACATTGAATGAACCCTCTATAAGTTGACCGCCTGTCTAACTTTGACCAGGTAATTAGGTAGAATTTGTCCCAAACCATAGCTCAAAACCTTTGTAAGTTGACCACTTCCAGAATTTTTTCTTTCTTTTAACCACTTTTATATAATTTTTTCTACTTATTGCTTCCCATCCACACTGAATTGAGTACATAGTGCAGTATGTACTACCGTACCGTTCTGTCAATCTATACTGTTGTATATGACAAAGAAAGAAGATGTCCCTTTCAGCATGTTGTCAATCCACTGACAGCCTTCATTTTGAAGAGGCTCGGCTGTAGACATCTTTTGGGTCCCTGAAAATTGCAAATGGGTCATTCCGCAGTATTCATGTGTTACGTACGGGACATTTCACAGCAAAATTTTAACATACTTGTACATTTTTCAATATTAAAATATAAATAAGGAGGTTTGCAACTATGTTTTATGTTTTATACACTACCTCAACTATATTCCTATATTTGTGGAATGCATCTACTAATACTACACTAAAATGCATCTAATCTTCTCACCTGAGCTTGCTTTTCAGCATTTACTACATTAAAAGATTTTATATTAATTTTCCTAGGGAGAACTTAAAACTTGTGAAAACATTTATAACATGCTTTACAGCTTTTCCTAAAATATGCAATGTCATTGTAATTGACAATAGTTCTTCAGATATATCTTGATATTTCTTTCATTTATCAATTTCTTTTTTTCTTAGTTGTTTGGGTTTTTTCTTTTTCCCAGTTTCATACTTTTTATGCTAATCTAACTCTTTTATGCATAGTTGACTTTATCAGCCATCAAGGTATCTTATTTTTCCTTTTCAGCTAAATGTTTTCTCACTCTTTCTGTAAGGGGACCTGAGTTCTCAAATAAGAAATTTTTTTATTAATTTACTTATTTTTTTAGTCAAATATGTAGATAAAATGCTGTAAAACAATACACAATCACAGTTTCATATCTTAGTTTTCCGATGAAAATCAACTGATTACTTAAAATAATGTTTCAATATTTCAAGCAAGCTATGACTTCACCATTGGTAGCTTTAATTAGCCATATGTGTTTACTTGTATATTTTTTCATACTTAGTGCAGCTAATTGTGCAGAAAAGCCATAAACATAGTCTAAAAATTAAAATTTTGCCAAGTTTTAAATGAAAATTTTGTCCCGTACGTAACACATTTTTTGTTTGTCACCCCAGCTTCTAAATGAAAAAGTATAATATTTTAATTGAATAATTTAGGAAGCTAGTTCACTAGTTGAAGAGCGGAAAATAAATTGTTCAGTTGTCATCAATATTATTAGTTAAAAAAATAAAAAATAAGCTCAAAATTCTTCCGGACGGGACAAAAATAAATTTATCATTGAAAATTTGTGATAATATATTATTTTAGTATTTTTCTTTTTATTTCACATTATACTATTAGTGAAAAGCTTTTATGAAACGTAGGAATTTTGAAATAAAATAAAATATTTTTTGAGTAACAGTTAAAAGTATAATGTCCCGTACGTAACATATTTTTCGGTATGACTGCAAACAAAATGCTCTAATTTCTGTTTAGTTAAAAACAAAGATTTTTTTTTGTTGATATACTTTAGTAGAAGAGATTTCAAGCTTTAAAATGATGCATCACACTTAGTATTTTATTTTTTTAAAAAATTTCTAGTTTGTGAAGCCAAATACTGCAGAATGACCCAAATGCTAAAAGTTCATGAATGAATAAGCCCAGGCTTTTAAAGGGATCCCTAAAAATGAGTTAAAATCCCACTAATGTCATTTCAAGGGTCGTGGTAACCGCAGGTTTCAGTGTAAATTGCTTTGAATGTGCTCCCTTAATCTGTGGGACGGTGTATCTTTTTTGTTTGTTTGCCTGCATTAATACGGTAGTACGCACGTATAATTAATGTTTAACCCTAATAAGCAATATTATTCCTATTTTGTATCATTTTGATATCATATTTTATATAATTTTGTAGTATGCTACATGCACTATGTAATGTATAAGTACGTGGATGATAAAATACGAAAATCAAAAACTAAGTACTGTACCCTTCATAAGTTGACCACGAAAATGTGGAACCATTGGGTGGTAAACTTAACAGGTTTCACTGTGTACACTTTAAATAAAGACTACCTGTAGAGCGTATTGCATTGGTATTTTTTGTGCGCTCCTGTAAAATCGCTATGTGCACCATCTTCAATATTATTGTATAATTCCCGAGTCTTTACATGACTGAGAAATTTCAAGAAAATTGCGGATGTCAAGATGTGCGTGAAAATTTAATTACACTCATGTCCATAAATTAAGGATAATGAAGTTCAGGCAAAGAAAGAGAAAGAAGCAAAACAAATTTGACTTATTTGTAAGTCTATTTATTAAACAAAAAGTAAAGAGCAAAAAATATGCTATATGTTTGACATAATTAATAAAAATTGCAAGTTTTACTCCCTTGACCAAATTTCAGAAAAGAACCTATTTACAAAAAACAGTATAACATGGTTAGTAGGATGGTTAATACGGAGTATGTCTCCCGGACGATGCAATACAGGCCTGACAACGTCTAGGCATGCTGAATATCAAATGATCAATCTGATCTTGGGGAATATTACACCACTCATCAAGCAATGCACTCCGAAGTTCCGGTAGACAGGTGGGAGGGGGTTGACGGACTGCAATTCGTCGGCCAAGCATATCCCACACATGCTCTATTGGATTCAACTCCGGTGAGTATGCTGGCCAATGCATACGGGTGATATCCTCCGATTGAAGGCATTCGTCTACAATTTTTGCACGGTGAGGACGGGCGTTGTCATCCATAAACACAAATTCAGCACCCATGGCGCCCCGAAACAAACGTACATGTTGTTCCAGAATGACATCCCGATAGATGTGGCCTGTCATCGTTACACTCTGAACATGCAGGTCAGTTCTGGAACTAAGAATAATTCCTCCCCAAACGAGCCATCCTGCACCACCGTAACGGTGTCTTTCAATGGTGTTCTCTTGGTGGTAACGGGTACCTGGCGCTCTCCAGATGAATGTCCGGCGAGAATCAGACTCCAAACTAAACCTGGACTCGTCGGAAAACATCACACAAGACCACTGTTGCGGTGTCCACAATGCATGCTCTCTACTCCAGGTTAATCGCAGGCGACAGTGAGTTGCGGTAAGTGGAACACATCTGACAGGCCTACGAGCATATAGACCAATGTGCCCTAAGCGTCTGTACACGGTCTGCCTTGAAACTGTCGTACCGGTAGCTGAAGAGAGCTGACGAGACAGGTCTGATGCTGTACTCCGTCTGTTTCTTTTGGCAGTAACTGCCAAATAGCGGTCCTCATTCGGCGTTGTAACTCGGGGGCGACCTGTGTTGTAACGTCTACTCACATTACGATCATCTTGGAATCGTTGCCAAAGCCTGGAGATGACACTCTGGGCGATTCCAAGTTCCTCGGATACTTCCAGCTGGGTACGTCCACATTCCAGTCGTCCGATAATTCTGCCACGTAAAACATCATCCAAATGCCTGCTTTGTGCCATAACTATGCGGTTTTTGCACTGAAAGGCTTTCACAGCGCTTGTGAACAATTTTACTTCTTTGCCACCATTCCTTACATACCCCTCTCTTACACTCTCGTCATTGTGACGTACCATCCACGCCATCTGGTGGTTTCCTGTAATTTGCATATTCTTCTTCAAGATGTGTGTGATCATTCCACAGGTGAAATTTTTATTTTAAAGATCAATTTCTGTGTGATTCTGAATTATCCTTAATTTATGGACATGAGTGTAGAATACCCAGTTACATCATGCATACATAAAGATGAAAGTAATAAAAGCGTATTTAAAAAGGTGCGTTATTAATGTAATTTTCAAAGATCCTGTAACAGAACTTTATATATTATTTTCATCCTTTTAATGAAAAGTAAACCTTTATAAACGACTCTATTATATTGTTACGAATTTTCGGGGCAACTAGCTGTTCTGGGGTTTAAAATAGCTTAAAATTCGTATACTACTCGTCAAATAATTAAATTTTGCATTTTGTTGCATCAAAATCGGTTAAAGCGAGATATGGAGTTTTGTGTTTCCCATTGATTAATATAGTGCTTTCTAGAAATCTAGAGCAATATTGGTCCTAGGCTTTCGCTAGCCTCAGTTTTGGGGGCTTATTTTTCTCACGAAATATGGCGATATTTCGCGAAAAAATCTCCAAGCTTGGTGACATTTCGCCCGATTTTCCCAATGGGGCTTGTAAAGGTGTTTTTCCTTGGGCCGGTGGTTACCCGACCGCCCGATGCCCCAGTCCGGCCCGCTTTTCAAGTACGTCTCGCCACCATCCTTAGTTTGTGTTAAAAGTAATGCGCAATTAGATTCCATTGCATGAACTACATTTTGATCCTTCGTACCCGGAAGTAAATGTGAAGCAAGGGTTCATCCAAGGGGAGGGCGCAGGGGTCGCGAGTCTCCTCCGAGAGAGATATATATTTACCCTAGATAAAATGGCTTTCTCACCTGACAATGGCACATTTCATGCAATTCTGATGGTATTCAAGTTTTCCATTAAAAAATATTCTTTTGATATGAAGACAATATCTGAAACCGCGATAAACGTGAGACGACTGACTGTATATCAATAACTTTTTACAAGAAAGTAAAAATAAAGACATTTTGGGCATCCCGAAGGTCGGATCTTTACGCGCAGGTGTGGTCGGTGGGATAGTGTTTGCCAAAGGTAAAGCCGGCAAGCCGGTTCATACGCCACTTTCTCCCAAATTCCTAAAAGGTTCCTCATCGTTATTCCCATAGTCGCAGAAATACTGATAGACGGGACACTCCTATGTTTTCGCTGTTACCAAAATAAGCGGGAATAATGGGAGGGGCTAAAAGCTGCTAGAAGGTCCCGAAGATGGACATTGCAGAATTCACCCCTCTTCCTCCGGGAGGAGGAATCCGCGCTTTCCCCATTCTCCGAGGCGAAAAAGTATCGATATTTTGTTAGTGAACTTTTAAAACGTTTGAGTGCGTTAAAATAAATTCACTGCATTCATGATCAATTGTGATGTAAATTGTACAGATTAAGAACATTCATGTTTGGGAAATAAATTTCCTAAAATTTATAATTACTCATGCTGGCAGGAAATAGACTCAAGGAAACAACATTAAAAAAATATAAATGGTGGCTTTTGAATAAACAACTATGCTCTTTTTTTTTCAATTCAAATCTTGTTGTTTAAGTGAAACTATGGCATCTAATCTATTAATAAATAAGTTACTTTCATAACATCTCAAAAATATGTATTTGCTTTTGTTTTTCTGGGTAAAGCAATTATTTTCTTTACATTAGTGAGAATAAATACATATATAAAAAATGCAGATAAAAAGTATAGTATGCGAACGCACCTACACTTTTATTTTTTCTCAAAATATATTTCATTGTTCCAGTATCAGGAAAGAAAATGATTTTTTTTCTTTTGATTCGTTGTTATGTAAAATCGTGCTTTTTAACTTGTTCTTAAACATATAAAGAATATATGTTTAAGAACGAGTTCTCCTTCAATTTTAGAATGAAAATTTTCTTATTTTCTTCTAAAATTGAAGAAATAATATTTGCCAAAACGGGTACCTGTTAAAAAATGGATAATGTGATGGGAATTGGTTGCTCTTCAAGGGATTAAACAGGTAAATTGACCGTTTCAGAACATCTTTAATTAAATAATATTCCGTAAATACAAAAACACATGCTGAAAACAAGGAATGTACACCGTAATAGTTCTATCAAATATTTATTATTATGCCATTTCATGTAAATAAATTTTACACAAAACGCACTGACTATACCTTTTTTACATCATGTTAGAAGACTAATAATTTTTTTTCATCAGATACACAAAACTCAAAATTTAAACACGACATATTCACTTCAGAATTTTGTTCAGAAATAGAGATCGCATCGTGAAAGTAGAGCGGAAAACCAAGTAATGCTATTTTTGCTGTTAGGCTTGGTGAAAAAAGATGTCATGTAGGTTCAGGCTGGAGACTGCACACGAGTGCACAAATGGCTCATCTAACGTTCTAAAATCATTGATTTGATATGCCAGAGAACTTTGCGATATTTGGAGAGATCTTCTGGACAAGCCTAACCTAGACAGAGGGGGATCCCAAGGGGAGATGCACCTTCTCGGGGGCACTTAAACCCATGTTTAACCTGTTCACTTTTATAATTTAAAAAGATGCAATGGAGAAGACTCTCCTTTGATAGATGCTGCTTTCCAGAATGGTTCTTTGAAGGCTCCGCCGGTATCCAGCGATTTCGCAAACGCGACGCTGGTCCCCCGAGGATTATTCAAAAGACCTTTGTGGGAAGCAATCTCGATCAAAGAAAGGAGAGTCTTTTCCGTTACGCCTTTTTAAATGATGAGAATGAACAAGTTAAACACGAGTTCTCAATATTAGTAATGAAAATAAAAGAAAGAATAGCCTTTCTCTCGCAATATGCTTCATCATACTTACTGCCTTGAAAATTTTCTGGATCCATCACTGAACCAATTGTCAATTCTGCCTCATTAAATATAGCTCTCGTCTGAATCCAAATTATCAAGCGGTTTTCCACCCTAGTTTTTGAAACGATCTCTATAAGAAATACACTGCTCACCACACATAAAAGAGAAGGATAATTGGTCAACATGGAGAACCAATGGCAAAAGACTGGAAATTTTTGAAGATTTGAAAGTATTCCCCCTAAGATTCGAAGTTATAATTTTTCAAACTATAAAAGTCCTATAATAAAGTGGAATAAAGTAATTAAAAAATTTCTTGATAATTATTGTTTTTGCAATTTTTCGTAAACTGGGTAGCGTTTTCGTGCCATAAATAACTGCTGTAAATGTTCTACAGACTTAAATATTCGCAAAATTGTGACATGCTTTTCACTGAAAACGGTTAACGTCAGAGGCAACAACAGCAAAATTACATGGAATATCACGAATCTATTTTTCTGCAATGAGAAGAATGGGAAAAATTGCGAGATTAAAATTTGAAAGTTCGCTGTTTTAAAAAAACTTCATATTTCGGAGCAAACTATAAAAGATATCCTGACGGAAGGAAGATATTTTAAATATGAAACTTTTAATATTCATTTGGCTCTTTACTTCAAAGCTAATTCTTCTCAATTCATTTAGTTGATTGCTTTCGCTTTTCGTCAACACATTTATCCTAATGTACAGGATGGTAATAATTAAACTTCCCCTATTAACAGCTAAATCGAGTAAATGGATTATAGTCAAATTTGGTACGTAATGTGCACCCGAGATATGCGAAAGGAACTCTGAAAAAAAGAAGTTCAAAAAATGACCACTAGATGGCGTTTTGCATGCAAAAAACAGCCAATTTAACTATACAAATGTCAAATTTGAAACAAACATATATTTTTAAGACTTATTCAATAGTTTTTTAGATAATTTGAGTCATCTCTTTAGCTGAATTCGCGGTTTCCCATGCAAAGCGCCACCTAGTGGATATTTTTTGAACTAATCTTAAAAAAAAACTTATTTTGAAACAAAATTTCAAAACAAAAGTTTTGAGCGCTTCTAGTGTACAATCCATATGCCAAAGTTGGTGTCAATGCGTTCATCCGTTTTAAGTGCAGAATGCTGTTTGTAGTGGAAATTTAACTATAACCAGCCTGTAGACCTCGTTAACAACGTATAAGAATTTTAAAAGCAGTCACGACTATTGTTGATAGAAAAAACTATGGAAACAGTCTAAATTCGAATTAAGTGCTTTCGTTATGTCGTTTATTATTCGTAGATAGTCATAAATGAGACATATATGGACGAACTCCATTATCAATACTGTTCTAACGTCGATGCCATTGGAAACCACGTGACAAACTAACACTCTCCTTCTTTCTCATTTCTAAACAGAAATAAATAAAAGGAATTGGCATACTACGAACACCCATTGCCTATCATAGAATACCGAAAATATATAAAGTACAAAATTGATGAGTTTCAATACAATAAAGAGGCAAGAGCTTCAGAAAGAGAGAGAAGACACTAATGCGTTTACTATCCTTTGAGAAGGTTTGTGCCAGGTTAATTTTATTCCCCTACAATTCAAATTTGGTAAACACATTTCTGTCTCGCGCAATTCTTACAATCACCAGCTGAGCCTTGCCTTGCTGAACACAGTTTTTGTCCAATGTGACTAGCTTTGGATGAATCAAGCAACGAATAATCAACATTAAATAGAAATGTTTTACACACATCATATAGAACAATGATTGGCAAACGGGGGAAGGATATGAAGTCACACATCACTTACAAACACAGAGCACAGTATTAAACACTGCGTTATTAGTACAAATAGAAAAACGCGGAATTGGAAAAAAAAGTAAAGCTAATGCAAAATGTAAGAAAGACCCCTGAATATTTTAATCATCTTATTATGTTTGAAATATTTTCCTTTTTAACTGAAATTATTTTATATTTCTTCATCTCGGGTTGGGATAAAAGAAGGGGAAAAATGTTTCTCCGTATGCATTTATTTTGCCCCTCAGCAGCGGAATACAGTAATTTTACATCGTAGACATTAAAAAATAAAATAAAATTCATCAGAAGAGACTACTGCTGTATAGGCTCTTGCGTGCTAGCACAAGGAAATATTTTCCATGAGCCCTGTAGTTATTTTTAGCACAATTAAAAAAAATTACACATAATTATTACCAAGTTAATGTAAATTGATGATGTACCTGAAGCTGTATGCAACAAGTTGATGCCTATAATAAAAGAAGGACACGATTTGTTCAAGCATGAATGACTGAACGTTATTGATTACGTTTAAGAGCAACGTAAAGATTTGGACTGTTACATTGACTGCTGTTAAAATTAGCTTTACATATTTCGGCCTACTTACAGTTCGATTTTCTCTCTCTCTCTTTTTTTTTGTAAATATTGAAAAGATTAGGTAACACAATCTTAAATGCATCTAAAATATATATCTCAATAATATAAGAAATTCATTCACTAGATCGCAATTCTGAACTAAAAGGATGTTACTGAAATATTAAATATTACTATACATTTTCGATAAATTTAAGACTGCATTATCTGAAACTTTGATGCTTTTTTCATACACACAAGGAGGGGGGAAAAAAAGTCTATGTTGTTATAAGTAGGGTATAAGTACGCAAAGCAGCTTTTAACATGGGAGTCAATGAGACTGCCGTTACTCTTAACAGAAGAATAAGAAGGAATTCGAATTTTTAAATGGGACGAGGCTGAAACTCATAGCTTTGCATACAGAATTAGTATTGTATACAGGGCTATCTTTCTCAAAATATTTCGTACGAGCGCTGTACTTCTATTTCTTAAAAGTTCAATGACAAAGACGCAATAAAATATACCGTGCTTAGCGTTGCTTTGTATTTGAATTTAAACGTAAACCCAACGATTCAAATAAACGATTTGGGCGGTCGGGTATATTTGAAGTTTGAGCTGAAGAGAAAAGATTAGTCATTGAAAAGTACCTTTATTTTTTGTTTTGGTTTATGGGATAATAGTTAACGACTTATATGCTCCTAAAAAATTACAGCTACTCATTGTTTTGAGAACTGTGAATGTCTATCAAAATGAAACTATAAACGCAGCCCATGTGGAACTCTTTTTTGAGGAAGAAGGGGTGCATTTGTTGAAGAGATTATTAAGTATAAATAAATACATTTTTGTTTTAAGAAACCCTGTTTATGTTTCATATATACTCGAATAAATTATATTTAGGGGTAACGGGAAGGTTTAGATGCCCCCATTGACTCCCGTGTTAAAATCTATTTTACATATTTTTATCACTGCACATTTTTAAATATTTTAAGAAACAAACTCCTTCACGCGTATGTCCAGAACGTTACTGTGTCTAGGGTTTTCTTAATCCTGTTTCTCAGCAACGCATTTCGACTATGATGCATTTTGTTGTCTCTATTGAAGACATTATTCTTGTTTACTCTTAAAGCCCCAACTTTTGGATGAAAAATTTAAACTTATTTTCGCTTTTGATTGCTGTTTTAGTTAAACTTTTAAATTATAACACGTTTCATTGTTCTGGTTTTTGTGGTATACCTCGTATTGTATTTATTCCATCTTTTTGGGCTTTTGAAGTTTTTCAAAAAAAAGCCACGCTTGGCGAGCGTTTAAAAAATTTTTTGTTTTGGTAGTTGCGAATTTTATTGGGTAATACCCATCTTTCAGGGATAGGGCCCGGTACATACAATACTTACATATTTTTGTCTTGCTTACAAGTCCGTTTTTGATTTTGTGTATACATCGAAAAAGTATCAGTTTCACATGACACAGTCTTAAAGAAGACAGATAGCTTTGGACGTTCCCATTGACTCTCATGCTAAAATCTGTTTCACATAACTTTCTCTTACTCATACTCCGCTTTTGACTCTGTTTTTGTGTATACGTAGAAAAAGTATCAAAGATTCAGATGACATACATTCTTAAATGTATCAAACATGCAGAATACTTAATATTTCTGTAAAATATGTTTGGCGAAGAGCTTCCATCTAGTGGACGAATTTCGTATTTTATCGGAATAATAAATGCTGATAATTTTCGATACACGTAAGCTTGAGTCTTCTGAATATTTGATATTTTCCCCACTTATACACAGAAACAGAATCAAAATCGAAGCAATAGGTAACAAAAAAAATATGAAAAACAGATTTTAAGATCGGAGTCAATGAGAGCGTCCAAAGCTATTCGTCTCCCTTAACATAGACATATTCAATATTATAGTAAAATATATTTGGAGAACTGCCATTTAGTGGACGAATCTCCTTTCACCGAAATATTAAATACTGTAAACAGCCCCTTCCCTTCCTCCTATAACACGGGTTCATATAAGACGGATTCGTACAACACGGCATGAAAATTGCGAACGTTTTTTCATAACGTTAAAGGAGGCTCGTAGTACGGTTGAATGAGTCAGATATTCTGATTTTATTACGATTTAGCTCCAGTAATTAATACAACTTTTGAATGGCAACACTAAACATCACTGTGCTTCTAAGGTGTGCAGCGGTTGGATGGAGCAGTTTACACTCCAGGTGGAATATAGCTCAGGCTTCGTACAACACGGATTCATATAGCACGGAACGTATCTAACGTGTCATAAGGGGGATCTACTGAATATATTTTTGATATATTTGTGTCATCTGAAACTTTGATACTTTCTATATATATAAAAAAATAGAATCAAAATCGGAGTTGCAAGACAAAAATATGTAAAGCACATTTTAATTTGAGAGCTAGTAGGATCATCCAAAACCCCTCGTTACCTTTAAGCATCGTAAAAGAGCTAGATTTGTATCTTAAATCTGGTGCACTGCGTTCGGCGCTTTTTTTACTTAACACAGAGCAGAAAAACGGCTTTTCTATTTCCATATTGATGGAAAAAATGTACATGGAACTCTCAATAGATTATCATTAAAATTATAAAAATGAGCATCTCTTATTCCTATACTTTTAAAAGTAGTTTATTCAGGGGTCTAAAAAATATTCAATAAGGATAAATAAAGATCATTTTAAGTTTTGTAATCCGTAAAAAAATGTACACGAACTTCCAATACTTTAATACAAATACATTTTTTTGCTCTATATGCACATAAAAGAGAGAAAAGAAGCACACATTTTTTAAAAAACAATCACACACATTTTCGATCATACGTATTTTTATTTCTCTAAAGACCATACACTCATGCACACTTTTTACACAAATACAATTTCAATATAAATATTTACTAGAAAAGGAAAAATTCTCTCATTTGAACCTCCAGATGTAAGAAATATACCTATTAAACATGAATAAATGGAAATTCAATGAACAAAGAGAGCACAATTTTAGAATATTACCCAGTAAATTTAATTGTGGATTAAATGTTTTAAGAACCATTTTTAAATAGTAAGATATACTCAAATTCATTAACATTTTTAAATAGTTCATATACTTCGTAAGAATGTAGAGTTCTCGTGAAAAATCTTAGAAATTACGTATCTTTATAAATTTAACAAGGAAAATTTCTGAATAAATCACAGTGAATATCAAGCAAAAACACTTAATCCATAATTGAATTTACAATGACTGACTACAGAATTAAAAATGAATGAATGAAAATTGCCTGCATTAGGATGTGTATAGTATTACATTTGGCACATGTGCATATTTCAAATGCATTTTCCGGAAGAAGATATTAAGTAAAGAAAAAACATGATATATGGAGTATTAATTCATTTACTTTGTGCACATTTAGTTATCAACCTTAATAGTTTTGTATCCTCACACGCTATAAATACAGTGAAAGAGGGTAAAAAACTATTAAGTTAATAATCAAATGTGAGCCCGAAATACAGTGTCAGAAGGTAAAATTTTTTAAAAGTTAATAGCGATATATGTTTTTGTAATTTTTCCCGAAGACTGCATGCTCAATATAATTTGTATCTCGGTTTCATTGTAAACAAGACTGTTTAACCAACGGTTTAACCTTTCCAATGCCTATTTAAAAACTTACCGAATTGGTTTTATAAAATTACAGAAATTTAGGAATTACACAAATTCGGGATTTAGCTACAATTGTAATTATCTTAGTCCTCAAAGGCGGGGTAGAATCTTGTACATGAAATTATTTAAGAATAAAAATAGTTTTGTGATATTTAAAACGAATTGTATTTAGCATTTTTGTTTTTCTTTATTTTGTTGGATAGAAGACAAGAAAAAAAGGTAATCTTTTCGGAATGCAATTTAGTCCGGAAGATATACTCTGATATTTTTTAACGGACAGAAAGCTAACAAATATCAATGTGTTGTAAATTAGAGATGACAAATATTCATGTCTAAATAAATAACTCATATTTGAAGAATGACATTTACGCATGCGCATTTTCTATTTTAAGACATGCAAATAGTGAAACCTTTGCTCACTTATACTTTGATCTTGCATCTTTTAGAAATGTAGCAAGCACGACAATATTTTGAACGCACGTAGAAAGTACTATGTATAAACAAGTGGTTTTCGAATCTCTTCAGAAGTACAAGGAGAAATACTACTAACTCTATGATTATGTTTAAGGATATTACAAATAATTTAGTAATCCTAATTTGAGCGATCATATCTAAGTATGATTGAAACATGTTCGACATACACTTCTCTCTTACATGACATAAAAAGCTTGCATTTAAAACTTAAACTAATAAATTAAATATATATAATAGAAAATATTCTGTATAAAGATAAATTAAAAGATAAATCTATGGTAGATGCCGCATACTTTATGATGCTTTCTTAAAAAAAAAGAAGAAAAAAAATGCACAGATCAAATAATACAGATAAAGACACCTTTTCCACTGACAGTAGATACAATATGTACACGGGGGCATATTTTAGTAAAATGTGTGAAAATAAATAATAAAAGTAAGAAAGATAAGTATGCCATGAATAAAAATCTTACAAATTGCATTAAGTATTGAAACTAAATTTTTGTGGACACATTTGTTGGGATATTGGAATGAATCATATGTGGTTGTAAAAAAGACTTTTTTTCTGAATATGCATTTTTCAGCCAAAAAAAACAACAACAACAACAACAAAAAAAAAACAAATAATGAAGTCTTACAAACCTTTGTTCCACGGCAGAGGAAAAAAAAAAAAACTTTTGTAATCATAGAGCTATAAATACAAAAAAGAGCATATTCTACTTATCACATAAATAAATTTTTTTCAAAATACATGATGTGAATTGATAAATTCATCAGGATTTTTTAAACAATAAACAAGTGGGAGAAAAGGGAGAACAGAGAGAATGAACTCGCATTAAGCAATTTCCTACTGCTATTTTTAAAGCAGATTTTCATTTCTCTTCTTTCGTTTAAATTTTAAACAAAATTGTAAAACAGGTTTTTATGAAATGTGTTAATACAGTTTTTCTTTAAATTCCTTTGATACTTTACTGAACACCACAACAATCGACAAAGAGTCTCAGATTACATAAGCAACCTGACAACGGTACAGATTAACTGTAACTACCTTTCGTATCTTCCCTTTTATTTGAATGTTCTAGGATTATGATCACGTAAAACACAGATGTGGGCTTGATCATCGGATCAGGATGAACACCTCGACGAAATGTACACTAATTACAGATTAAATAATCTTATTAAAAGACGAAAAACAAACAAACAAGATAAATAAACAAATGTACAAAAGCTTGATAGCTGCTTCAAATGTTGGAATCACCATTTGTGCCTGCAACGTCGACATGGTTTCTGGGGGGAAGGAATGAACAACGTTTTGGAACATTTTTTTTTTCTACAACAGAGCGAGTCTCTTCACATAATCTCGTTCACTTCACTGTCGCGCCGCTCCGCTTCTTCCAGCGATTGGACGAATTCCTCCCACGTCAGTTCCCGATCTTCTTCTTCGACGACTTCGTTCTCGTGATCTGGGAGGAGGTCCCGTTTCCTCCTCTTCCGGTAATCTTCCTGGCTGGTAGCTTCTATGCAGAGCACGATGAAGGCGTTGTTGCAGGAGTATCGCTCCTGGTCGAGGAGTCGGCCCCTCAGCAAGGAGCTGGCCATCCCGACCTTGCTCAGCACAGACGAGTGCCATGCGTCGCAGTAGGACTCGAGATCCCTAACGCCGTGCTTGTCCGAGCCGTGCCATACGAGTTTCTGAGTCCTGCAAGCAAATGAAAAGTATGAACAAATATTAAGATACGCAATTTAGAATACAAACAGTAGTTGTAGCAGTCCTGTTTCTCCCACAGTTCGCTTCTTCATAGAAATATTACATGACCAACAGCCTAGACATTATTGGTTAGAACAGTGGCGTATACAAGTGGGGGTTTGGGGGTTCAATCACCCCCCTCTCCTTGTCAAAAAAATTTTAACAAAATGTCTATAAATTTTGAATTTTTAGCTTAAATATTACGCATTTTAACAAAAAGTTATGTCTATAACCCCCCCCCCCCCCTTGAAGGAAGTCTGCATACGCCACTGGGTTAGAATACTGAGCAATAGCCAATAGCAGTTTACAGAATTGGCATGACACCACATATTATTGTAGAAAATTCAGTGTTTCTCTGGGGGTATATTTTGTTGAAGTTAAACACTTTAAGGATCTGACTTGGTAATGGGCAAATAATGTAAAGTTGTTTTCATGATACAACTTTCATGCAGCTTCAAAATTATAAAAATGAAAAATGTTTCGGCAATAAGCTTTGTAATTTGAAAAAATAAGCTCTTAATATTACTTATAATCCTTAAAATTAAAACATTTTTTAATGACACCTGTTATTTTAAATAATATAAATTGTAAGCGACATGTTGCGCCGCATAGCCTCCAACGCTTTCGCTGACAGCAACTCTTCGATATGACATAATCATTTTTTTTGTGCCTTAAAAGAGAAAATCAATTTTTTCTCTCTCATAGTTGTACGTATATATTGTAAATTGAATCCCGTATGGCTTATTTTGCCAACACGATTTTAAAATCATAAACAGGCTACTAACAGTTTCGAGTCATCGAATGAATTCACGCCACACTTACCACCTGTTGTCGGCAAGCACATTCCTGCCGTCGAAAGAGTAGATTCTCGGCGGGTAGGGGAAGGGGGCGCTAGAGCCCGTGAAGATGTCCTTCCAAGCGTTGAAGATCACCTCGCCCTAAATCGACAGAAACAGAAATTGTTTAAAACAGTGAAAGTCGGAAACAAAAAAGACAAATCATGCCGAACATATCTTATAAATAAAAATGAAATTCTGTTTGTTTGTTTGTTCGTTTGTTTGTTTGTTTGTTTGTTTGTGGATTTGAGTTGTATACAAATCCACAAAAATGGACATATCAGCCTGAAATTTTGCACAGATATGTAAAATAATATAGAATAAATCATAGTCCACTTTAAAACTTTGAAAGTCCACCCGTTCCCGGAATTTAAGAGATTTTTTATGCTCTCCACGCAAAAAGCTTTCCGTAATTGTAACCCCTGTAGTGAAAAAAGTGTGAAATAAGGATCGTGGTTGCCATGTCTGGCGATTTTGCCGAATAAGATGTTTTAAATTCTCAAAGTAAAAATAAAAGAATAATAATGATTTTTTTTTTGTTAGTTTATATTCGTAAGGCTATTTTTTTTTTAAATTATAATATCGTGTGCATGGGAAATCGGAGCAGGAATGAAATGTTTTATACGCAAAACAATAAGAATTGAAGATTTCCGAGGCTAATAGGTAATTTTTTTTAGTTTGGCGAAAAAATAAAATGGCTCAAATGCCGATTTTGAGAAAGTGAGTTCTAGCGGTTTGCACAGATTTCGGCTTGGCGCAATTTATTGAGAGCTTAAGGAAATAGATTTTTGAAAACAAGTGTAAAGGTTTTATTAGAATACAGCGTTAAATTTTAATGATCCGTGAAGAAATAATGCAGTTGTTAAGGGATTTCAAGCGATCTATCTCCAGAATTCTCGCCAAATGAGTACATTGATTTAAGTTGGGGGAATTCCGCCAAATTTCAGAAAATTGAAATCTTCTCATTTACTACACCGGAGTAACGATGAATAAAACACGTTATAGTTGATAATTTTAAAAATTTCGGCTGTATTAAGGGATTCCACTTTTGAAATAAAGGCTTGCTTTACTTTTTCGCGGTCGAACCATTTCCCATATTGATTGCTGCTAAGTCAATGCTTCGAATGATTTCCTGAAAAAACGCTTGCACAATGGCGTATGTTGGCACTTTGGCGAGGCTTAGATTTGAAACTGGATTTTATTTGAGACTGAGATATATAATGACACTGGTTATAGATAAAAATGAATGTTGGTATGTGGTATGAGGTTGAAAAACTCTAGCACCGTTGCACCATGAAATTTGGTTCACCTAAGTCTTTTATCATTGAGAAGCTTTTTATGCTATCCGTTTTCCTCTAACTTGCCACTAGGTGGCGCAGCAGAACGTCGAATTCTATTCCGTTTAGCCGTTTACTATGCGAATATCGTCCAACCGATTTCGATGAAATTTGGTACACGCGGATATTAGAACACGGAGAATATTTTTCACTATCCATTTTGCTGTAACTTGCTGCTAAATGGCGCTGCAACGCATCAACTTCTATACCGTTCGACCGACCAGCATAAAATTTCTTATACTTCCACATTTCAACACGAAGAATATATTCTAACTGTGTTCCTTTTGATGTTACTCACCACTAGATGGCACTGCAATGCACTATTATTTTAACTCGCCACTAGATGACGCTGCAGCAGGCCAAATTCTTGACCATTCAAACGGTCGCTATGAAAATCAGTATACATAGCTATTTGAACAATGAGAATATTTTGGCGTTATCCATTTTGCTATAACTCGCCACTTGACGGCACTGTAGCAAATCATTACTTTAATTAACCACTAGATCGCGCTGCAGTGCATCACTTCTTGACTGTGCAACTAATCGCTATGAAAATAGGTATACATAGATATTTGAACACGGGGAAGAGTTTGGCGCTATCCATTTTCCTATATAATTTGCCACTAGATGTCGCGTCAACACATGAACTTCACAGGGCTGTCCAGCCGATCGTCCTGAAATTTCGTATTCATCGATATCTGAATGCGAAGAATATTTCAGACGTATCCGTTTTGCTAAAACTCGCCACTAGATTGCGCTACGCCGCATCACCTTCTGCACCGTACAAACGATTGCCTTGAAATTCGGTATGCATGGTTATTGAACACAATATAAAGCGATATCCATTTTGCTATATCTCTTTATTACAATAAATAGTAATCACCACAAATCGTAATATCAAAAAGTCCATTCATTCCCGTGCGAAGAACGGGTACTTCAGCTAGTCACTTATAAAACACTTTTCAACCAGACTTCCTTCTATTGCACAGCCATCTGTAACCTATTACACGAATTTTTATAGATTACGACTACGATCATTACCAATTTCTGAAAGCTTATGATTAGTGTATGGTATTTCGGTAAAAATGCAGTAATTTTGATCTTGAATCAAATATTAAAAGAATTAAAGAATAATGCAATTTTATAATAGCATTTCAATAAAATTTGTAAAATCCCATTTTAGCAAGCGATCACGGTCGGTTGTAATCCATACGACGTGTGTTTTCAACATGATCTTATCCATGCAGGCTAACGTAAAGTTAACATGTTCGCTACGATCGTTGCAAAGACGAGGGGGACTGTGATTCTCTGTATGATCTTTATTGCTTTTCCCATGGGTCTTTGAATGCTTCCGCCGGGATTTTTTTTTTTTTTTTTTTTTGTAAAATTTGATCACTCCAAAAATGTGAGCAGGAAAAATCCATTGATTTTCACACTGAATGGATCACAGAATCAGCGGTTATCTTCTCTGCTAATGTTAAAAGACGATCTTATTACACCTTTTAAAGCACATTGAATAGAGAAATAGTCAGCCCACTTGTTAAAGTTAATAGCACTTAAAGTTAAACAGAACCAACTGGGCCGCTCAGATTGTATGGTGGTTAGCGTACCATTCTTTACAATCATGCGTTTGGGATCGACTCCCGGCTTCGGCTTGGTTGTTAAATTGTCCGTCCCTTCATAGGGGGTAATGCTGGCCTCCTACTAAGTGCTCCCATAAAAATGTGTCCAACACTTCCGGCCTCGGTTGTGGCCAATGTTTGGATGGCAAGTGCCCGCAATTGAAAAATAAAAACAACAGTTTTATTTTCAATTAACAATGGTGTAGAAAGAAGTTTTGATGAAGAAATCGATTTAGTGCAGTCCTCAGCAAATGTCTAAAAGATAACGCAACCATTGACTTGGGAAAAAGTGTGACTTACCTTGAGATTTACGACAGGGAGTCCAGCGTCTTGGAATCGCACGATGCTGTCTAGGTTCTGTACCCGTGAAGCCAAGAACGCCCGAAAGGTTCCTCTTAGGTTGGCTCTCCGGGACTGTCTGTAGCACTCGTAATCAGCACCACGTACACCATGCATGTCTCCGTTGAAAGGGTGGTTTAGGGCTGCCATACGGAGCTGAAAAGTTGACCCAGATCATTACGCATTGGTCATCATTGAATGGAAACATTGCATCATTTTATAGCATGACACAAACGAACTAGTACTAAAAATATAAATTATCCACGTGGCTGCAGATTAGGGAGAGAGTATCGTCAACATGTAAACATGGCTGCTATCGAGAAGAACTAATATGTGGCTGGTCGAGTGCATGAGCTGTTACTAGCCAGCTGCTCAGAAAATATACAAAACGGTAAATACGAGTTCTGTGATCAAAGGCAGCGCCATTTAATTTTAGAAAAAAAATTGAATAGCGTTTTACAATCTTATTAATGAACCCTGGGAAACGGTATTTTCAAATGGAAATTGTTTTATAGAAAAATAGATGTTGATGCATTGATTTACACAAAGATTTTACTCACTAACGGCAGTGCTTGATTAGATCGTCATATTCAATTAAAGAAGACGACGATCTGAAGTTAAGTCTGGAACTAGATGATTTTCTAAGATTGTTGAAAGCGCAACAGTCTGCATATGACTGAACTAGAGCTACAGATGCCAGTGGTTATATTTGTTTTATTTACTCATGTCCAGAACAGATTTTGACATTCCCTTATTGCTGCCCGTGATTATCAGGCCCACAATTAATACTGTCTCACTGAAAAGAACTGGAGTAAAATTCGAAAATCTTATGCAGGCGCATGAATGCAGATGCTCTAAATGTATACCTAGAACTTCTGAAGATATATTACATGCAACTATTACAGAGAGTAATATAATGCACACAAATAATAATTTATTCACGCTCTAAAAGTAAAAATGATTCGTCCATTGAACTATGTGGGTGACAAGAAAATTCAATTCATTAAAATAACGAAAATAATGAAACTAAAATAGTATATTCTTTCAGATTAACAAATGATTATGAAAGTTATTTATGATATCAGAACTATTTTCAAACAGATATTTAAAGAGAGAAAAAGGAAAAAGTTTGTAATTTTATATAGATCAAACTTACTTTTCTCCACATCTTTAGGCCAGAAAAGAAAGCAAGCAAAAGATAAATTCGTGTTAAATTTATTAAGGAAAAATAATGCATAAGTTTATTTTCTATTTCATATATAACAGCAAACTAATATATTCATACACAGTAGGCAACACTGCACACAGCAACAACAAAAGTAAACAAAATATAATAAAAGATATAAAATGATTTTCTATGAATATATTTGTTCAACATGATGATTTAGATGTCTTAAGAGATTGCACATCGATGTGGCACATAGTGTTTAGTCTAAGATTGATCAAAATGATGCAGGCAGTAAATACTTACTCGAGGCGCTTTGTCTAGCCTGAGGTTATCAACTGGCGGACTGAATGGCGCATGCGTTACTGGTGGTTTCTAGGAAAGAAAAGTAAAAAATATAATTTTAAAATGATATTTGATAAAATATGGACGAATTGCAAGAAAATATCAGAATTTCCAGTTTATGCTTATGAGAGAAGTGCTATCAAGTTTACTATTCTACAATACTTCCCCGAAGAATCAAGGTCCATGATTCAAATATAAAAAAATTGTCCTACCGATCTGCCAACGGAATTTTCATATTTAGGTTTTCGAATGGAAGGATAAAGAAACTAATTTAAGGAATCCAACAGATGCACTTTCACATATACTATTGCGAAAAAAAAAAGAATAATAATAGTTCTAGTAAATTTATAAGAAAAACAATTTGTGGACGATATTTCTAAATTTTAGTGGTGACTTTATACAGGTTTCTTGCATGCTTAATTTTTTTTTCCGATTAGTATGTAATCATCTAATTATTTAATCTGAATATTTAATAAGAATTAATAACAGCATTAAATAAATTACTTACTGTGGGACTGGGTGTGGACTGGACGACTAGAGAACCAAGCTAGAGGATAAAAGAATATAGTTTAGAAACTTCAAATAATACACTACCAAAATATCACACTTTAAAAAATATTGTGCCGGAAAAAAAGTGATTTGATAAAACAGTTTAAACTTCGAAAACTAGATAATTCGTATCATCAAATCAGCTAAGAAAGGAAAAGAAAGAATCTCAGACATCATCTAGATCAGAGTTTCCCAAACATTTCTTTGATGGACCACCTTGAGGTTTTTTGAATTTTTGCCGGAGCACTTTGTGCAAATTTAAGTCTAGAGGATTAGAAAAAGATTTTTTTTTTTTTTTTTTTTGAGCACTTGCTAACTTTGCGAGCAGCACAGCTAGAGAAACCCTGATATAGAACAAGATTATCGGCTTTTACAATAAAACAATTTTTAAATTTGGTGCAGATTAGGCATGAGATACCCCAAATCTTTTGGAGTTTACAGGGAATTTTTATCAACTTCATTGCAAGTCCACGTGTACTCCGGAGTTTACTTTTATTTATTTGTGTCAGTCTTGAATTTTCACTGAAACACATTCCCCGGGACAAAAATCAACGCGACACCAGTCATAGATTCTTGAGAGTGTCAGAAGATTATTCTTTAGTAAAATAAATAAAAACTTTGTGTAAAAAACACACATAAAAAGATAACAAGATACGATTGTTTCGACCGAAAATTTATTCAGTCTTCATGATGAAGACTTTTGAATTTGAAAACTCCTGAAATTTATATTGGGTTGGCCACAAAGTAATTGCGTTTTTCCGTATGTCAATATTTCGCCTGGCCAAAACTACTGAAGTTAATTATGCGAAATTTGGCACGTACGTGAGTTCTTCAACATAGGTGCTAGATCAGAGAGCATTTTCCAAAATTCGTAATCTTAGGGGGGGGGGGGTAAGGGGCCAAAAAGTTCTTTTCACATATCCCGCGTGATCTCAAATAAAAATAGAGATATCCGTGAAATTTTTTCTGTAAAATACAGCAGTCACGAATACCTAAAAATTAATTTCAGGACATTTATAATATTGTCCTCTAAGGAGGATAGAAGCGAAAAAAGGGGGAGGGTGGCCATCTTTTATGGACGAAAAAAAATACTGCCAGTGAAATTCTTTCTTTAAAATGTAACAAATATGAATCGTATGTTCAGGCACAGCTTACCTGTAATTAAAAACTTGTTGAAAACTTATTTGCTTGAATTTTATACCAGAAAACGCAATTACTTTGTTGCCAACCCAATATTTATGCTCCTAAAACAGCACGAAATGTGTTGGCAAGCGTACGTATCTGTGTGCTGTAGATGTAGATGTTTATATATGCTACATGTTGATGCTACTAGGAAGCTATTTCGCTCAGAGAAAATATTAAATTACTTACAAAGAAAGCTGTTTTAACTTGTTGTTTTGGTATGTATAAGGTAAATACACTTACAGCAACATATTGCCATCCTTCGCTGACTCTTACAAGCAATGATTCTTCTTCTAGGACGAATGCAAGGGTACCCAGAGGGCTGATGTCAGACATACGCAGCAGTGTATCCATGTTTTTGAATGTAACGGCCTGAAATATAGATAATATTTAAAAACAGGAAATGACTATACAGTGGTACCTTGAGATACGAGTTGATTTCGTTTTTTGACCAAATTCGTTAGTCAAAATAATTGCACCTCGAATCAATTTCCCTATTGAAACTACTGAAATGCTATTTTACAAGGCTTAACCCTTTGAGGTGAAACCCTTTCCCAATGCTGAAAAAAGGGCAGCCGTTACCATCGCTCGACTTAACTACCAGCAAGATCGAACGAGCGGACGATCGAAACATTCATCGCGTGCCACAGATCTAGAGACCCTTTTTTTGACGACAGCTGGCTGTGCCGGCACAGCCAGCAGTCGTCAAATGTCGAGCGATGGTAGTTAAGTCGAGCGATGGTAACGGCTGCCCTTTTTTTCAGCATTGGGCAATCTATCCAGCTGTTCTCGTATTCTTCCATTTTTCAGTAGATGTCAGTGCTGTTAAAAATAATCGTGACCATTTTTTGACGGGAAATGACGTGCTAAAAAGTAAAGCATTCTCGTGGAGCTATGTCACCCGCAACTATTTTTATAGAAATTAAATCTATTCTTCGTGACTGGCAACAGTCAAAACGTCAGAGTTTGGTGTTCCGAGAGCAGGAACACTGCGCGTTTAAGGGTTAAATAAACCATTCCAATTTTATATAATAACTAGCTGAAGTACCCGTTCTTCGCACGGGAATGAATGGACTTTTTGATATTACGATTTGTGGTGATTACTATTCATTGTAATAAACAGATATAGCAAAATTGATATCGCGTTATATTGTGTTCAATAATCATGCATACCGAATTTCAAGGCAATCGTTTGTACGGTGCAGAAGGCGATGCGACGTAGCGCAATCTAGGGACGAGTTTTAGCAAAACGGATACGGCGAAAATATTTTTCGCATTCAGATATCGATGTATACGAATTTTCATGACGATCGGCTGAATAGTCCTGAAATTCATGTGTGGACGCAACATCGAGTGGCAAGTTATAGGAAAATGGATAGCGCCAAACTCATCCCCGTGTTCAAATATCTATGTATACCTATTTTCATAGCAATCAGTTACCATCTAGTGGTCAGTTAACCATCTAGTGATTAATTAAGGTAATGATTTGCTACAGCGCCGTCAAGTGGCGAGTTGTAGCAAAATAGATAACGCCAAAATATTCTCATTGTTGAAATAGCTATGTATTCTGATTTTCATAGCGACCGTTTGAATGGTCAGGAATTTGGCCTGCTGCAGGGTCATCTAGTGCCGAGTTAAAACAATAATGCATTGCAGTGCCATCTAATGGTGAGTAACATCAAAAGGAACACAGTTAGAATATATTTTTTGTGCTCAAATGTGTAAGTATAAAAAATTTCATGCCGATCAGTCGAACGGTATAGAGGTTGATGCGTTGCAGTGCCATTTAACGGCAAGTTACAGCAAAATGGATACTGAAAAATATTCTCCGTGTTCTAATATCCGCGTGTACCAAATTTCATCGAAATGGGTTGGACGATATTCGCATAGCAAACGGCTAAACGGAATAGAATTCGACGTTCTGCTGCGCCACCTAGTGGCAAGTTAGAGGAAAACGTATAGCATAAAAACCTTCTCCATGATAAAAGACTTAGGTGAACCAAATTTCATGGTGATCGGTGAAACGGTGCTGAGTTTTTCAACCTCCTACACACATACCAACATTCATTTCTATCTATCACCAGTCTTATTATATATACCAGTCTCAAGTAAAATCCAGTTTCAAATCTAAGCCTCGCCAAAGTGCCAGCATACGCCATTTTGCAAGAGTTTTTTCAGGGAATCATTCGAAGCATTGACTTAGCAGCAATCAAAATGGGAAATGGTTCGATCGCCAGACATTTTTTTGAAAAGTGGAATCCCTTAATACAGCCTCATTTTTTAAATTATCAACTATAACATGTTTTATTCATCGTTACCTCGATGTACTAAATGCGAAGATTTCAATTTTCTAAAATTTGACGGATTCCCCCCAAGTTAAATCAATGTACTCAATTGGCGAGAATTCTGAAGCTACATCGCTTGAAATGCCCTAATAACTGCATTATTTCTGCACGGATAGTTAAAATTTAATGCTGTATTCTAAGAAAACCTATACACTTGTTTTCAAAAATGCTATTCCCTTAAGCTCTCAGTAAATTGCGCCAAAAAGCCTAAAACTGTGCAAACCGCTAGAACTCACTTTCTAAAAATCGGCCTATCAGCCATTTTATTTTTCGCCAAACTAAAAAAATTTACATATTAGTCTCGGAAATCTTCGATCCTCATTGTTTTGCGTATAAAACATTTCATTCCTGCTCTCATTTCTTATGCGCACACGATATTATAATTAAAAAAATAACCTTACAAATATAAACTAAAAAAATCATTATTATTCTTTTATTTTTACTTTAAGAATTTAAAACATTTTATTCGGCAAAATCGCCACACATGCAACCAAGATGCTTATTTCACACTTTCACTACAGGGGTTACAATTACATAAAGCTTTCTGCGTGGAGAACATAAAAAATCTCTTAAATTCCGGGAACGGGTGGACTTTCAAAGTTTTAAAGTGGACTATCATTTATTCTATATTATTTTACATATATCTGTGTAAAATTTCAGGCTGACAGGTCCATTTTTGTGGAATTGTATACTACCCAAATCAACAAATTGACAAACAGAATTTCATTTTTATTTATAAGATAACCTACGCTTGTTTTTAAAAATACCCTCTCATTAAATTGCGCCAAGCGCTAGAATCATAGAAAATCTGACACACTTTCAGATTTTAAATACGCACTAAAGTGCTATATATAAAAAGAGTTATAATCCATAGGTCTTCCCTATTTTCGTTCCTTATTTTATTAAGTTGGAAAGTGTATCATTATTCATGAGTGTGATTAAACAAAATTAAAACTGATATTTCTAACATCCTTTTTTCTGGATGTAATATATTAGAAATAGATGCAATAAAGCTGCTCAGAAAAATGCACAATTCCAACTGAATGAAAATTTCAAAAACTTATACGCAGGTGTATTCATAACCCAAATAGCAGACTATTAAATTACGATAAATAGCGCCAAGCGTTAGAATCCTCTTCAAAATCGCACATCAACCCCTTCTATTTTTCGCCCAATTAAAAAGTTGCACATTTATTTTCGGAAAATTTCCAAATTCTATTTTTCTTTTGAGTATAAATCATTTCATTCCCACTCTGATTTCACATGCACACGATATTTTAATTTAAAAACAACCTTACAAATAATCTAGTCAAAATAAAAAAAATCGTTATTCTTTTATTTTTACTTCAAGAGTCTGAATCATTTAATGAACTGCCGAATGTGGCAACCTAGATAAGCTTAATTGTCGCTTAATGCACTGTGGGGTTACAATTACGAAATGGCGGAAAGCAAAAATTAGCCTTTTGCGATACGTTTTTATCGATATTTCCTAAAAAAGTTCGAATTTTGAAAAAATCGCTTCGAGGTGTGTCGGGACCTGTCATGGAGAATTTCCGTTCAAAAATTGGTAGGTCTACGATCACCCGTTTGCGAACTACGCGAGACACAGACAAACAAACAGTTTACACACATTGTTTTATTAATATAGATACCAGTCTCAAATAAAATCCAGTTTCAAATCTAAGCCTCGCCAAAGTGCCAATATACGCCATTTTGCAAGAGTTTTTTCAGGGAATCATTCGAAGCATTGACTTAGCAGCAATCAAAATGGGAAATGGTGCGACCCCCAGGCATTTTTTTGAAAAGTGGAATCCCTTAATACAGTCTCATTTTTTAAATTATCAACTATAACATGTTTTATTCATCGTTACTCCGATGTACTATATGCGAAGATTTCAATTATCTGAAATTTGGCGGAATTCCCTCAATGCACTCAATTGGCGAGAATGCTGAAGATAGATCGCTTGAAATCCCTTAATAACTGCATTATTTCCGCACGGATCATTAAAATTTAACGCTGTATTCTAATAAAACCTTTGGACTTCTTTTCAAAAATCCGTTTCCTTAAGCTCTCAGTAAATTCCAAGCCGGAAACAGTGCAAACCGCTAGAACTCACTTTCTCGGCATTTGAGCCATTTTATTTTTTCGCCAAACTAAAAAATTTTAACATATTAGCCTCGGAAATCTTCAATTCTTATTGTTTTGCGTATAAAACATTTCATTCCTGCTCCGATTTCCCATGCACACGATATTATAATTTAAAAAAATAACCTTACGAATATAAACTAACAAAAAAAAAATCATTATTATTCTTTTATTTTTACTTTGAGAATTTAAAACATTTTATTCGGCAAAATCGCCACACATGGCAACCACGATCCTTATTTCACACTTTTTTCACTACAGGGGTTACAATTACGGAAAGGTTTTTGCGTGGAGAACATAAAAAATCTCTTAAATTCCGGGAACGGGTGGACTTTCAAAGTTTTAAAGTGGACTATCATTTATTCTATATTATTTTACATATCTGTGCAAAATTTCAGGCTGATAGGTCCATTTTTGTGGATTTGTATACGAATCAAATCCACAAACAAACAAACAAACAAACAAACAAACAAACAAACAGAATTTCATTTTTATTTATAAGGATGTTACGAGTTCAAAAAGTAACGTAATAAGAGATCTCACGGGTGCACACATTCCTCTAGCGAATGAAATTCCATGCCTAGGTACAAGAGACGATCACAACAATCAAATGCCACTAGATAACCACAAGATGCCCCGTGGTTGATTACAGCGCTTTCGAGGGAACATATTAGAATAATCTCTCTAAAAACCCAGACCTCGCACCTAGTGATTTTAATCTTTTCAGGCCGTTGAAGAAGCGCCTGGCATGACCGACCGTCCTTGCCAAACCGATGCCCCGTATTTCATGACGCCGTCGTAAAGTGGCTCAGCGATCGGGATCCTGATTTCTTCGATGCCGGTTTTGAAAGATTGGCATAAAGATGGAACAAATGCTTTGATGCCCATGGTGGCTGTGTCGAAAAATAATCTGAACCAAATGCATTGCTATGTTCATGTATATATTGGACTTCGTGAGTAAAATTGTTGGTTAAAGAACTTTGTTACCTTAATTTTTGAAGCACCCTTGTACACACGGTAAAATGTAAAATTTAAACATATGTGGGCACAACAATTTAGCATGCGGTATTACATTTTTCTTTCACTTCACTTTTGTTAAATACAATTAAGCTTCATTCTTTCTCCCATAGATAGTTTATATCCCGAATTCCGATTCGCATCTCAAATAGAAATATGAACCTAATGCTGGCTCGTGCCTCAAAAAACTCATTTGTTAGGGCACTCGTATTTCAAGGTAATACTGTATGAAGCAATATATATATGCATATATATATAAATTCAATTTAAAAGTAATTAATAATGAGATGATACATAAGGTTAACAATAAGAAAATTTCTCATTTCGAGATCACTAAATCAGACAAAAAGTTGTTCTAAAAATATTCTTATTCATACATTAATAAAACGCAGAACAAAAACCTACATTAGTGGGCAAAACTTAAGCACTGGTGTTCTTTTTGCCATAACTCCACGAGAAATCATCAGAGAGACATAAAATTCAGAAATGAGAGACAGCATTTTGTATTTAAACGACGAAGAAAGTATAGTTGTGCAAAAATGAATATAATGCATACCGTATGGAATCAAACAGAAAAAGGCCTTATTTAATTTATACTATTGCTACAAATGATTGTCTGTACAGGAGGAAGAACAAAAAACAGGTTTTCCTTAGTATGGGATATGTCTTCCCCTTACAGTAATGGTTGCTCTCACCGTCTCTCCATACTCAGCACCAGATTGTCCAATAATTCTTGAAGTAGGAGTGCTCATTCCTCAATCAGTATCTGTTTCAGTTGTTGTGTGTTCCCCGGAGGATGTAATCGTGCCGCAAGGCGTTTCACTAAAGCATCTCACACATGTTCTATGGGATTGAAATCAGGGAAATACGCTGGCTAATCCATTCGAGTGATATCTTCACTTTCCCGTAGCTCCTGAACAGAAGGAACCCGGTGTGGTCATGCATTGTCATCTATAAAAACGGAGTTTGATCCAACGACAACCTCGGAACAGACGGACATGGGGAAGGATCCCCTCCTAACAATAACGATTTCACGTTACAGAGCCTTTGTAGAAAACGTGGAGCTCAGTCCACCTATTCAGCATACTGCCTCCCCAGGCGAGAACTCCAGGACCGCCGTAACTGTCTCTTTCCATGATGTTACTAGGACGAAACCGTGTCTAGACCTCTCTCCAAATCAACTGGAGCTGAGATTCGCTGGTAGCATTGAAATGACTCTCATCCGTAAAGACGACCCGACTCCATTGATGAGATGTCCAGTTTCTGTGCTCCTTGCACTATTCTAAATGGTGTCACAGATCGTCAACTTTCAAAGGGCTGCATCTTTCAGGACGGCGGGCGAATAGGCCACCTTTATGAAGGCGTCTGGTCACAATAAACCCCGACATTTGTGGCCCCGTTGCTGTACACAGTTGCAAAGCAATGGCGTATGCTGACTGGTTTCGGGATCTTTTCGCCTGCAGGACGATATATCGGTCTTCCATTGCAGTTGTTTTCCTGGTGCGGCCACAACCAATCTTTCTAACGCTTGTACCTATGTTTGGAAGGTTTTCCAAGCGCGCGAAACGCTTAAAACTTTGGTTGATTCCAAACTCTTTAGCTACAGTGGTCACACTACGCCCCTCCTCCAGCTTTCCGATCATTCTTCCACGCGTGAAGTCGTTCAGGTGATTTCTTCTGGCCATATTTCACGAAAGAACTCACTTGCACTTGCAGCGAATGTCTTTAATTGCGCCCCGTCCTGCCTTTATTGTAGTCTTGTGTTGAGCGCGCCGACCGCACACGTTTTGCGTACGCTCACGTCGCTTGTGACGTTTTGTTTTTGACATTTGCATACGCATGATCTTTCTACTGAATTGAATGTTCTTTGTACTGGTCGCAAGAAACCCTTTTCTGAAATTTCATGGCTACCTGATTAAAATTTACATTGCTGCTTTATGTTTCACAAACAGTATACTTACTGCACTGGAGTACATCATTTAATACTGCTTATGCTTAAAATAAACATTTTTAGTAGGTAGCATCAAAACTGCCTAGAATGTTCCTCTTCATTCTGCGTAATGTGTTCTAATCACAGAGCAATATATTTCACTGATGAAAGTAATAAGTCTGCCAGAATATGCAAGATACAATACCCTTTGCTGTCTTTCATTTCTGGCAGAGATGAAATACTTTTACAACGGTGTTTTAAGAAACGTCAGCTTTTTTCCTGCCCATCAAACACCAATTTAAATGCTCTTTAACAAGAAAGGTGTTTCACTTGTTCAGTTTATGAAATAAATACCATTCGTGTTGCAGCGATACCTCTGGTGAATACAGGGCAATTATAATTAAAAATCCACTTTAAAACGATCAGAAAAGGAAAACTACTAGACCAAATGTTATCAAACTTGGTAATTGTGTAAAGGTGGTAATTGTTTATCCTCTGCAGAAAAAAAGTTCAAAAATTCAACACCAGGGGCAAAGACGTATTTAGGGGGGGCGGGGGGATTCAGGGGTCCGAACCTCCTCCTCCACGAAATTTTGATTTTTGTTACTAAGATGATAAGTGTCCTTTTGAGAAAAATACTGCCTTTTTTACCGTTTGGACCCCCCTCCAGAATTTTTGAACCCCTCCAAAATGTTCTTCATGAGGGGGGGGGGGGCTTTAAGTACGTCCTTGTCCCTGGTGTTGAATTTTTGAGCTTTTTTTTCTGCGGATAATAAATCCCCTAACCCTCTTTACACAATTACCAAGCTCGATAACATTTGGTCCAGTAGTTTTCCTTTTCTGATCGTTTTAAAGTGGAACTTACTTATAATCATCCTATATACTGATAGGTCAAATGCATCGTATAAACTGGTAGGATACTAATTTCGTCTAGCACAAATCTAGTATAAATATGATTTCATTCGCAATAACAGAACGTATCCCAGAACTCTCTGCAATGAGATACTTATTTTTTGATAACTCTATTTTTTGATAACTATTAATTTCTTTTCCTTCTTTTTTTTAATTATAAAAAAGGGACGTATTAATCATTTAATTTTGCAAAATAATCATATGGTACAATTTAAATTATTGTTTTGTTGTTTTCAGAAAATTATTAAAAGGTAGAGAATAAATGTTTAAATACTTGTGCATTTCGAATTAACCATTTCCTTTGTTAAATTTGCTGTTTTTTCTATGGAAAACGATTCTTGCGAACGTTGATGGACTGAATCAAAAAGAAATTCTGTGTGACATTTATGTACCAATATTGGTGGCTATTTATTTACCCGTTTCAAGACAGGATATTTTTTTCAGTATGGGTTAGTTATAGTCAACTCGTATAATAATATCGGGCAATTCGGAATGCGATTACAAACGGATCTGTTTAATTGAAAAGAATTTATTGGTAAGAATTACAAAGAATGTCAAATTGTTCCAATTTTTGTTTACACCTTACAAATGTTCTATGTGACTTCTCTTGATAACACAGTCCATTTTACACTATACATTCAGAAACGTATCTGGAGTCACCAACGCAAGCGCATTGAAAACGTGCATTTTGAGTTCCGGGAATGTTTTCGGCTAAGGAAGCACATACACAGGGTCTTCACACAGCCTCACAGAAAGGAAAAAAAAAATTGCTGGGTGTCAAATACGGAGATCTAAGTGGCAAAGATTGTACACTAAGGCAGCAAATGAATCGGATTTTTAACCGTTGAGTAGTTTGAAATCGTGCATGCGCAGGCTTCTGATTCACTGCACCCGCGTCACAATTAACTAACAAACTTTTGAACTTCATTCCGTCTAATTCTTACCCGGGAATTCTTTTCAGTTAAATAGTTATAGTTGTTTTCAATCTATTTATTTATTTTGAATCACCCGGTATAACGATATGTTATAAAAGGGGCCAGTGGCGCAGCCAGGAATTTTTTTCGGGGGTGGCTGAGAACTCAATCTAGAATGCAATATTTTGCTTAAAAGTGTTCGCATAAAAAATGAATGAACAAAAGAAATCATAAATTGAGTTTAAAATCTTTGCAGATGGAAAAACACATTAGAAAACATCTTTTATTGGCCTAGGTCTGCAGCTGAACCTCAAATTTCTCAAGTACAATTTTTCAAATATATCATGGGGATATTAAGGAGAACTTTCAAATTTATCACAAATATGTAATTTTTTTCCTATCCTACGTTTACGCATTTCGGGGTGGCTGCAGCCCCATCAGCCACCCCTGGCTACGCCCCTGAAAGGGACCATGAATTTATCGAGAGCGAAATACTTACCCCAGGTACTACGGTTGGTCTTCGCAGTTCTTCCGGCGGATTGCTGTTGAAGGCAGGCTTGCCTGGTGGGCCTGGAGGTCCAGGAGGACCAGGTGGACCTGGAGGGCCAGGTAGTACTTGAACGCCTATTGTAGACAATTTTTTACCTATCATTTTATTGAAAGACATTTTTAAAAATATATTTTACAGTGCACATAATTGCAGTTTACATTGAAATGAAATACAGTAACTATCACTTCATAAAAGCAGCATCGGGTACACACACACACACACATCCGACGCACAAGACACTTAAAACATATTTAGAAATTCAGAAGAACTTGGAAAGGCATTTAGCCGTGCAACATAAAAACTCGAGAGTTAATGAAAGGAATATTTCTTAGCATAATTAATAATAACGAGTTTGGTACTCTGTCAGTGCATGTATGAATGATATTATGGTTGCAATGAAGGAGTTGAAAACGACAGATGCGTGCGTCCAAGAATAGTGAAACGTTGGAAGTCATGTGATAGCAGTTGGTTAATTTAAAAGCAACATACTAGCATCGAGAAAAGAGAAAATCGGTCGTCTTCTCTGTATGTTAGGACCACGAATGTCACTTGGGATGTTGGAAAATATGGTATGTTACTAAATGAAAAGTAAATGGATTGGAAGTGGAAATATTTCTGCAACTGAACGCATTAACCCTTTAACGCGCAGTGTTCCCGCTCTGGGAACACCAAACTCTGACGTTTTGACTGTTGCCAGTCACGAAGAATAGATTTGATTTCTATAAAAATAGTTGCTGGTGACAAAGCTCCACGAGAATCCTTTACTTTTTAACACGCCATTTCCCGTAAAAAAAATGGTCGCGATTATTTTTAACAGCACTGACATCTGCTGAAAAATGGAAGAACGCGAGAACAGCTGGATAGATTGCCCAATGCTGAAAAAAGGGCAGCCGTTGCCATCTCTCGACTTAAATACCAGCAAGATGGCGGACGATCGAAACGTAGTTAAGTCGAGCGATGGCAACGGCTGCCCTTTTTTCAGCATTGGGAAAGGGTTGCGCCTCAAAGGGTTAAAGCATAAAATTTCAGAAGTTCTTGAAACTTCTAAGATTATGTGCTAGTTATCAAAGCACCTTAGAGAGAGTATCAACTTTTACAATGGACATAGCCGACTTCACAAAGTGCGCTGAATATTCGAGATCAACACCAACAAATTCTGGGTAGAAGCTCCGTACTATGCAAACAGATTTTCCCATTAAATGAGAGGTAGGGAGTTTTTCTTCAACATTCGTGCACCAAAAATATTCTTCAAGCGATATAAATAACAGCAGAAGGCCGACTTAAGCAGATCAACGTCGTCGCTGTCTCACTTAAATCTGAGAACACTCATAAAATGTGTCTGAGTGACTGAAAAGAGAGCCATATTTCGACGAGTTTTTAGCATCCAACACAGGATATCGTGTATAATAGAGGTGGTTACATATGGAATGTTTATCTGCTCTGAATTGTGTTCTCTAAACAAATTGAAATAGTAATCGATTGAAAATTCGTTATGTTAAGTTGTTATTGATTAGGAATGAATGTGAAACAGAAAATTGCAATTACGAGACGAGACAGACGCTCTCTCCAACACAACTAGTTTGGCAAGCAGGCCGGGATACACCCACCGGGATCCCAGGAATATTCCCGATGGGCCGGTCACTTTAATATGTATTGTACTTATATGTACACTTATGTATGATGTGCAGGTATGTTAGAAGAAAATGTAAGTGGGCCGCCGTTGACATGAATTTCCCGGGCCAGTGGGATGGGTTGTATCCGTCCTTGTGGGCAAGAAAGTAATTTTGTTTTAATTCAAATGGGGAGCAAAAAACCAGAAAATGAGTGGATTAGTGGATTTTCTCATTTTTAAAGTAGAATATGTTTGTCTGAATATCTGTACAAAATTTTAATCTAATTGGTTGAATAGTTTAGAAGTAAATTTTGAACAAATACTTTGGCAAGCCGTAATTACTTTCGTGATATCCCAAAACTTTGGGACTTATCAAGACGAGATAAAGCTTTGAAGTTGTTATACAAGTCGAGGCAGGCCTTTTTCCCGCGTCGTTTCGTCGTACATTCCCTATGACTATTTACACAAATTAGATACTTATAGGAATGATAATGGAACGTTTCGGAATTATAATACAGGTACACAGATTTCTTTGGTATGCAAGAAAGGCAGCTAACTACTGTCATCGTGAGACTTGAGGACGATCGTGGCCCTTCCGATGGCTTTCACCGCTCCTTCTGCCTCTTGCCTGGCAGATTGTGATCACCTAAACTACGTCCAGTATAAATAGAATATTCCACCTTACGGGAGGTGAGTGCATATTTTTCTCGAACTTTCTTAGTGTTTAGATGCGTAAAGCTGTTTTCACTGTTCAACAAACTGAAGTCCAAAGACGCAACGATAAAGATTTTCTTTATACGGTCACAAACGAAGGAGATTTGGGGAAGCATTACACCTGCAGCTTTTTAATATATGAGCGATGATTAAAAAATTCTTTCGTCGCTTATACGCATCGGCAGATACGTCCTTTCTATACCCCTATTCTCCTCCGGCATAGAACACCCAGTCATGCATAATGTCCAGAATCTACCCTAGTCAAGACATTAAGATCGAAAACCAAGATCATATCATTAAACACCTCTTCTAATGACTTATCTTACTCGTTAAATTCATGTTGCTATTTGTTACTAATGCTATATTAGAAAGATATCCCTGATTTTTGATACTTAGTGTATGCAGTTTGCGTGTGACTATGTGTTTAATTTATGCCTTGTCGTATTAAGTCTTGTAGTATATAATTAGTGTTTTATATTCTATGCAGTCACAATATATTTGAGTTTGTGGACATTTCAATCGAAAATTCGATCGAATAAGTCAAAACTGTTCTTATTACCTACGTTTGTGTTTAAAGCCTTTAAAGCTTTATTTGTAAAAATATTTGCGTAACAAATATTCTTTATTAGTTTGTGATATTGCAGTTTGCACATATAACAAAGCATTCAAATAGAGCACAACATAAAAAATAAAGCAAGCGTGATATTCGTAAGCACATTAATAATTCTTTTAAATTTATGTTTTAAAATTATGAACATGCATTAAAGGCACTTTAAGTGAGTGGTTGTTTGCTCCATTATTTTCTTCGAATTAAGTATTCAAAGAGAGGGGGACTGGCGTGTGTGTGTCTAGGATTTTAAGAAAGTCGTGAACATGTTTTAAACTTCCCTCAACCCGATTTGTAACAAATATTTCCAGATCCTTTTGCACTATCAACTGTTAATCTGGAGCATTTTTGAAGATTGAATTGAAAGGGAATGAAATTTCACGAATCTCTAGCAAAAAGGCAATAAAAGGCGATTGAAATTTTCACAAATAGAAGTTGTATTTAACTTTTGGCAAACGAAATACACTTTCAAATGGCAGACATTCAATGCAAGCAAAAATGAATAAGGTGACGCATCGAAATAAAGAAAACAACGTATTCCACCAGACATTTGCATAGAAACCTTTGTTACCTGATTATCAGAGATATCTTACCAAGCTTCCTTAGACAATTATAATTCCATTCAAAATAGCACAAAGAAAAAGAATATATCAGCATAGTACAAAAAATTCTAACAAATATAGTGAAAATAAACAGTTAAAAATTGTTCTTTCTTCATAGTTGTTGTAAAAGCTGATTCGCGATCAAAGAGCACTGTACTTTTTCCTGCCGATTTGAAATCAAAATAAATATAATTTAAATTATAATTCGACAGTGTAGAGCAGGGATGGGCAAACTTTTTCGGTCGCCGGCCAAAAATCGAAAAAAAAAGTTTGGCGGGCCAAGATAAATTTTTCTAAAATTTTAAAAACAATATACATATATTACAATTTAAATATGTTAATGAGATGAATGAAATTGCGATTTCATTTTTTCCTTATATTGAGATTCGAAGCGAGATGCACTGATTCTAAGGAACAAGTCATCTGTCTGTCTACTTCTGAAAGAATTCTTTCTAAGGTTCATAGTTGAAAACACTTGTTCACATATATAAGATGCAGCAAACATAGCACTGATTTTCTGGGGTTAGATATTAAATTTGGGAAACTTACTTTCAATAATGATTTGTAAAACTCTTGGCATATTTAGAAACAACTGCTTGAGATGATTGTTAGATTGCAACTCAATTAATTCAAGCTGCAAATCGGACCTCACTGCTTCACAATTTACGTTGAAAGGCATGGTAAAAATATCCAATTCTGTTTGAATGGCAGTGAAATCTTGAAATCTGCGTTCGAACTCAAAATGCAGTTTTTTCAAGCCGTCTTCATAATTCTTAATATGGATATATAATAAATAAATATATATTTTCTTTTAATTTCCGTCGGACCGGCAAATTAAAATTCTATCCGCGGGCCGGATAAAACCTTCCGGCGGGCCGGATTTGGCCCGCGGGCCGTAGTTTGCCCATCCCTGGTGTAGAGACTTACTATGTTGATGCTACTAAAACTTGAGCTGTTACTTTGTTTAAACTAAGGTTATTTATCAGCTTATTTATCTCAGTTTGAAAGTAGAAAATCTCAAGAAAACGTCCAAGATATTGCCTAACTTCAAATATTGCGAATTTCACTTTTAACATTTTCCAATAAAGTAGAAAAGTATTTATGATTTCGGTTTATCTGAGTTCTGACTGTAATAAATATTGATGAATTGCTACGAAATTCATATATATTTTTGCTATGGACTTTATCATGTAGACTACTGGAAAGGGTGTTGTTGTTTAAAGTGCATTTCGGAACGTTCATTTGTTTCAAACAAAATCCTAATACTTATTAGTGAGGCTTATAAAAGAACTATTGAATACGAAATTAGTGAACGTAACATTTATACCTCTTTGTCACAATGACGGATCCAGGAAAAGCTTCATAAGAAGGGGCCATAAGTAGGATAAAGCACATTATCAGGGATGGGTCACTCTTTTTTTTTAACAGTTAATTTTTAATCTTGAACCAATATTTAACCTGTTTAAGGTCATTATTAAAAAGATGTAACGGAGAAGAGTTCTTTTTTGACCGATGTTGCTTGCAAGAATGGTTATTTGGCGGAACGCTGGGCCTCAGTTCTTCGAAGAACCATTCGGGGAAGCAACATTGGTCAACGGAGGAGAGTCTTCTCTGTTGAGTATTTTTTAATGATAAGTGCGTTCAGGGGGAGGGCAATAGCCCCCCTTGGATTAGCTTCTGCTTTGGCAGGAACAAACATAAGAACTGCCGCAGATTTAGGTCCTAAGAGCAGCGAATAAAATAAATATTAGGTTGTAACGAAAGTTTTCCGCCACTGCAAGTATTGCCTGCACAAGCAGTTCGCGTTGGTGCCTTTGCTAATATTTTGCGAAACGATTTTTGTTATTTGAAAGAAAAAGACTTGTTTTAGAGCACTGTGTTGTGAAATCTGTAAAAAAAATATCGTTATGATTAAGTATAAGGTGTCTGAAATGGAACTATCACGCTACCAGATTGAACCATCATTTACTCTCAGTTCTGTTGCAAAAAGTCAGCTACAGAATGACACCGAATGATGTGTACAGCTTAAGGCACTAGTGTTGTATCATATGACACTGTGAAGATTTGGTACCGAAAGTTCAAAAAAGAGGACTGGGACATTAAAGAAGCAGAGCGCTTTGGCCGGTCTGATGATGCTGATGAGACCTGCCTACGACAATCTGTGGAAGACGATAAAATATTCATCCACTCGAGAGTTAGCTAAAAGAGTTAGACTTTAGTGCCATGTCCATTAGTCGCGTTAAACATTGCATTAAATTGGCATATAAGATCAATAGCTGGGTACCGCGTGAGCTGACTCAAGCAAATCTGGCGGAAAACTTTCGTTACAACCTGATATTTTATTGCTTTATTTGCCTTAGCCTGTTCACTCCCATTTTTTGCAAAGACGTGGCGTGAGTGATTCTCTATCCATGGTTGGTTCCCGGCATGTGTCTGAATGCATACAGTGTTTTGCGCATTAGTGCAAACTTGTATCATAGGGAAGAATTCAATACCCATGCCAGGAAAAGCCAGGAGAGCCAAAGGATAATTGCTGTCGTTGAGCCTTTAAAATGGTGTGAGAGAGTACGTTAACCATTTGTTAAACACTATTGTAAGTGAAAAGAAGATCGCACTGGAAAGTGTTTTAATTAGTAAGATCGGCATAATTTATCTTTCCTGCCACACAATGAAACTAAAACAATAAAGAAAGTCGTAGCGACAAGAGAGCAATCTACAAAGAAACTAAAGCATGAGCAGCACCACAGGACAACAACAAAATAGAGATGAAAATCGGTAAATGTATCGTGACTGAGATCTGAATTTAACTGCAGAGCGTGGGCAACACATAGAGCTAACATTGAACATTTATGATAGTGCCGTTTGTCTAAAACTACGCCAGTATTTAACACAACTCACCTTTGGCTCTTGGGAAAGATCTTAGTCCTTTAACTCCTCGATATGCTTGAAACGAAATAATTTGTTTAATGATATAACAATCGTTCGTAAAATATACTGCAAGGAAGAACACGAAAATAAAGAAAATGAAGAGTTAAAACTCATAATTAATGTAACACTCTCCAACTTGAATTAAATTAGCTAATTTTTGCTACAATCAATTTTTATTATACATTTTGCCATTACTTATTTTTTTGGACATAAAGATAAAATTTCTTTACTTTTCTTTTTTTTTGGGGGGGGGGAGGGGGGAGGGAGGGACGGAGTGGGTTATAAACTATAACAACAGTAACCCTCTTTTCTGTTATCTAAATGTTAGTCGCCCACGATGTTAGTACAGAAAAAGTTTCTCATGAACTTACATCGAAAACTATCCAAAACATAGAAACAAACAAAAAAGAATAATTTCAACGAAGATATATTCATTTGTGAAAACATTTTTATCAGTGAATTTGTAATTAACTATTTAGCGTTTAGTTAAAGAATAAAACTACTCACGGTTCTGACACGGGTTTTTAAAAGAAATTACATCAGTGATGCAGAAAATTCGAGAACATCTCTCTACGAACTGAACTATGTACTCTTATAAATAAAAAGAACAGTATCTAAAGTAAAAGTTTTTTTAGAAGTCATAAATTAAAAAAAATTAAAAAACTGTAAAGAATTTTTTTGTTTCATAAATCTTGCAGGTTTACCGTTGATATTAGAACGAAGTACAGCTTGTGTAGAGAGATTCTAATGTTTTTTTCGAGTAGATGATATAATTTCATTCTTTTAAAAAATACTCAAGCATTTCATTAAAGAGCAACTTTTAATGCAGAAGTCTTCTTAAAAAACTTCTTTAATTTATTAAAAAGGTAATGAACTTCTTGCAGAATAAGAGAAATTTTAGATATATAAAATAAGGATAAAATAATAAATTGAAGACTATCGATTCATTGTCTAGAATTTTTCTGATAGCAAGATCCTAATAAGAGTCCTGAAATTTAAAACACACTTAAATGAGGGAAAGTAAAAAGACGACTTGGCTGAAAATGACACTTAAGCAATAAAACCATTTAAATATTTTTAAAACGTGGATTTGTTTGAGATGGGCATAATACTATCGAGATGACCGGATGCGAAGTTCCTTAGGAGACATAACAATCCATTATTGTTATGAAAGATGACTGATGACGTAATATTATTACTTTTTATGTATAATAAGCATTATGCTAAAGAGACGTAATTTTTCATGCTTCCTTTTTTAAGTTTCCTTTATTATGTGTAATCAATACCTTCTGATTTTTCTAAAAGTAATATTTTTAGTAATAATTTTTGTTATATAATGTTTAAAAATCGAAGAAGATTTGCTTGCTTTTGCTCCATTTATCTAGAACCTTCATAAAAATTTATTCTTGCGATTTGCTAATTTAACAAGAGTCCTTCTTCATAGTTAAGGAATATCTGCAGCATTTTATTTTCTTATGTAGAAATATGGAATAAACTATTGATGAGTAAAGTTATAAAAAATTATTACAAAATCTCTAAGAAAAGATATTCAAAATCGTTGGCTAAAAAGTCAAATACAGCTCTTCAAGTTTTGAATCAAGCCATAAGATTTTCTTTTAGTGAATTCCTTAATAAACTTTGCAATTTTATTGTTATCAGTAAATAAGATACAATCATTTCTAACTAAGAAATTGTAAGAGGGACGCTGTAATTAAAGATGCAAAATATTCGAGCACATTCTCACCTCAAATGTAAAACCTTGTCTAAAAAATCAAAATTACTGTACGAGGAAAGAAAACAACTGAAAATTTAAAATCACAGTTAATGCATAAAACGGAGAGAATTGAATATAAAAGTAACATAAATTTTCATTTTACTTATATTATTATATTGATGTTGAAAAGTAAATTTTCCTTAATAACGCCCTAAATTAAAATATTGTACTAAGACAGAACTTGCATGCCATTTACCTCTTCTTCCAGGTGTATCAGTTTCTTTATCCCAATAATGATTAATCCTTGATCCACTTCCGGGAGATCCTGGGGGTCCGGGAGGTCCAGGTGGACCTACAATGGATTCACCGGGCAAGCCCTAGATCCATTAAAGTGTAAAAAGTGAATGCACAGGGTTATATGGTACTCATTATTATTTTAATCTATTATACCATGAATTAAGCTAATTTTAAAGTGCATTATCTATCCATATACTAGCGAAATGCCTTGATTGAATAATTATAATAATAATAATAATAATATAAATCTTCTGTATTAAAAAAATCAACTTGTTTTACTGAAAACTACATTCAGTAGAATTAATCTTTCTTCATTTAACCCTTTATCTATTGACAGTACTTAGAAGTATCGTAAAAATGAAATTTTTTTTTCTCGACATAAGTTAATTCATGGTAACTATTTATTTCAGATTTCACTACCAAACACTTCATTTAATCTGTTACAGTGGTGCCCAACCTTTAACCTGGCTTGAGCCAATTGAGTATTCAATTTTTTTGGGGGGGAGCCAATAGTAATATTAATAATATTATATTTTATTGCGGTATTGTATTTTAACAGTGGTATTGTACTTTATAGAGCAAATAATTTTTTTAGAAATTTCTTGCCTGAGTTGATAAAATGAGCCACACGAGAAGTTGCTTGCGAGCTACGGGCTGGGCATTCCTGGTTTACATCGTGAGACTACATATTCTATTAAAGTAAGATTGTTCTAAATAGATAGCTTTCTGCTCACTTTTTAACCCCCCCCCCTAAAAAAAAAACATGAATTTGCCGATATTGGTTTTATGATTAAGGATTTTGATTTTTTAAAAGGGTATCTTCAAAGTATTACTTGATTTCTTCAGTTTTATTTGGGCTTATACTCTTATAAAAAAAACTTATTAATTGCTTATGAAACAGTCATCAGACATAATAGCTAAGGTTTGTTAATTTTTTTCTCAATTTTCTTTTCTATTGCATTAATTAGTATAGATAATTCATTGGCTAACTGAACCACCGAAGCAAGAAACAAGAAACAGTTCCAAGTTGATATTATTGGCAATTCTTAATTTGATAGATAAAGGGCTTAAAAGAAACATTAATGTTGATTTTATACTTTTAACAATAATTATAAAAGTTAAAAAAAATATTCTACTGATGTGACACCTAAGTTGATACATTCAACAATTAAATGAAAATTGAAACATACGTAGAGTATTTTAACCAAATATTTTATTTTAAATAGTAAATTCACTAATAGAAAAATAAAAGTACGTAAATAAGAACTAAATAGAATTGACATTCTGGCGCGTAAAAAAATCACTCGAATTTTTAAGGTCACTGTAGCTGTTTTGCCTTTTAATTGCTCCGTGAATGTGGCAATAAATTTTCCAAATTCAGTCTACTCCATATATGGACAAACCCCGGCCAGCGGGCCGAATATGGCCCACCACGGCTTTTGATCTGGCCCGCGGAACATTTCAAATTCCCATTAAACCAAATCAACATCTCATATTAATCCCAGTTAACCCTTTGAGGCGCAACCCTTTCCTAATGCTAAAAAAAGGGCAACGGCTTCCCTTTTTTCAGCATTGGGCAATCTATCCAGCTGTTCTCGCATCCTTCCATTTTTCAGCAGATGTCAGTGCTGTTAAAAATAATCGTGACCATTTTTTGACGGGAAATGACGTGCTAAAAAGTAAAGGATTCTCGTGGAGCTCTGTCACCCGCAACTATTTTCATAGAAATCCAATCTATTCTTCGTGACTGGTAACAGTCAAAACGCCAGAGTTTGATGTTCCCAGAGCGGGAATACTGGCCCTCAACTTTCCAAAGTTTGACCATACCATTGTCATCCCAATGAGTGATGCTTTGAGAGCTATAGGTCTTGTAAATCAATACATGCATCCATGAATTGAACTAAATAATAGTCACTGAGTTATCGGATACTTACTCTCGGACCTTGGGGTCCAGGGGGTCCTGGAACGGGTACGAAAGAGGCGGTAATACCGTCGCCTAATCCACCTGGAGGTCCGGGAGGACCAGGATCACCCTAAAATTAAAAGAAATCACACCGTAGTTGAAACTACAAAATATTTCCACACAAAGAAAGTACATTTTTTTTTAAATGAAAGAATCAAGAAAACGCAATCACAAACAAAAAGGATGATTAAAATACTCATACGTAAACATGCATGAACAGATAATTTCAGGAGCTGTACAGGACCATAGAACATATTGCTTCTTATTATTGATTGAATGAGTTTCAACTAAAAAATCCGTCGGTTGCAGTCATCAATATAGAAAGACAAAGGGATAGACATCTGAATGTTGAAAAAATACAGCCGTTGCCACCGCTCGAATGATTTGCCAATCGTGTGTTACACAGCCAAGGAACTTTGACACTGCTGGCTGTGTGACACGCGATTGTCGAGCCGATCGGCCGCCATACTGCTGAGAGAGAAATCGAGCGACGGCAAATGTTGTAGTTTTTTAGCTTTTGGCCCATAGGAACAGTCTATCTAATTGTTTTTGTATATCAATGCACACAATAACAGCATCTCATATTTCTTTTGATGTGTGCGGTTTTTTAAAAATTAATAATTATTCACAGAGCTAGAATAGGAAATTCGGTATGCCATCAAATGCTTTCTTGAGTGGGCGTGAGAATAAATTGCGTAATGATGAGGATTTTTTTACTTTTCTACGGGGAATGGGGGTTGGGCTGCACCCTCACTTTCTATCTCATAGTCTTGAAATAAACTCCTGTTTGTAAAAAAAATGCAGCACCATGAAGGAATCCTCAGAATCAAATGAAAATTAATGCAGAAATGAATTGTACACTAATGCAAATAAATGTACAATTAGTACAATCAAAGCAAAAATAAATATTAAGTGTCCAATATTACAATAAGTGTTGCTATACGACGTGGCATAGAGTCAAGCAGATTTTGAATGCATGCTTGGGGAAGAGCACTTCATATTTCTGGTAGGCGTACCCGAAGTTCATATGCTGAAGCTGTAGGACGAGGATTACAAGGAAGATGCCGACCAATAAAATACCATACATGTTCAATAGGTGACATATTCGGAAAATAAGCAGGCCACGAAAGAAGATTTTTTTGCTGAAAAGAAGTCTTGCACATCCCTTGCCACCTGTTGGCGGGCATTATCCTGCTGATAGATAGCTCCAGGAATGCTTTGAAGGAAGCGAACGACATCGGGATCCGGCACTTCTCTGATGTACCTGTCGTTGTTGAGATTACCCATAATTACTAACAGCTGAGATTGTCCATAACGTTCAATCGCACCCCAGACCTAAACTCTCGGTGTTCGTCCACTATCGCGTTCGATAATGCTCTTCGGAAGGTATCCTTCACCAGCACAGCATCTAATATAAGTGCGGCCATCTTGGTGCCACAAATTAAACCGGCATTCGCCAGAAAATACCACTTGTTGCCAGTCTCTATGTTAATGAGCCTATTGAAGCGTCGATGATTTCGCTTCAGGGGGGGTCCTGTATAAAGGATTTCGTACATGCAGTCCACGGCGCAGCAGACGTCGACGAATTGATGATGCAGATAGTGATACAGTGATACACTTGTAGCAGTGGACCAATCTGCTGCCAACCGCCTAGTCTAGATGCAGCTGTACGCTCAGTTTTCGGCGTCCACTCCTGGATTTTCGAGTTGTCCGGTTCGTCGCATCACTGTGCTGCACACGTGCTGTTATTGCGAGATAGGAAAATCCTCCTTCGCGAAGGCCAATGATTCTCTCCCGTTCAAACTCCTAAGTTGTTCAAATTTCGCCCTCTGTCGTCGAAGAGGCATAGTTTCGTCTCACCTCACGTTCCCTCAAATAGATAAACACAGACTACTTTAAACACACCGTTACGGCCTCTTGTTATGCGGCTTCAGCAGCTGTCCAGTGGGCGCTGCTCAGCCCATGCACACGTGGTGGCTTTGAATAAGTGATTTGCTTTACACAGTATAATTTACATTTCCTGAAAATTTCAACTCAATCGCGTCATTATTTCATGCTGTTGTATTTTTTTACAAACAGGAGCTTATTTAATATAACTTTTATAAAGGGATAAAAGCTTTTTAAGGAGGGTTTAGCTCTTCCTCAGCCCCCTACCTACTTACACCAATACATGTTTACTGAATTCAAGGGATTCACTGAAACTATTTCAATTTTAGTGTCAAGCATTAGGTGTATTTACAGTCCGAAACAAATGCAACATAAAAGGCGATTCATAATAATATCGATGAATTTTTAAGAGCAGCAGGCTATTCTAGAAAGAAACTATGTATACAGAATCGCTGTCGTCAAGTCTTCACGAAAAAGGGAGTGAAAAAATTGAACCATGTAAGACAATAAGATATATTTTTAGGACTTAATGTATCCGAATTTGATCCAGTCAAAGAACTATAAATGTTACGTGCGCGATTCTCGACGGAGAACAAGCGTTCTTTTATAAACTTTTTCAGTATATCATTGATTTTCTGTGTTTGAAACAGTAAAACGTCCCCAAAAAGCACTTTTAATTACGTCTATCCATAGGGTGTAATGTATTGGAATTGTTTTGTGTACTTCTACAAAGGATCTATTCATGTTGTATACACCATTCCCAATAGGGTTGCTTGGTATAGTACATATGAACTACATACGTTTCACAGTCGACAATGTTTACTGTAATTGGACATACAGATAGAAATAGCAAATATTATTTCACTAAAATGTTAAAAAAAGAGCAATCAAAACTGAACGTGCTTTATACCTTTTTTCCATCGTTGCCAGGTGGCCCTGCATCTCCCTTTTCTCCGGGTTTGCCAGGAGGTCCCTCAGGACCTACTGGACCTTCGTCCCCTTTATCTCCTTTAGGTCCTGGAAATTGAGTATAAAAGAAAGCCAGCTTAGTTATTTCATTTATCTTAATAAATACGAATTAAGTAAATTGAATTTTATGACTCACCGATGCTAACAACGTTGATTCCATCCTGGAATTAAAAAATGTATACAATAAATTAGTTTTACGAAAAGAAAACATAAAATTTAACTACACAAGTAGTTTTGGTACAGTGAGACGATGCAATTTCTTTTCAGCAGTTTCAAGAAAAAATATAAGATTTAATTCTAAAAATTTGTTTATCCAAGTGTAACTAGGCAATAATTTTGAGTTTTATCACTGTTAATATCTCATTTGAAAGTACCACACACATTTAATGTTAAGGGCCTTGCAAATTAACTGTTTTACAATATTGTGTATTTAAAATGATTAAAAATTTACCTTGCTGAAAATTTATTTATTTTTCTTAATTTAAAAAAGTTTACTTTCTTTTATGAAACTGCATTTTTTCAAATTTATCTTTTAAAATAAAAGAATAATTTGTATTTGAATAAAAATTCTTTTTGAATTTTTCTTCAAAATGCCCAGAAAAATATGAAATATCACTTCCATAACTTAAAATACTGACAGCATTTCACAGAAATTTTCCATCAGCGTAATATTCATTTGTTAATTTAATTTAAGATACTTTAGCGCTAAATGTTAAAACCCCAAAAAGTCTGTAACCTTTCGATATGGTGGAAGAAAACTGGTCACTGGAATCTGCATCATGATTTAAAGCCCAAAATAGCCTATAAGAGTTTCCGCGGGATAGTAGTATACTGTCCCTCTTTCGTCATTTACTACTTCTGTAAAATATATTTAAATTCACTTTTATTTTTTCAGTTATTGAAATATGCATATCTTCATATTTCATTAAAACCGATGTTGACGGATTTTTTGATAAAATTGGGTTAATAAAAAGCAGTAATTTTTAAACATTTGTACTAAACTTTAATTTATTTGAAAACAAAATTACAATTTTATCCAAATTTTCATACATAATCTATAATCATCAACACAAATATTGTTTTTGGTGGGTGGGGAAATATAGAAATACATTTTAAACCCATTTGTGCCAAGATATTTTTGCGACTTCCTACGATTTTTGCAAATGTCAGCAATAATAGATAAATTTCTAATGTCAACATCTTGAATAAGGGATGATTTCTTTTAAAATCTGTATGTATAAAAACTGAAATGTTAACAACCTACTTGGTCATGTTAAAATATTTTTGGGAGTTTCAATACTCGTGAATAAAGGCTAAGAAAAATAAATAACGTTTTCGATTGATAGCGAAAATGCCGTCCCCAAAAAAGGGACACTAAGCATAAATGGGTTAAAAAGTTTGGGAATCTCTATTGAATAATCATGGGATTTTCATCGATAAACAATCATGCCTCGCAAATATGTCTATAATGTGAAAAATTAAAAGTTGTAAAATGACACACAGAAAAAGTACTTATAATTCAGGACTCATGTTTCGGGCGAAAATATCCGCATCTTATCAGCTGGAAAAAATTCTACTAACTGAAATCACAGAAAGAAGTGGAAAGTAAATCATTAGCGAAGAGCAAGTTGCTATTCGGAAGAAGGAAAAACCGAAAACCCAAGGAGAATAAAAAAAAAAATGAAGGACGGAAAAAAAGAAATTAGAAAAAACAGGAAGGTAGATAAAAAATAAGAAAAATGAAACCTTTGAAAGTGAACCTTTAAAAATAAAAGTCGTTCGTTTATCAAAAGAGCTTGCTAAACAGATAAACTCCTTAGTCTCTACTGAAGAATAATGAAGCTCTCATAAACGCTTTTCCAAACAATCAATCTCACCCTTGATAGGAACATTAGTAAATGGAGATTTAACATCAAGAGAGAGCATTTTACAATTAGTAGGAGAAAGAAGTTTAATTTTGTTAACAAATTTATTAGAGTTTTTAACAGTAAGATTATTACTAACAGTGAACAGTATGTGAAAGGAAACATTCAAAGTTATATGAAATTGTACCAATATTAGAAACAATAGCGCGAAACACAAGAGAAGGTTTATGAATTATAGGCAGGGCATAGACACAAGAATAATTAGAAATTGAAGGAATAACACAAAGTTTAGTTTGATCACTTAAGATTACAGAGGATTTAGGAGTATGCTCGATTTCAGAAAGATGACTATTAGCAGGATCAGAATTTAATTTAGTTTTCACCACTAGGCCTTACACTATATTAAATTCTGATCATTCTACCAGTCATCTTTCTCCCAACTGGCTCTTCGCTTGTGTTTTCTTTTTCAGTTCTCACTCTTCCGTGGTTTTAATAGGTGAAACTTCTTTCAGTTGATGAAAGGCGAACATTTTTCGCCCAAATCGTGTGTCTTGTACAGTAAGTAATTTCTATATGTTTTATTTTACAAAGCTTTAATTATTTCATCTTTTAAACACCAGTTTCTGTTGAGTGCTTTTTGTTATGTCTACCATGTTCCTGTTCTTACCTGTAAAACTAGTTTTTCCTTCATGAAAATAATGGTGCAGAAAAACATTTTAACGAATGATTTAATTTAAATGAATCTTTGAGATGTGAGATGATGTTGTTGAGTAAAAACACAACAGGGGTGAATGCCTTGGCAGAAGGAATTTTAAAGGGGTTCTAAGATATCTAAATAAATCAGAATAAAAGGGAAAATGAATATCAATAGAAGAAGAAAAAATTTATCATTCATAATTTTGATTTCTTAGTTACTGATTATGTTCTGATTTTAACTAAACATGTATCTATATATGAGGATTAATAATAATAATAATCACTAACGAATATTTGAACGCATCGAATAAACAGTTTTTGAACTTTTATGAGGCGTTTCAGCTTGCTAAATATAAAGAAAGAGAGAGAGCGGTTTTAGCTAGAATTAAAAATTATTTCTAAATTCTAGCTAAAGATCAAATGTTCATTAAAAACATAATGTCTATAGATTTATGAAACGAAATTAGACAATGAATTAATTTACCGAGGTATCACTTGAAAGTGAAACAATTGATTCATTGAAATAATATTGCATATTATTTAACGCATATTATTTCAACGAATTCTTGCTATAAACATTCCAAGACAAATTTTTAATATTTAGTGAATTTGGAGTGTCACACCATTATTCAACACCCCAATGTATTGTATCCAACAATTTCAAAAGTAATTAGAAACAAGGTAGGGCAAATTATTTTTTCTTTACCTATAAAACTAGTTTTTCCTTCATAATAGTCATGATGCCGGGAAATGTTTTATTGCCGCTCAAATTACGGATTTGTTAGATTATTATTTTTGTACATTTATCTTGTTCTGATTTTTGATAGCATTGGTTAATAATTGCTAATTGTGTATTTCTGCTTCTTATTACAAAATTTGACTTGTTTTACAGTTAAAGAGAGAATTACGTACAAGTACATTTTCTCTAACTTTACGTAGAGAAAATAATTCAGTCTCTTTACTTGTAAAACTAGTTTTTCCTTCATAATAAGCATGATGCCGGAAAATGTTTTACTACCGTTCAAATTCGGTATTTGTCAGATTGTTATCAATTTTTTGTACATTTACTTTGTTCGGATTTTTGATGGTATAGGTTAACCATTGTTATTTGTGTATTTATGCTTTCCATTAAATAATTGGAATTGTTGATTTTAGTACTTACGTTTTCTATTATCTCTTATGTATACAGTAGAACATCTCAAATCCGGAAGTTCAAATTCCGGAATTACTGGGATGAAAACTGGCCCTTAAAACAATCTAGTTTTGCAACACAAACTAATTTTTTTAACAATTTTTTTAAAAGTTAAACAACATTTTTTTAGGCATGTTTAGAAAAAGTATCTTTCTGTTATGTATAATTCTTCGAAAATGTGTTTTATTTTTCATTTATATAAATATTTTTATTCAAGTCAATTTTTTGGCAATTTTACTTGTTTATTACAATATTTTCAAGCATTTTTATTAGCTGGGTGAGTGTTTGTCTCCCCATTTCAAACTGTATATTAATTTTAACTCACTTCCTATCATCCGATCGAGCTGAAACTTTGCATACAAGTGCAACTCCCATGACACTGAGTACTTTTGAGTTTAATTTTTTGAAAATACTTTTATCAATGACATTAATAAATTTTTTGTTCCAAAAATTGTGTTTTTTCTCTCATATTAGCTCGTATATTCCTAATTATTGATCTAATATTTTTCATCTTTATATCATAAGAGAGGAATAAAGAATATATGAAAAAGAATAAAAGCAGTTCTTTGATATTCAAATTTATACTTTCAATAGGATTTTTTTTCTTCCACTTCATACAAATATGTTATACGTACGTACGTTAATTACACTTGCGCACTGCCGATTCCACTCTTAACCTGTAAAACTGGTTTTCCCTTCATAAGAATTACGATGCGGAAAAATGTGCTACAACCCATCGGAGCTCTAAATTTTTCTTTTATATTTTAATGATTTGATTTGATATTGGGAATACGGCCCATTATCTATATGAAGGATGAAGGCCGAGGGAGAAGGGGGGGGGTTGCCCTCCGTGGGGGTCTTTATAAGAGGTCCTAGCCAGTATTCACTCGAAGTTTCGGAGTAAATCACGGAAAACTTCCTTTATTGATAATTGAAAATTAACGGATTAAAAACTAAGAACTCATATGTGTTCTAATATAAACTTACTAATATAAATCGTTCTAATAAAAACTTATACGATCATAAGAACTAAACTTTGCGGCACATGTTTCTTGTAAAATACTCATACATATCTTTAAGAAAAGGCAAAAATATTTTTGTACGATGAAAAACACGTGTTTAACACATAAATCTGAAAAAAAGGGGAACATACAGAAGAAAAAGAAGCAGATATGGAAAAACGTTTGAGTTTGCATAAATGTATATTTGAATATTAGATTTAAATCAATAGTAGTGGCCACTGATGACTATATATAATCCTTTTGAATACTGTCCAGATTTAATAACTTGGTACGGTTTCAGAAAATTAATTTATAAATAAAAAGTATGTGTCTATACATAATAAATAAATAAAATGAAATTACTGATTTAATGTATATAGTAAAAAGAGTTTAAAATCGAGATGATTTCTATATAAGAGTCTACACAGACCCCCCCCCCCCCCTAAGGTTCGCATTGAATCGTTACGCAGAATTCTTTACAAAAGGCAACAAGCCAAAAAAATTATTGGATAGGTCTTGATTCCATGAAAAATTAAATTCCACATATGACTGTGTTTATACATTATATAAAGGGTGTCAACGAGGAAGGTAGAGGGAAAAATGAAAAAAATCCCTCCAGTAGCAGGAAACATTATTAGCATAATCATTGTTCCCCTCTGTTAACTAGTCATGGTACGCACACTCCCACACGCGCACAAAAGAAGTTTCTTAGGCACAAGAAATAATATTAACTTGAATAATTTTTAAAAATAAAGCAAATAAAAATACATTTAGAACCCAGAAATGAGTTTCATACACTTCAACTTGAAATTTCATTCTTGAAATTTTAAAGCTTCCCTTCAATGCAATTCAATTGGTGTATTAAGGCCGACTGACTGCACTAGAGTCCTAAGCCTATTGAAGGGATGCCCACCGTGGGGAACCTTCTAAGGGATCCTAGCCCGTATTTACGCAAAAGCAATGCAATTTAAATAATCAGTATTTCCGGAAATAGTTTTTAAAAATTCTAACTGAAAGAGAAACAATATGTCTTTTATTAAATGTAAAATATGTCTTTTTTTAAATGTAAAATATGTCTTTTTTTAAATGTAAAATATAAGGAGGAATCTTTTACCGGATCCAAATATGCTCCAGGTCCTGGAGGGCCTGGTTCTCCTTTATCTCCCTTGATGCTTTCTCCTGGTTCTCCTTTAGAGCCTTGTTTTCCCGGAGCTCCTGCTCTACCCTAGAAAAAAATGAAATATTAATGAATTTTTAATTTTTTAAACTATAAGCTTACCTTTCTTTTCTAAAAAAATTACGAATAAATGAAAATAAAATTTTAAAATTATTGATTGCTCCCCTCTATTAACATAAAGTCTGGTCTCATGCGCCAGAAAAAAGCACTGTAATTTCATAATTCAACAAATGACATTTGCAAAATGTGGTGGTTATAATTAAGCTTCCCCTATAAACAGGGTTCTACAGCTAAAACGGGTGAACGGATTGTAACCAAATTTGGCATATAGAGTACACATGAAGTGCGGTCTAAGAATATCAAAATATAAAATTAGTTCAGAAAGTGACCACTAGGTGGTGCTTTGCTTGAAAAATTATAAAGCTTAGCAACGGAAGTGGATAATTCGAAATACAAAGGCAATTTAAATATTTATTCAATAGTTTTTGGGCATTTATCAACTAATTTCTGCGAGTTTTTGTGCTCAATTCACCATGCAAAGCGCCACCGAGAAGACATCTTTTGAACTAAACTTTTTAAAAGATTTTCCTTCAGCGCATCACGTGTGCATCTTATCTGCCAAATTGGGTGGCAATAGGCTCATCAATCTCAACGGCAGAATGTTGTTTATACGGGAAGTTTAATTATAACCACTTCGTGACTCCACCTTGTACATTTTGGCGCAACATCTTCATAATAAATACTATGTTAATTATAATTATTACTATTTAGTACGAAAATATACATTTTTATGATACCTAATAAAGAACAGTAATAATCCTACTACCACAGATAATTATGAATCGCGCGATCAAAATTTTTAAAACAATAAAAAAATGTCAATAAATGGATAAGGAAGTGTATAACAAATGTTGCTTTTACCGGAAATCCGGGTAGTCCGATTTCTCCGATAGGTCCTGCTGTTCCCGGGGGTCCAGGAGGTCCCATTTTGCCTTTCTTACCCCGCCTTCCACGTTCACCTTTTTCTCCTTTGATAAACTGAAAATAAGAATAATTAATATTAACAACAATGTGTTTAAAACGTGTCAGATTACACTCGCAGCGGTATTACTCAGAGAACTTGAAGAGTGCATGATGCGGTGAAAGTATGCTCAATGGATAAACTATCACATACGATGATCATTTATCGCAAACATTATTTTCATCCAAGTTTCTGATATTTTGAGAAACGGCAGAAGTTTTATTTTAAAACAAAAGTAGAAAAATCACTTCTTACTAAATTGCATAGCTTATTGATTATGGATTAGTATTTAGTGCTAAATCACTAACATAGTCCCGCAGTGGTCTAGCTAGTGGCCTAGTAGAGCTTAACATAGCCGCAGTGGCCTAGCTAAGCTCCGTTCCCATAAGAACATAATAAAGTGAAGCATCATCCGCTTAGCCATTGCTTGACAGGCCGGGCTACTGTGGATTCGTGTGCGTCAATGGGAGCTGGTAGTGGCAAGCTACGTTATTGGGCAAGCAATGAATGCATGTAAAATCTGTTCGTGTCTCCAATATCCTCCATGTTCAAACTGATACCTCTGGGGTGCCAATTTTAGGTGCCGGTATCTCATCTGGAATTTTAAAAATTAGGCGACCCCGAGTTAAGTCAGACTTCCTCCCATTGGGGCTCATAAAATAGAACCCGTCCCATTTAGACCACCGACGTCCTATGTGAAGGACCTGGCGTCACATCGCGGTTGCCAGAGGACATAAGGAACTAAAGCAACCATAAGCATTAAACGAAAAAAAAGTTTTTTTTTAAACTTAAATTTTTTTTTGTGGTACTTAAATGAAAATTCTTTAAAACGTGTGAAAATATAAATGGCAAAATACACAAAATTCTCTCGACAGCAGGATTTCAGAATTCAAAACCGTTAAAAATGCAACCATGAAAAAATTTATATGCAAAAGGATCCTATTAAAAATTCAAATAAAGTTACATTAATTACATTTTCACAACTTAACACTTAACATAAAATAATAATAATTTTAAACCAGCCATTTAAAAGAGTTAAAGAACAAAAAAAAAAAAAAAAAAAGAGATGAAAGAAAAAAAAAAAACATTTTTATAGACGCCCTTTTGACGGCTCAACTTAGAATCAAGACTTTTCTGAAAATTGGCTAAAACATATTTATACTTATACTTCATGTGAAGAATATTTTAGAAACACAGTGAAATTCGGGTTTAACGCTTCAAGAAACAGAAAAGAAGTAAAGTTATATGGGGTAAAATCTAAATCAGGGTTGAAGAAACATAAACTTGCTATTTGCATAACAAATTTCATTTTCAGCATATATGAGTTTTTGTAAATTTGTCTATTGACCTTCTATTCTTGAAAAAACGCTCTCACTACTTTTACAACTTGGACAGCTTTAATCGCCGAGAAAATTAAATGTGTTTTCTCACTGGCGATTCAATAATCATACGAGCCATCCGATTCAGAAAAACATTAAATTTATGGAAATGTAACTTAAATGCATTTTTCAACATTACAAGTATAGCAAACTATTTTTTACAAACAGAAAACGACGTTATAGGCGGGAAAACGTTAAATGTGGGTCCCGTTAAATCGGGGTTGCAATGCAATAAGAAATCTATTGTTATTTAAGTTTGTCATTCATCAAACGATTATTTTGTGAAAAATTCTCCCTATGAATTAAAAAAAAATCTTTTTAATAGACTAAAACCAACTAATGACACTTTTGAGCCAGGACGCCCCATGTAGACAAGGTCCGGATGCATCGCATCCTCGACATATCCTGTGAAAGGCGCTGTTCAGCCTAGCAGTACTAAAAACTCGTAAACTAACAACAGCTTTTGAAGTGGCATGATTGCGCATTTTGTCGTAAATTGCTCAATCATGTACTGAAAGTCTTCTGGGCAATATTTACCACTGGCATTGGTTCTCCTTCCCTAGGGATGATTTTCGTTATTCCTGGCTCGCCTGGAGGCCCTGATGGTCCTGTGTCTCCTTTTTCGCCAGGAGGGCCAGGCTTACCTTCTCTACCGCGTTGCCCACGATCTCCCTGGAATTAGAAAAGAAAACGTATATGAAAAAATGATAACAATAATAATAACAGTCGAATTTAAGATTTTGGCGAAAGTAAATTCAGTGAAAACAGTCCTATAAAAGAACAGCCTATTTATATGTGATTTTAAATCAAAAGAGATAGTGAGAAATTACAAGGGGCATTGAAAAAGTAAGTTACACTCGAACAATGTAGGTCAAAAACACTTTATTGAGGTGTGCACTACAATACGATACACATACAGCCCACAATTTCTCTACATAATCTCCCAGTCGCTGCAGACATCATCGCTGGGCCATCGTTGGAAAATTGTCTTCCACCCAAAGGGCATTTGGGTGGAAAACAATTTTTCCCAAACACGCGAAAGTTGCAGGGCGCCAGTTCGGGACTGTACGGTGGATACTGCCAGACCTCCCATTCAAAGCTCGCACAAGCTCGCTCTTCAAGCACGCACAACACCAAATCCTGTGCTGTGCGTGCCTTGTGAGGTCTTGCATTGTCATGCGAGAGGACAATGCCTTTGCTTGAAGCGTTTTGCCCACAAAAATCGTACTGTCCCACGTACTTCAACGTTGGAGTAAGCTTCCAGTTTAAGCGCCATTTCCTTCTCGTACTACGCACCAACGGTTGTCACTATCCGAATGAAATAGCTACCGTTGGAAGCCGTGGAACTGAACTATCGTCTGCGCAAGCTTCGGTCTTGTTTCGCAATGTTGCCATCTGTGGAGGAACAAGTGTAACTTACTTTTTGAATGCCCCTTGTAGCAACGATTTTTTTACCAGGGACAGAGGCGCAGAGAGCCAAGTCGGGGCCCCGGGGATAAAATCTTTTGGGTCCCTTTGCTATCCAGAAATCCTTTTGATGTCCATATTAGATCAATCATTTATTCCTTATTAAAATTATTAATCATTTAAAGAAACTTTAAATTGATAGTAATTGGAAAATAGTTAATAGAGAATTCAAATTATTAATTTAAAAGAGATACTTTAATGAATATCCATGCTCTAAAAAATACCAACATTTTGTTTTGAAGGTTTAGTCACTTCCATAGAGAAACTGTATTTGGAACGTTAACAGTTTTGCATGGCATGTTTCCTCAGTATTGAAAAATTAATATTTTTTATTCATACTTCCATGCAAGCAGGCAGACAAAAAAATTTCAGAAGGCCAAAAAAGTGGAAATTTCAAAATTTCTCATAGGAAGTCTTGATCTTTAACATTTTGTTAAGGAAAATTCAAAATTTCGGAGGTTGAGTGGGCCCATAGTCTCTCCTCTGGCTATAACCTTTCCTCCACTATTTAACAATGATTTCATGTTAAATAAATCTTTTCTACTTTTAGTCATCGCAAACCGTTGAATAACACCATCAATGTCTACTTTTCTATTAAAAGAAGACTCTATCACTAACAGTCCTCGTTTTTGTCAAGTTGGTGGTTTATGCTCTAGCTGGCTTTTTGTAATTTCATTCAAAAATTAATTTTGAATCATCCCTGGACATAATCTGAATTTGGACTTTTTTTTTACAAAACTGACAACACACAATTAAGTATCATATAAACAGCAAAAGCGGGGCCCCTCCACAAGCTGAGGCCCTGGGGATTTTTCCCCTGCTCCCCCTCCCTCTCTGCGCCACTGACCAGGGAAGGTTAAAAAAGACCGCAGTTTTTAATATACCGGTGATTCAAAATAGATGTCAAAGCGATTATCTTTTAAGACCGTAAGTGATCAAAACATAAATACTTTCAATTAGAAAAGTTCTTCAAATAAAGAGTATCTTTCATATATGGAATTTGGTTTATTAGGCGCTATATACATATTAAAATACAAAATTTAATACGGTCCCTCATTTCTTATCACTTATATTCAGAAAAATGTTGCTTTGTAAATCTTACTTTAGGGGACCAACTATTCAAACGCGTGAAATTAACAGGTACAATGGTACAAATTAACAGATACATGATATGATAGATACTGCGTTGTGAAATTATCGTTAATTTAGTCTCTTAGGGGGGGGGGGTCTACCACTAAAAGACATCACGCTTCTAGAGAAGTGTAATAAAGAATGCCAAAGTGATAGTATGGGTTAACTTTCACTAGAGACTGCCAAAAAATCATTACTCGTAAATTCTAACTAAAAGAGGATTTCCAGGAGTCACATATAGCGGTCGAATGACTACTAACATAAATTAATGCCAACTGAAAAGTAATTTTTTTTCACCTTTGATCCTTAGTCTTTTTTTGTTTGATGGTTTTTATTTGTTCACCTTCTTAGATACAGAGCGACATTTTCCCAATATAAGTGATAGAAAAGGAGGGACCGTATAAAAATTAAGTTTTGTATTTTAACATGTATACAGCCTCTAGTAAAAAAAATTGCCATATCTGAAAGCTACTCTTTATATGATGGACTTTTCTAGCTGAATGTGTGTTTCGATCATTTGCGGTTTAAAAGAGAATCGCTTAAACATCTATTTTGAATCACCCGGTATTATTAATAATAACAAAAATAAAATTGACAGTATTTGAATAAGTTTGTATATTATTTTACTACGATTTATTAAAGTTCGCGCAATTTTTTTAAGAAAAGAATAAACAGAAATACAAGATATTTGAGCAATTATACATATAAACGTTGTAGACTCAATGTATCAAGCATGCGGCTTCCTTTCCTATACATTTTCAGTCATGGATATTTGCATGATGAACGGAAATTTAAAGGGAAGGGAAAAGTGCAGATTCACAATGTCTCCGTTTCCTATTCTTGTTAAAGTTAATTGAATTTTTCTATAAACATCAAAAAGCTTTCTCAGAAGGGCTTAGCTCTTCGGCCAGCCTCCACAAATTTGCACCGGTCTACATTAAAATAAATAAATTTAAGTAACGAGAATATTCATATATTCATAAACTTGTGTTTTATAATATTGACTGACATTTTAAAGCTTCACATGCAATTAAAGAAATATTAAAATAAAATTCACTGACGATCACCTTATTAATGTTTTGGACTAAACATTAGGGCATTACGCCAACAGATGGCAGCACTAACATAAATGTCAGAAATTGAAGGAGCAAACTTACTTTGGGTCCCGTTTCTCCTCTTCTTCCGGGTGTACCAGGGTCTCCTTGATCACCTTTATCTCCCTAAAGTTGCGAAAATTCAACGAATTATTTTATTTTTTACTCAAGGTAATAAAAAAATTGTGATTATAAGTCTATTCAAACAATTTTTTTTTCATATTTTTTAAAAAAACGTTATCAGAAAAAACGTGTAAAATTAGAAATAAAAAAGAAAAGTATAATTATTATTTAAATCATTCTTAATTAATGAAATAAATTATTCAGCTAAGAAAGCCTTTTTAATAAAAATGTTAACATGATTTGTTTAATCAAAATGAATAGGGCATTTCAAAAAGCACTTAATTTTACAGTTACATTGATTAGTTTATATAAGAAAGGAAAATCAAATGTATGTGCGCGCAGACACACTAAATATTAAACGTAATTTGGTTACAGATACAATAGCCTACAATTTTTTTTTTGCAATATTCGTTAGGCATATTCTAACTAGAACTTTTTAAATACTGTTTTGAATGTGCGTTATAAACCGCGAATGTGCCGTATTTGTCTGTCTTGTTCCATAAAACACTTCTTCAGAACTGAAATCTATATTAAAACCGCCTACTAAAACTGTTTTAAAATCCTCGCCAGGCATATTCTAACTATACTTCACGTATACACAAATATAGACACCAATATTCCAATTAAATAAATAGTAGGGTTAGGTAATTTCTCGACAAATATGGGATATATCTCGAAGCTGGGTCCAGTTTTGGGAATTTTTTATGCCAAATTTGGCGATAAATCACCAAATAATGATTCACCTTTTCACTAGGTAGACAAAAATCTTGCCTGAAATTAACAGCACCCAAAAGCTAAAACATACGTGAAAAACACCTTTTTTTTATCAACTACCCACTATTGAGGTCGATTTTTAAAAATTCTTGTAAAAGATTTTTATGAATTTGCGTTCGTTACATTTTAATGCAAGATTTTTATAGCTATCTTCATTTTCCTTCCAAATATGAAAACAATGTTTTGAGTACTTAGACCAGTTTGGACACAGAAACTAAAAACTCTGAAAATGACTTTAGGCATTCGTGTTCTCTACATTTTAAAGCGAGAATATTATGGCTATCTCATTTCCCTTTCAGATGTGATGGCAAATTTGAAAACAACGTTTGTCCCTCTTTATCCCCATTTCGATGCGAATTCCAAAAAAATCCTCAAAATGATTTTAAGGCATTTGTGTTCACTATATTTTTATCGAAGAATTTTAGACTCTCCTTTTCTTCTGATATATCAAGGGAAATATGAAAAGAACGTCAAAGAATGTTTTGGTTCCTTGACACCGTTTGGATGCGAATTCTAAAAAACCCTGAAAATAGTTTTTAGGCATTTCTGTTAGCTTTTTTAAAGCAAGTACTTTATGGCTATCTTTTTTTTCTTCTAAGATATGCAAAAGAACGTGAAAAGAATGTTAAAGAACGTTTTGACCCCTTACCCTCGTTTGGGTGCGAAATCTAAAAAACCCTGAAAGAGATTTTTAGATATTTTGTCAGCTACATTTTAAAGCAAGAATTTTATGGCTATTTCCTTTGAAATATAAAGGGAAATGTGAAAAGAACGTTACCCTTCATACCCCCCCCCCCACACACACACACATAAAGGAAAAACAGCTGTTGCCCGAGAGGAGAAAATAAAAAAATAGAATTAACATTTAGAATATGAATGACAAAATTAAGACAATTTAATAATAAGTATACGTTATTTTAACAAGCGTAAAAGCATCTGCAATTACCAACTGTAACATAAGCTTTAACGCTGCCTCTTTACAAGCCATTTACGTGCTACGGTAATAACGCATTTCCGTCCGGAACGGTAATATAAAGTTCGACGTACAAAACTTACTTTTGGGCCGGCGATGCGAACAGCTGTTCCATAATCCATATCATCTTCAGATCCACGGTATATAGTCGTAAGACCAGGTGGTCCGGGAGGTCCAGGTAAGCCAATACCTGGTGGACCAACATCTCCCTGAAAGAAAGAAGTAGTAATTATTACTAGATGAAAAGCACACTCTTCAAACGGAGACATTAAAAAAAATGTAATTTCTTGAAAATACAAGATGTGTTCAAAAAGTTCGGTGAATGGAAGCATAAAATAAAACATAAATAAAATCCGTCAAAATAATACGTGCGAACCTCAAAACACTTTTGACATCGTTGATAAAGCTGCTGGAATAAGTCAACGAAGGCAACATTTTTGGTATTGATCAAAGCACTAGTCGCAGCTGTTTTCGGATGTCAACAAAATTTGAGATCTTCATGACTTTCTTTGGGAAGCGGAAACAAAAGATGGCTTCAAGCAACAGATCAGGTGAGCACGATGGATGTGCGACAGCAGTTAGACTTTGGAACAAAAATTGCATGTGTACCATGTGGGCGTGTGTTGTCATGCAACTTGTATTCATGAATCGTAATATGTAGGTAGTTGTTTCCATGCAACAAACTCTACTTTCCACTACAGTAGGAACATGTTGGATGCGTACTGGGTTACTTTCCGCAACTGGCAATACTTAATGTAGGTAATCTGCGTCAGTTTCTAGTGTTCCCATCTTCGTAGGTCTTTCTCTGCGCATGCTCGTTGCCACATTTTAAACTCCCGTTTCTCCTGAGATATCCATTCATTCACAGAACTGTTTAGAAGTACCTTGTATTTTACTTTTGTTCCGGAAGTTATACCGAATTCAGATCCTTAGAAATAAGTTATATTCGAAAGCTGGTTATAATTAGTATCATACATGTTTTTTTCAACAACTTATAAAATTAGATATATTAAATTACTTGAAAACACACACAGACATACAAAAAAAAGACAAAGAAACTGGTGATACAAAGTTTAAACTTAAGTACTGTTAAAAGTTCGAATAAAATTCAAACAAATCTAGTATTCTGTAACTATAATTAAAAAAAAAGTTATAATATATCTACATTACGCTATTCGTAGGATTATTACTGAATTATTTTCATACATTTTGAATTGCGTACACTAAACTGTACCTTTAAAAGTAGGTTTTTGAGAGTACCTGTATTTTAGGGCCAGATGGCTTTTTCAGAGGAACTTTATTCGCGCCATTAAAAAGTGAAAAATGTAAATGAACATTTTCATACGAATGATTTTAGTACAATTCTCATAACACTAATGCAACATTTTCTTTTTAATCATTAATATAAAAAAAGTTAACATTTGTTAAGTTTTGAATTTTAAATTTTGCGTATGCCATGCAAAAGCAAAAATTGTGTCACCTGCTTCACCTCATTTTTCCTGAACTCATTTAAAGTAAATTGAATAAACGGTATATAACATAAAGCAATGAGGAACTACTTAACACTTAACACCTATTAACTTGTTTTGTATACAATTCATTTGTATAACTGTAAAAGGTTGCAGGATCTTTAGTACTTAAGGCACCAGAGAATTAAGCTCCATAAATCAACCGCTGCCAGATCTTTCAGTAATTTATCCAGCCATTCCAATCATTAGTGGAAGTATTAATGATTATTCGAATGGTGTGCTCGCAGGCTGAAAAATGAATATATATTTCAGTCGGCCAACTAAACTGGTTAAAGGAGGTGGAAGTAATTTTAATTAGAGAGTCATTAGGGTGGCTCTTTTCGAAGGTTATAAGTTGTAATGAAACCACTTGCGGGGAAATTATTTACCAGTTAATCTATACCTCTGCGAGGCATGGAGATTCATTAGCCAATAATTGTCGGGTCTTTTGTGCGAGACGAGTCATAATAAATTAAATTTTTCCTCGAGTAACTGGTGCTCTGAGAAATATTTGCTTTTATTAGATACAAGTGTTTATGTTTTGGAGTGCATGGTTCGATAAATTATTTGTATAACTGTAAATTAATTGTATGAAAAATATTTCGTTTCAGCTAAATTCTACTATCATAAAACATTTTGGACTGTACAAGGAATCAAAACTCAAATATACCTAGCTATATTTGATCGCAGAATAAACTGGATTTTTCACGATTAGCATCTTGGCAGAAAATATGGCACATATATTGACTAATAAACCATGCCATCGCTTGCACTTTGCAAGCGATGGCATGGTGCTATCATTGAGTAATATTTAAAAAAATACGATTTTGCAATTGTATGATTATTTTAAGGCGCTTTGCTTTATTAAGCTTTAAATAAAAGGATAGCTCTAAATTCTTCCTGCACCTTTGTATCCAATAATTTTGTGAAGGTCCAGTTTCATTACATTTTAATAGTCAAATGAATATGGTATCTCATAAAAATACGGCCGTTTAACTGAAGTTTAAAATAAATTACGAAAATAATAGAAGCTTCAACACTCATAGAGATGTTGAATTATTTATAAATTGAAAAATGTTGACTGGTAATAAATAAAAAAACTAAAACCCACAGGAAATACGAGGTAAGTTTTTAATTATTATTACATAAATTATACAAGGTGTTCCGAATGGAACAAATTTATACAAGGTGTTCCGAAGGAATGCGAGAACAGATGGATAGAACGCCCAATGCTGAAAAAGGGCAGCCGTTGCCATCGCTCGACTTAACTACCGGCACAGCCAGCTGTCGTCAAGAAAGGGTATCTAGATCTGTGGCACGCGATGAACGTTTCGATCGTCCGCCATCTTGCTGGTAGTTAAGTCGAGCGATGGCAACGGCTGCCCTTTTTTCAGCATTGGGAAGGGGTTGCGCCTCAAAGGGTTAAGACGCCGTCACTAAGTGGCCCTGATTTTTATCAACGCCGGTTCCTATAGATAGGTATACAGATGGAATAAATGTGGAATAATTGATGCCCATAAAGGCTATGTCGAAAAACAAACCTTACCAAATGTGTGACTATGTCTGTGTATTTCTTGGATTTCGTGAATGAACTTTTTAATTAAAGGATTTGTTACCTTATATTTTGGACCACCCTCGTATAAATAACTGTTTCACAAAAACTTGATCTTGATACCACAGACACAGAAAAAATAAATGTGCATTAAATTGCATTTCCTAATCTATTTTGTTCAGAGACAGACAGAATCCGGTGGTACATGAGTAAAATCTAAACGAAAAGTAAAAGACGGCTGTCGTTCGAAATAGGCGGTCTAGTTGAACACGACGTGACGAGTAACAAGATTGATATCTTAATGGACTTGCAATGGTGCTGGTTATAGTTTATTATTAACGCGATGCAAGCAAGGCACCGATAATCATCGCAAGATATGTGCTTTTACTAAGCACCGAAGTGCTGTTCGTAACCTGTCATTAGCACACATATACCTGATCAGAAAGGTGCTGGGGCGCTAACAACAGGTTTTTTTCAACAAATAAAAGTGGCACATCGCTTTTATTGGCAGTGGTTTGGTTTTTATCTCGTTTTCGGAATTGCTGATAGACTGCTGTAATAATAGGAATGAGGTCTCATTAAATGAGATAACAAACATTTTTTTTTTTCATTGCAGGCTATACTATACGAGCTATTAGTCACAGTCACTCACAGTTTTAAATCTTAAACGAAGCCATCAAATCACTAGTTTGACGTAGATTAAATGGTAGATGTAGCTTTAGATAAGGTGTAAAAGTAAATGCTGTAATTTCTGGATTAATGAATCTATAATGGGCTGATTCTCTCTTTCTTTACATCAAAACAGCTTCACCCATCCCTAACAGCAATTCGCATGCCTAAAGCGGTAAAGTATAAAACCCTTTCCAACTCGAATTTCTTGCGGTTTAGAAAATGAGACGGAATCGGACTCTATAATTTAGACAAGCTCAAGCTGCTCTGACATATTACTTGCTCTCGCAGGGAACTGCATATCAGTCAATCAATAGAATTGATACGTGACAAATTAGAACGAAAGTTCGTGAAAACATCGGTCGCATTTCACACCAGTCCCCGCATTCCAAACTGAATGAAGCTTGCCATACCACGAAAGGAAACTGTCGTGTGAATTTCCTGAAAGAAAAAATCCCGAGTCTGAAAGAAGCCGGAACGTCATATTTGACAAAAGTCCGAACAGAAAGAATGAATGTTCGAGCCTGTCCATTTCGAGGCTTGATTGAACAGAAAACATCGTGATGGTTCAAAGAGTACAGTATTAAGCCTTTATGGCATCATTCATGAAAGGCCAAAAGATGGCATCTGAAAAGCACAGCAGTGGACAGAGTCAGTTTAAGCTGATTATCGATAAGGCGGCTGTTAAAGTGCAAAATGGCCGGAAAACCCCCCCCACGAGTTAACGTTCGCCGAATTAATATTCCGACCTCAACAGACATATCCAGCACCCATTTTCTCGAGAACTGTGCAAAAGGAACTTCGCGTTAAAAATATTTATGGCAGAGGGATTACGCGAAAACTGATGGAACTACATGAAAACTCGTTTTATTTTCTCACCCATCTGCATAGAGAACAATCGCAATTCGTTAGCTCTTAGTAACGCGCAACCATTTTCACATCTTTACAGAAGAACAACTTTATAAAGTACCCAACACTGAAAAAGTACACCCGTTGGCATCTCTCGAATTAACTATCAGCGATATGGCGGTCGATCGAATTTCCCACCTCGTACTACAGAGCTAAAGCCTTTTAAAAGCTAAGGAAACCTTAGGCCTTTATAAGTCCTTCAGTAAAGGACTTAAGCTTAAGGATTTAGAAAGGATTCGATCGACGACCATGTTTCTGGTAGTCAACTCGAAAGACGGCAACGGGTGTACTTTTCAGGATTTGGGACCACCTAACCCTATTTGTTTGTGGCTAGCAATTTGAAGCGTCAGGAAGAGGTGGTTTCACGGCGAGATCACCGCTCGTTTTTTAAAGGGTTAATGAAAATATAAATAAATCACGGAGGAATATTATTACACGTGGCTATATTAATTTTATTCAGGTAAATTAAAAATCCAAGGACCTAAAAAATTCCACTTAAAATGTATTTCAATGCTTTGAAAATTTGCTTTTTTTTAAGGCAGCAGGAAGCATTGAATGCTTTAACATTTAATTATTATGGAGATTAATAAAAAGTTTATCTTATGCTTAAGTTAATAGGAAAGGTGATGAGTAAAAAATCAATGCAGATAAAATGAAATGATGGAAAAAGTTTAAAAATATAGAAATTTTGTGAAACTTTTTAATAAAGGAAAATACTATAAATGAATTGACCATAGCTGGAAAATACTATTACACCTATGGTCAAGTCATTTACTGTATCTTATTGTATCGTATGTTAATTTATTGCTATTTTACATTGGAATAATTAGACCTCATTTACAGAAAGTGTTTTCTAGGTGACATTTAGTTACAATTTTAAAAAGACAAGCTTGAGGGAATTGAGAAATTTATGACAGTATTTTTGCATTGAACCAGATAAATTGAAACTAAATCAATTAGAATACACCACAATATTTTAGTTGCTTTAAATGGCATACTTTATATAAAACTGAAAGACAATTTTTTATAAATATTAATATATATATCTCAGTTTATTTATGCGATTTGAAGATTTTATTACTAATATTCTTACTTTCTCACCCGGTTCACCTTTTGAACCTGGTAATCCATTAGTGCCATCACGACCATCCACGCCGGGATCACCTTTCTCACCAGGGTAACCTGGTATGCCCTAGATCACAGGAAAAAGGAAAATTTAAAAAACAGCAGAAATCAAGTAAAAAAAGCATTATGTTTTTATTATTAGAAGCATCGTCTTTTGTCTATTTACTACACTATAAGGACAGTTCTTGGTCTAGAAAATTGAACACTAGTTTTAGTGTTGATCCTTCGAATGACGTTGCTAAGCAAATGCACGTTTGTTATAAAATTCCTAACAAGGTGATGAGTTAATGAAGATTAGAGCACGCAAATAAATGTAATAATTATTTACAAATTAGTTGAGTGTGTAAAAGGATTGTGGAGAGGAGACTATAAGAAACGGGTTGGAACTTGTGTCTGAAGTCGTCTCGTTGCAGTTATGAAAAGATATCTATGCGGTAAAATGATAGACAATGCTTTTTTTTTTACAATAGCGAATAGAATAAATAACATTTGATTCATAGTTGTACCTCTCCTTACATTCTTTGAAATACAATGCTATAGTTTTTAGTTGATATATCGTTGAATTCAAATGCCTCGTCAATGGCCTTCGCAAAGAAATGTTTCAAAACACAAAGACTAATGGTTTTAGAAAACAATAGCGTGATAAAAAATTCCGAAAAATAACTTGGCAATTAGATAGTCTTGAATTTTTTGAGTGTACAATGTATGGCTTAACTTCCTACATGTCTTATTTTGCCTTTAAAGTTGTTTTTTGAGAAAGGATGCAAGAGAGTCTCGAAATAATTCAGAATGTATCTCCACAAGCTGAGCTATGCACTTTAAAAATTGGTTAACCTGTAAGATGTGTGAAAAAATAAATTACAAAAAACATACGATATTTCTGAACCCGGATAGCGCATCGCCGCGTTTTGCAATTTAATTTTCTGCTGACGAATTTTTTCTAAAAGTTTCATGAGCTTTACAGGTCAGTTTCAGGTTTATTCTTAATAAAAGTGTGTAACGCAGTTTGTGAAGCAGTCAAATTATTAGTATTTTATTTTGAGTATTTAACAACACCTGTCAGTTTTTAAAGCTGTTCTAAAGCCTTGAGACGCATGCAGTTTTTAAAAGGAACAGTTTTAACGCCAGCTTTCTCGAGTGTTCTATTTCAGTTTTATTTCAACTAAAGAAGTCGCGATGAGACTGAGGCGGCTAAAATTTGTTACAAACCGTGAAAAATTAAGACAGGAAAATTGGGCGATAGATGTAGTATTTGTAGAAAATACCAAGCTCAAGGCCAGTAATTATAGAATGCCTGCAAGTGCAAAAACGCCCTTGCTTTACGTCTAATCGGAACCTGAAAGATATAATAAAATAATTTGAGCGAAAACAGAGACATTATATACATATACATATATATGACGATTCTGAATAGATTTTATAGGATTCTTCGTTTTACTCTGTCATTACTTTGGGTGGCTAAAGGATGACGCAATCGAATACCCGTAAAATGAAAAACTTTGCTGATTTCCTATTTATTTTATTCTTTAGTCTCCATGTAGGCAGATGTGAAAACGTGGGTTGTAGGGACTAAACGTGGAAAACTGCCCGTCGAAACAAAGTGGTAAATGGCATGTTAACTTGCGTGGGAAATTACTTTTCTAATAGCATTCACCATTACATTTTATCTGGACTGATAGACATAATATATTGAAGATGTTCAAAGACCTTAATATATTGGTATTCTTTTGGGTGGACCCGTAAATAATTCATCCACCGGCTGGAACCAAAAAGAGAGCTGCACAACCAGTTGTTACAATAATCCTAAATATAAAATTTCAAAATCCTACAGCAAATACTTTTTGAGATATACAAGTTACGTACATACATACGTACAGACGTCAGGGAAAAACTAGCCAAAATGGACTAGCGGTTGGTACAAATTGAACATGCACTTACGCGAACATACATACATGCGTAGCTTGAGACATAACGCAAAAACTCTACAAAATAAATTTAGTGACAATTAAAATCGATTTTTTTAAAAATAAAAATCTGAATACCGAAGTTTTTTGTTATCGCTGAAATACTTCCTTTCATTTCGTGCAAGAAAATAATAATGAATCACAATTTTATTGTTGAATTTTTAGCTTTCTGTATATTTTAGCATGGTTGAGAATGTTTTCAACTGCACATGTGTTAGTAAAAGGTACAGACGCTAATGCGATGAATATAACGAATGAAGAACTTAGCAGTTTTCTTACCTGCTCTCCTTTCTCTCCTTTAGGTCCGGCTGACCCGCGATCCCCTTTCTCGCCCTGGTATCCTCTTTCACCCCTAAGGCCGGGAGGACCGGGAAGACCGGGCGGTCCCTGAACTCCCGGGGTGCCCGGCCGACCGACGTACGGACCAAAAGGACCATCGCCCGAGCCAGGAAATCGAAACTCCGAACCTGATCCATAGGAACCATCCAGCTGCAGTGCAAAAAAAAAAAAAAAAAAAAAGAAAGATAAAGTATGCCGAACTCACTGATTGCAAAACACATTCCGACACAATTGTTTTACTGCATTGCTAATACTTAACCTGCAGGACAATGCGGATCCCGGAAAGGCACTAGGGGGCTCCAGCCTCCAAAGGCATTGCTTACCGGTAAAATTTTACTACATTGTACAATATGTGTAAGTCAAATGAGCTTTTTTATAAATTAGTTCCTTCCCCCAACGCATTTACATTTCAATAACGCAACATTCAAGGCCAGGGTTGCTTTTTCTTATAGGTATTTGACCGCGTTTTTGCAACGATGTGAACAAATAGGTTAAAGCAAGTAAATGAACAATTTTAACACATTTTTTTCCAATCCCCGATTCAATATTTTATAACTCATACACTTTCTTTAAGAATTAATGAAAATCTTCATTTTCATTTTTTTTTGACATTCTAAATTCCAACATTAAGTGGAAAGATAGATTCACCATTCAACTTTGAAAATTTGGACTTTTTTTTAACCAGCAGATGACCACTAAGACAAAAATTAAGATACAAGAATAACAGAAATCATTTATCGGTGTAAAACTATACTTTATTATCTTGTAATAAAGATCCATACACAAATCCCTTTCGTTTTTTCCCATACTGTGCAACATGTATGGGCAACCTTTGAAAAGTTGCGGGCGAAATTTTGGATGTTAGCGAAGTTGCGGACCGTACAATTGGGATTTATATGGGAGTTTGTATGGTTTATATGAGTTTTATATGAAGTTAATGTATTCCGCGGGCCGGATTAAAACTGTGGCGGCCCACTTCCGGACCGCGAGCCGGATGTTGCCCATATGTGCAGTCCAAGCTAAAAAATGATAATAACTTTCAGAAATTGACACTGGAATGCCGTCAAATATAAATTAATGCAATATACCGAACACAAAAATACATTTTTAAGTGAACTTTGATTAGTATGTTAACCCATGTTAGTCTAGCGTTGCATTTAGTATGTAACATCATTAGTAATTTACCATCATATAACCTTCAAATTAATGCCTAACGTTGCATCAGTGCAACATCATCAGTGATTTACCATTACATAATCATCATGTTAATGCACGCACCTTTATCTTAGCGTTGATTTTATACAACACTTTGTATCTTATAAAATATGCATAAGTGTGTCTCAAAACCAATAGAAATATTCAATATCACTCTATGGTGAAACGTGCTTTAATTTCTAAATCTAAAATATTTTTTTGAAAAGTTATTCAGGATATTATGAGGTAAATTTAATAATAGTGATAATCACTTTTAAATTGATGTTCTCGCACTACTCACTACTACACTTTACATAGTTAAAAAAATGACAAAGTATGTAAACGCAGGGTACTTACGTCAAACAGTGTACCATGTCCTGGAGCTATACCGGGTGGACCCGGTGGTCCGGGCATACCTCGTGGTCCTGGACTACCAGGAATACCATCCACACCCGGTTCACCTTTCTGTCCCGCTATACCTGGAGGTCCTAAGTGGCCTTGATCGCCCTGCTCAGGAAAGATGAAATAAGTTTATTCGAAAAACTAACATTAAATTGTTAAAATTCATTAAGAACTTTGTAAAATAACACCCATAAATAAAAAAATACAGTGGGACTGCGATTATCCAGCCTTCGTTTAACCGGACCTTTTCGTTAACCAACGTCAGTTTCCTGTTTTGTTTATCAGCCTCTATCATCCAAAACCCTTTTAAACATTTTCTATTAACCAAAGTCTATTTTTTAAAACCTTTTCACTTCCTGGTACGAAGTATAAGGAAGTAATGTGTGATCTCGAAAAATTTCGGGAGCCAGATTTCGATGAAAAAACCGATTTTGACTACCTCTAAATTTACTTTTAAGAGTTTTTGCAATGCATCTCATCGTATGCATGCATGCGCGTTCTTATAAATGCGTGTACAACCCATTTTGACCGACCGCGAGTCTATTTTGACCAGTTTCTCCATGTCGTCTGTACGTACGTACTAACTCGCATATCTCAAACACTATTGGTCGTAGAATGTTGAAACTTTATATTTAGGATTGCAGTAACATCTAGTTGTGCGTCTCCCCTTTTGGTAACAATTGCCGAGATAGTTTATATACAGGGAAGAGATTTTGAAGACATTTTGCCCAAAAGATTTTGAAAACATTACGCTCTCTATGGGCAGAAATTCATTAAACTCGCGTATCTCAAAAACTATTGGTCGTACAATGTAGAAACTTTATATTTAGGATTGTTGAAACGTCTAGTTGTGTACCTCTTCTTTCGGTGCCAATCGACTGGATAGTTTATGTACAGGGCCACCCAAAAGATTTCAAATACATTACTCTCTGTGGACAGAAATTCATTAAAGCGTATTTTAGAGATATTAGGCTATTTCAAACAGGACCGCGCTTATGGGGTGGCAAAGGGGGCAACTGCCCATAGCCGATAAAATTTAGGGCAGCCAAATGACTGTTGAATTCCTGAATATCAAGTAATCTAATAAACTTCCTGACCTAGAACTGAAAACTGCATATCAGTAGCATAGCCAAAAACAAAAGGCAGGATTCTTCACATGGAGGCTTCATTACGTCATTTTCTAAAAAAAATCCACATTTCGGGGAGGGAGGTTGGGGAGTTGAACCACCAAACCACCAGGTCAAAATCCACGATTAAGTAAGTAAAGAAATTTGGAAGATCTGAAATTATTTTTTTTCCAAGCCCGCTATATATGCTTAAGCCAGGGCCGCTAAAGCCCTAAGCACGTTCCTGATTTCAAATGACACAGAAGTGATATATAATGTTAAGGGTTACAAAATTCTTTTTGGCACCAAATTCGGCGCTATTTCGCCAAAACTTGCCAAGGCCAATGACAAATGGCGAAATTTTGGGCATGGACCAAACACTGACGGACTACAGACGTAACATAATATCGAAAATTCGAAATATAGTCTTTCGAAAATGGTGTCTTTATTACTTTTAGTTCTCCTGCAGGAACACTGAAAAACATTTCAACACATTACAGTCAACAGTTTTAGAGACATTCATCAATTTCAAGCAATATACCGTCGTACCATACAGTTAGGTAATGGTCTGACCACGGTCACGTGTCTCTCTCAAAAATTACGTCAAAAGTCACCCAGCTTGGCGTAGTCGGCTTAGTCGTAGAATGTTGAAATTTCATATATGAGATTGTTGTAACATACAGTTGTGCATCTCAATTTTTGATTCCCATTTACTGTAGAGTTTATTTACAGGGCCATCCAAAAGAATTTCAATACATTAATGTCTATGGACATCTTCTGTACATTACGTCTGATTGTACACGAATGGTTGTGACTGTTACATCTAACTGTACCTCTCTTTTTCGATTGCAATTGACTGGGTAATGTATTTACAGGGTCAGCCAAATGACTTTAAATATATTAAGGTGTATGGATACATTCAATTCATTGAAAGTCTGTGGTCAATGACTACTTTGGCTATCCCCAAAATCTCGCAAACTATCTCAAGCTTGTCGGCTTTTGGTGAAATATCGCCAAATTAAGTGTCAGAAGGAAATCTTTCAAATTGAAACCAGCTTGGCGATATCGAAATATTTGGCTAGAAATCGCTAAACCTTATTATTGCAGTATTTTATCTTTTTCAAACAAAATAAGTTTAAATGAAGAGCGCCGAAAATATTTTTGATTTAATAGATGTGCAAGGAATTCGTGTATTGTCCACATCAGATTTTTTCTTTTTCATACCCTGTGCATGCAAGCATTCTTCCCGAACAGCGAGTACAGATAAACACTTTGGTTCCTCTTGATGAGGAAATTATCGCAGACAACGATGAGGAGACTATAACAAAAGTCCAACATCTCCAAAGGAAGGGGAAGACGATGATGCTGAAGGTTAGAATGACTTCCAAGTAGAGATAATTACCAAAGATGCATTTGAGTGTTCTCCAGAAGGGCTTTCTTTGTTGAAACAACAAGAACAGTTGATACCTTTGAACTAATATTGTTAAGAAAACTTTGTGACAAAGTTACTCTACAAAGGATGGCCAATTTACGCCGGATGAAACTTCCCTTAATTCACTATATGATTTTTGTTTCAGAATAAATAGTCATGTAAGATTTGGATTTAGATATTTATTTAGCAATTTAAATAGTCATAATACACTTCGATGACGATGTCACTTACTAAACCAGATCATTATTGAAAAATTCCCTGTTATCAAGAAGTTTCGATTACCCGAGGTAGGTTCAGTCCCAGTTACGCTGGGTAATCGTGGTTCTACTGTATTCACAGAATGACTGTTTCGGGTGAAACGAAAGGTTCCCCTTTTCTCAACCGCAAAAATTTTTGCTGGTAGTTGAGAATAAATTAAACTGCATGTAAAACATTTTTACCATTCGTGTTAATCGTTACAATAAGTCTTATTCCGAGTGGGGCAAACGGGCATTTTAGCTAGTTTCCAATGAAAATGATTACAAAAATGGCAGAATACCAATTTGGGCTTGATGCTTAGAAATTGAACATTTTTAAGGATTATTCTGCATATTTTCATATGTTATTCGTGTATAGAATGTTTTTTCGAAAGCAGAAAAAAAAAATCCTTCTCACCTTTTCACCAACAGGTCCTGGAAGGCCGGCGCCAGGAGGTCCGGGGAGACCTGGTGATCCCTGCAACGGTATTTATATATCATGGTATTATCCCACACGACATAAATATCACAAAATTACATATTTTTAAAAATAAAATATTGTTAAATTTGTCGATTAAAATATATGTCCTGACTACATTCAGCAGATACTGTATTTTGAATGTAAGAAACAGGAATAAGTGTTTTGAAGAATACTTAGATCTACAGCATGGTTTTTCTTTTCTCTTTTCTAATATTTATTAGTTCTGTCAGCAATTTGTGATGCGATATGTCTACAAAAAAGGGACACGTATAGGGATTTTAATAGTGGCGACATGGATGTTGAAATAACTTCATGGCATTCTCTACTGAACTATTAAATTCCTTAGTAGCACAAATAGCTCAAAAATGTCCTTTGAATGTCTTATAAAGTCCTGCGAACGTATTTTGAGCTAGTTGTTTTAACAGGATTATTACAAAAAGGTGGACTAATTCGTTCATAACACCATGAAGAACTCTCACCATTTTATATTACGACTTCCACATCGATGTAAACTCAATCCAAGAACTATAAAAGTTTCACTTAATCATCTGCAACTGTATGAATGTTGAATATCCAACCCATGTGGAATAATTTCGGTGGGTGATGTACATGTGCATTTTAGTTCTAATTTAATAGATAAGTAAAACAATGCGTCCGTAAAGAAAAGTTTTGAAATCTCATGGTAGAGTAAAATTAGGATATACTATGTAATGATAAATGAGTGAAACATTAAATATAAACTATGTGAAATGAAATCAAGAAATAATTTTTGAACCGAAAATAAAAAGTAAAATATATGTAATTCGCTACAAGTAAATCTATTTTATTAACAACGCTCATTTACAGAAAAATAGTTAATGACCACTTAAATCTTTCTTCCAGAGGAAGGGAATCTAAAATAATTTATCCCATGTTTCACAGCCAAAAGTAGTAATACATTTCCTACGAAATTGTGTATAAAATCGACATGTTCGTATAATTAGATTGGAATGCTACTTTTACAAGATAAAACTCAAAAATTTCCAAATCAGTAACATAGAATGTATAACTAGTCATTTAACACTCTCGTTAGCATTAAAAAACATACCACAGTCGACATTTATACCAATAAATTTAGAGCAAATTCGTGTTGATATAGATATTTCTGTAATTGAAGTTTAATATCAACTTTCGTGCTCTATTTTTATAGAAATGAAGAAATGTTCTACATTTTTTTGTAATAAACTCACACTTTTAGTCAGTGTCGAGGAAAAATTGATCACATTTAATGATTGAACTATCGAATGATTGAACTAACGATTGAAAACTAACAATTAATATTTAATCATGATTGACATTTGACGATTGAAAACTTCTAGTCTCTAATCACAACTAACAACATCGTCAATCGTGATTACTGAATAAAATTTTCAATCATCCATTGCTAGAAGTTATTAAATATTAATCATTAGTAATTCAATCTTTAATTGTGATTATTTTTCAACACTGATTTAGTTGCGTTTCTCTCTCTCTTTTTTTAAATTACACAGCTTATTTTTCTTCAGAATCTACTGAATAAAATACATCTGAAATATAGAAGCATTTTGTAAATTTCACTGAACTGACTGTAACAAGAAATTTTTTTTTATTAACATAGTAGTGAAGACTCAGTTTTTCTTTAGAGTATAATATTTTAACTAATTTACATATGTAAAAAAATAGTTTCGTGGCTCACCTGCTCCCCCTTGGCGCCAGGCTTTCCATCCCTTCCCTTGATGGTAACGACATTGTCCAACTGATTTAGAGATATGTTGCAGATACATGGTCCACCTACAGAAGCCTGATGCAAAGTTCCCGGTAGCCATTCTAAGGGAGTCTAAAATGAACAGCCTAACTTAGTACTAAACTCAGATTTACAAGAAAAATTTAGATTGATGTAATAATAGTACACGATAGAGTAAGAACAAAGTATACATAAAAATCTCATGAGAAACAGGAAGTAGAATCCTGCATCGGATGTTGGGAGCATTTTCAGCAATTTTCTTTTTGAGTAAAGTTAACAAGCATTTAATTTTTGTCCTTAAGGGAACCAAGTAGGCAAAATTTTCGGTCAAAAAATCGATTTTTATTTTTATTCCATTAAATAATTTAAACTTTTACTTATCTAATGATACATCACACTTGTTTATCGGAAAAACAGAAGTATTAAAAATTTTTGTATTTCCCCAAGGCACTTCATAGTTTATACGCCATCTAAAAATCTTTAAAGCGGATTTCCCCAAAACATGAATTTTACAGGTTCGTGTACCTTTTTCTCAGTATCAATTAAACTTTTAATTTTTTAATGCACTCAGTTTTTTAACGACAGATATATCATATTATATTGCATACTTTAACATGGCGGTTTATTAATATATTGAGAATTATTCCTTTTAGGCAGCAAGATTCTATCAAAAATGGAAATTTAAAAGGGATTTTCAATAAAAAATTAATAATTACTTTTTTATTTTTAATTAGAAAAACTGACGTGTTAAAGTATGTAAAACATGTTATTCTAACTGCTGTAAAAATTTATAAATTATCTTTTACCATTTCTGAGAAAAAGGTACATAAAGTTGATGGATTTAACATGGTGGAGATAGGGCTTACCCGGTCCCGTCTCCATTAAGTTTAGTTCTCCGTAAAAAGTCTCCATTAAGTTTATTTGATAATTATTTGTGTGAAAGGCGAACAGACAATAAACTTAACAACTTCCTTTTTCGCACTGATAATTATCTAATTGGATAACTCAACATCAGTGAATGAAGATAAGAGATTGACTTTAAAGTTCAAATCTTGTTTCGAATTCCTAAAACAATTATTAAAGTTAAATAATGAAGCAATTTTGTTAGTTTAATTAGAAACAAAAATTACACAATGGATTTAGTGTCGTATTAGCTGTAAAGATGAACTGAATCTGCGGTTTCGAAGAAAAGCGGTGCGGGTCAATTTAAGAATTGAAAGTCATTGTGCGGACCAATTTTTATCTCTCTCTGCTCAGAACTCACAACAAGAGATAGTTACAACACTAAGGTACATAGTTATTAACATAAACTCAAAATAAATAAAAAATTCACGAGTTCCATCATTTCTATACAATGTATATTTACAAATAGGTATTTCACCGAACTTTCAATTTATTTAAAACTGTTGATCAAATTTATTAAATAATGCAATACAAAAAGGGATATTTACAGAGTTTCGGTCTGACCTTTTTGGAAATTACTGATTTATATTAAGGAAATATATCTCTAAAATATCATTAAAAACGAAAAATAGTTACCATGTCTTAAGAGAAGACAAGAATTTTCAGTTTTAAGGTTTTGCTATTTACTATCTGTTTAGAATATAATTCATAGAATCACAACCATTTAATAATCCCTTTTTATGTCATTGATTACTTAAAATGAAAAATATTGACACCAAAGGTTAAACAGCGAATGTAACGTATATTACCATAATAAAGGATTAACAAAACAGTAAAAATATTTAAGAATAAATAATATTAGAAACTTCATATACTAGGAAAGTATTCTTATGTCTAATAAATCTCTTAAATTTTTGAAGCACAACCATTTTTCAATGCTGAGAAAGGGTACGTGCGCGCACAGCCAGTCTGTGTCAAACATGGTCTCTAGATCTGCGGCACGCGATGAACGATTTGATCGACCGCCATCTTGCTGGTAGTTAAATCGAGCGATGACAACGGCGGCCCTTTTTCAGCATTGGGCAGTCTATGTCCAGTTGTCCTTCTCAATCTATGTATTTCCATTGTATTCCGTTTTTCAGCAGATGCCAGTGCTGTTAAAAATAATCCTCGCAATTTTATAAATAATCGACAATTTTGTGCGGTAAATGATGTGCTAAAAAGTAAAGGATTCTCGTGTATCTATCTTACCCTCAAGTATTTTTATAGAATTCAAATTTATTCTTCGCAACTGGCAACAGTCAAAACGTCAGAGTTTTGTATTCTCACGGTGAGGACACCGCGCATTAAAGGGCTAATAAGAGTAGTAAGAATACTGAATGGAAAAGAAAATTCTTTGCATTACCTGATCGTCTCCCGATCCATAGTCGCCGGTATTCCACAATTCTGAGCCCCCTCCTCCCAAGAATCCTGGTCCACTTCCACGTGGAGGAGCGAAGATGCATTCACCCTAGAACGCGAAATTCCTAAATTAATTTCACTTTTACAAAAAATACTGAAATAAAACAATATGAACAAAATATCGATCACTTGATTAATTAAGGTCCCCAGAATAACAATAAACAATATATTCTTTATTAGTAAAAAGTAGGGGTGGAGGTGGACCACACTTGGCACTTATTGCTTATTCCTGGACCAGTGACCGAAAAACCGTCGATATCGAACCGGCGACATTTTCGGTAGATCGCGTTCACGCTATACAATGTGCCCCCAAAAGGTGGTAACGGGCTTTAATTCTCCATCTATTAGCGATACTTGGGCAGTGTAAATTGAAAAAAAAAACGCTCAAAATAAGGTCGGAAACAAGACTCCGTTAAGAGAAAAATCCTCTCGTTCATTTTCAGAAAGTTACACTTTTTAAATTTGTGTACGACCCCCGTACAAAACAATTCCCAATTCGTAAAGTGTGCCCCATACACCAATCAGATGACATACAAAATTTGAAAGTTACATGTTAAACAGTGCATGAGAAATGAAGATAAATATAACGTTGACTTAAACCACTTTTCCATGGCTCTCGAAGGGAAAAAAAATCACGTCGAATGATCGCATTTCAGGGGTCGTACAGAAATTAAAAAAGAAAATCTTTTTTTTTCCCACTCTAGCAATAAACGCTTACAGTCAAAATCATGTACAGTCCCCGATCATCGTTAAAGATATCTCTGCGACGTTTTATGATGAAAGGCTTAAATTTGGTACATAACCTCATTAGTGTATGGAGCACATTTTTCTAATTGTGAATTTTTTTGTACAGGGGCCGCATACAAATTTAAAAAGTATAACTTTTTTGTAAATAAACGAGAAGAATTTTTTCTTAACCGAGTCTTAGTTCCGACCTTATTTTGAACATTTTTTTTTCAGTTTACAAAACCCACTTATCTCTAATAGATAAAGAATTAAATCCCGTTACCACCTTTTTTGTGACACCCTGCATATAAATAAGTTAAAGTTAATTTCATATTTACTCAAAATTTCAGTTTAGAGGCAATAAACAATGTAATTAAAAAAAATTTTGGTAGTTCTTTTGGTTGTAACTCAGAGTAGGGTTTGAAAACTGTACGGTAGCTCATAAGCTTCAGGGCGACCACTGGCCTAGGCAGTAAAGTATGATGTGAAATAGCCATACTTTCACTAAAGGGTTGCTAAAATTTTCTTTATGCTGGATAACGCACTTTCAGACATATCTAAAACGTTTTCTAGTTTACAAGCGTGTATGAGTTATCACATCATACACATTGTTAACATAAATATAGTAAATAATTGTGCATTAAAAGAAATATCTTTCACGATTAAAGCAATGTATAAATTTAGTATTTACTGCAGATGTGCTTCATTATCCAGTATTTCATCATAGTTGGGACATAAAAGATATGCAGTACTTATAGAAGCTGACACCAGAATGCAACAGAAAATGTTCAATACTCATCGAGGTTGCTTTCTGCTATTAGCAATAAAAAAAATATTGAAGACTGCGAGCATGCGTTTAATACGTTATTAAAAATAACAAAATAACCTGCTTAGCGAAAAAAATTAAATTTTTAAAAAAAATCTTTAGGTTAACTGCACCTCTTCGTAATCGTATGATCTTAGGGTTATTTGACAAGTAAGGCGCGTCATGTCAGTCAAACATAGCGAAAGTTAGGGCGAAGGAGGAGTGCCATTCTTTCCTCTTTTCGGCACTAACATTTTTCTGTTTTTCCATGTCTCGTCGATACATGTGTTTAGCTATAAAAGCTTCATAAATACCTTATCACCTTTAGGACCTGCAGGTCCGGGAAGTCCAGGAGGTCCTCGATCACCTCTATCGCCTTTCAATTTTGGCTGTAGCTTTAGAATTTCTTCTTCTGTTATGGCTCCTATTTCTCCCTATTAAAATACATTTGTATATATTTTCTGCTTTCCTAAACATTCAAATATGGAAAGAAAAAATAATCCAAAAATGTCTACAAGACTATTGTACATAATGAAATCTTATATACAAGGGGAACACATATAATAACCCCTGTTTTTGCAACACTCTTACGCTTTAGTGGTTGCACTAAAGCGCATGTGTGCAACCACTGTTATGTTCTTCTAAGATGCTCTTCCAAGTCCAGAATTAATATGCAGATGCATCGCTAGAGGCGCTGCTTCTGTTTAATCTGCAACAAATAAGTTGAGGCGGTTCAATCTTTTGGCCACCTCCAGATATTACTCCAATGGATTTCATTCTTTGGCGATACGTTAAAATCAGGTATGTACGACACTTGTAGCAAATTTGCTTTTTGAAAAGAATCAGATTAGCAAGTCTGAGAGTGACTTCTTAAATGCTACAAAACATTTCTCAGATTTATTAGAGGTCGGACATAGATGCGTATGACTTGCGAAGTTTATATCAGGTGTCTTTGAGACCTGTCAGGTCTCATTGTCAATTTTTGTATGCCTTTTCAAAATATAGTAATTTTAAATGTATTAGTAATAAAATTATGAACATTTCAAACCAGGGTAATCATTTATGTGCACCTTGTATACTATTATTTTATTTGGCATTATTCTGTAGGTGTCATTTGTCACCAACAGCCAAAGACAACGTTAAAAGTTTATGTTCATGGACATTGGACATTAATCAAAGCCGCCAATCTGGTGTGGAGGCTAATGGACCATTAAACCACACTTTGTGTCCGAGTACGATTCCCGGCTTGGGCTTGGGTATCTGTAATAATCTTGTTAGGGGGTAATGATGGCCGTCCATTAGCTAATCCTTCACAAATAGCTTTCACTTTCGCTGACCCTATGGCCAAGGCTGGATGTGCCAGTGCCGCGTCATTAGGAAAAAAACATATAAGTAATCAATCTATACAGCATATTTGTTGGGTTCGATAATGAAATAGCACTTCAAATCGTTATTGAAAGCAATATCTAATTAAATAGTAAATGTAAACAAAGGTTAAAAAAACTTTTTATGAAGTTTTAGCAATAGACCGAGAGTTTTATATCTATATAAGTGTATTTAGTAGAAGTACTTCTAATTTGACCCCTTAGAGACAAAATTCGTAAAAAAATTGTAAGAAAAGTGCAAGGACAAGTAAATTTAATTTCTTAATATCAGGCTTTCTGATAAGGGATTGACTGATTTAGCAGCAGGTCTTTTGTATTTGTATTGTACACGCGAGACTTTGTATCACACTACGGGTTACGAAATATCGGTAAAATTTCCAAAATCTTTTCAAGAATGCATTTATTTTTATTTCGAAGATTAATAAGACAAAACTTTCGGAGAAAATTTCGTGATTTTTGGAAAAACATTATGCATTTTATCGTTTACATTATCTGATAGTTATAAAAATGATGAGAAAGTTATGTAAGAAAGTTCACAGAAAGTTTGACCCCCAAAAAATGTTTTATTCCTTAATATTTTTAGAAGTAAAAATTCATAGAAATTCATTTAAATAAAACAAGATTTATTTGCGATGTATGAACAAAATATTTTGTAATAAGAAAACATGGTAATGAACTGCGACCTAAGTTCATAACGTATAATCGAACTCACTAAAAGCTATGAGCTTGTTAAATTGCATAAATTTGTAAAATAGCGACTTTTTAAAAAAACAGATAACAATTGTGGTGTTAAAGAGTAAAAAATTGATGATCAGACTGATGAAGATTCTTTTACCTTTAGTCCTGGTCTACCATGTCTTCCAGGCCGTCCTTTTTGTCCCTTAGGACCGGGAACGGGTGCTTCAAAGAAAAAAGGAATTTTTAAATGGTTAGATTAATGAATAAGGGACGAGTGATCTTGATACTAAAAAGTCTTCATTCCATGAAATGTGCACTCATAATATACTTAATTATTTATGGTATTAAATGATTTGAAATTTCTGCAGTATATAATCTAAGATGTTCAAATTTAGTACAAGGCCAGGTTAGGTTAAAATGTGCAAATTTTTACAACTGACTGACACTGATGACTTAAGCTAACTTCTTTAGAACAAAATGCATTCTCAGATGTGATATGCTCATGTTTAACCAACACAAGGCAGGAACAAGGACAATTGTTTTTATATTTTACACCATTTTTTAATAATAAGAACTACAACACTGTTTAGCCTAAAACAGTAAAACAAAATTTCCCATAAATAGTGATCTATAAATAGTTCAATACATAGCTTTGAGAATACAGAGATACTAAGATATGATTTCCACATACTTTTATAGCTTAGATTGCATTGTATGAAAATAGAAGCATGCATCATAGATCAATAAAACATACAGGGCCAAATAATAGGAATTCCAGAGAAATGAAAAAAAACCCCTGCATCAGTTATTTATTATTTCTCAGCATGAAGCTCCTTTTATACAGTTCTTGTGAAAATGGAATCCTGGACATGTGTGTTCGGATCAGATGTTATTTCGGTCAACATTGTCTTTCAACTTTTGACCACTATGTGCTTTAACAGCTGTCTATCATGACCTGTCATCTTGGAATTTTTCACAGAAGGGCTTCGCAACTGTAATTTTACGGTATTCTATGAATTTTGTCTTAATAACTGATGCAGTGCTCCTAGCACAAACAATCATTCCTCTTTAGAATTCTGCCGAGTACGACATTGCAGATTTACGATGAGACTAGACGATGAGTGTACTCAATTTACTCAATAGCTGCTGTTATAGCGATGCATTTTCTTCATGTCCAGGTCCTGCCACGGAGGCCGGACTCAATGACACATGCTGCGACATGCGATGCATGTCGCAGAGATATCGAGGTAAAAAATGTGGTGATTGCTTTTATAGGTATTGTGCAAGGAGCACAGGATAAACCGTTATGACAGCATTCATGAACATTGGTAAGACAGCATTTGAAAAGCACAAGAATGACGAAAGTCGAAGTTGAGGAATCAGGTAATGTATGAGAATTTTTCTTTTCAAACCTGAAACGAACTATCAGTTCTACACACACACCAGACTGTCACACTAAAAGTCATGTGAAAGTGACCTATTATATACAACCCAATTCGCACTCAATAGAATGCGCCTTTTACACTTTAGCACATTTTCAAGAATTTGTGTCCATAGGTCATAATGTATAAGAATTCTGTATTTTAGTTCTGTAAAAAACTCTGCGCCCTATAACGCACCAAAATCAATGTCGGTCATACGAGGGTGATCTATAATATATATACCAAACCTTATGAAACCTTTTAGAAGCTATCGTGTTCACTCACTCTTTCTCTCACATACACCCATACACATGCATGCATACATCAACGTAAAAACAGCAAAAATAAATTCTGAATACCCCAAAACGTGTAGATACATCACAATCTCATAGTCGAATTCTTTCATAATAACAACATTTCCCTTGCATGGTACATGCTCAGAGAGTAAAATGAATATTTTCAAATTGCATAGATACATGATGCTATAGTTTTCAATAATTCACTTTTTAAATTTCAGTGTACACTAGCTTAGTATTTTGAAGTTAGTATAAAAATATATTTACAATTAAAGATACATTTATATATAGAAGTACAGCGAAACGTCTCGGGAGTGGCCACCCTCCGTTCCGCGAAAAATCGGTCGTTAAGAGAGATGGTCGCAAGAAGTATAAACATTTTGTAACCAGGAAAAGAAAATACTATATTGTTTTTTTTTGTTGTTATTTACGAAATTTCATACTAATACATAAGTGATTATATAAATATATTTTAAAAATTTAAATTTTAATAAAATATTTAGAAAATTTAGATTCTTTCATTCTGTTTTCTCTTTCAGAGAGTTCTCCTCCCTCTACTTTATTTCTTAGAGTTGACAAAAGAGCACCTATCCTGATGTTCTCCATGCATTATGAATTTGCCATAGTAAAATCTATTTGCTTTAAAACTTGCTTTTTGGGTTTTCCCATAAGCAAAATTAGTCGCTAACTTCTATGAATTTCTTTTTTTATGTAACTCTATCACATCCTTGCGATGCTCCAATGGTAAAATCACTTTTTTATATACGCCTCCTCTCTATCTTACAAGATTTGCACGTGATGTGTACGTGTACTTGCACCAGATGTCGATTTGCAGTAGAGCGACGCTTAAAAGGTGTATTTGTTTACTTTATTTAAGGAAAAATGCAAAAAGTTTTTGTACATTGAACCCGGACTGGTCGTTTGTAGAGGGTTGTGTGGTCTCTTCTAGTGGACCTTTTAAGTAGATGGGGTAAAAAATCGGTGCCTTAAAAAATGGGACGTTGGAGGAGGGGGTCGCTTCATAGAGGTGGTCGCTCATAGAAGTTACAATGTATATATAAAAATAATCATTCTGCAGTAAAACTGCCGCTGGAAATAATAAGGGAAGAATGCAACATTCCTCTGTTTCCTGGTCACTGAAGCGTAGGATTTTTTAGGGAGAGGGAGCACAACTCTTTCATAAGCCAGTTGAGATGGAAAAAATTATTCTTCAGGAAGAGTTTTTTCGAAATATAAACCGTCAAAGATTAAAATACACAAAACAAGTTTTTCCGATGAAATTACTACTATAATGATTATTGGAATATAGCTTCACACACTTACGGGCCCCCAAGATTCTGTGCCGCGATACTATGTGACAGGTATTCCTCCCCCATTTTCGTCAACTGGCTTGCAACATTAGGGGAAGCAACATGCAACATTGAGGGGGCAAAATGTTTCCTATTGTAGAAAATATCATTTTCAAATAGGTTATATATGAATTTTCTTGAATGTTAGGGGGGGCAATTGCCCCCTTTTGCACACAGTAACTTACTTCTGTGGCTGCCCCTCCCCTCCCAAAAATGACGGCTCTGGATAGGAGGTAATGTGCCACAACCAATGGGAAAGATGTTAATGGGAAAATAGTTGTCACGAATATTTTAGAAATTTGCTGACGGTGAAACGGCGAAATCCGTATTAAGACGAGGACAATTTATATTCTTTACTCCTACGAATATTGAAGATTTGCAATAGAATCAAGTTCACCAAAGGATCGGAGTATGCCATTACATTTTGCTGAAAGGGAACAGTGTTTCAACAATATTGACCGATGGCTTATTTGCTAGTTTCAGTTTTGTCTGTTTGATTTAAAATCGGCCAATCCTATTCCAAATAAACGTTTAGGTAAACCTCACTCTCTGAAAGAATAAGGTATATTTGAAAAACATGCAAAAATTTTGTTAATGTACAGGGTGTCCTGAAAAGGTGGCAACAAAGTTTAATTCTTTATCTATTTGAGGTTAAGTGGGCAATGTAAATTGAAAAAATTCCTTTCGTTACTTTCCAAAAAGTTACACTTACTAAATTTGTATACGACCCCTGTACAAATACCCCAGTTAGTAAAATGTTCCCCATACATTAATGAGGCGTTGTACAAAATTTCATAACTACATCCTAAAATGCGTCAGAGGTATGAAGATAAACATATGCTGATTTAATAAACATTTTTCAGTAGCTATTTACAGGAAAAAAACACGTAGGATGATTGCGTTTCTGGGGTCTAACAGAAATTAAGAGCTAAATTACTTTTTGCTGTCTGGCAGCAAATGTTAGCACTAAAATTCCCCTGACTATCTTTGTTGTATAGCCCCTGACTATCCTTGTTGTAACATATCTGTGATATATTTTATGATGAAAGGGTGAAATTTTGTACATCCTCTAATAAGTATACGGAGCACATTTTACTAAATGGGAATTTTTCTGTACGGAGGTCGTATACAAACTTAAAAAGTGTAATCTTTCGAAAATTAAGGAAAGAAAAGTGTTTTTTAACGCAGACTTTTTTCTGACCTTGCGTTGAACATTTTTTTTCCCGATATTGTAAACTTATCAATATTAAAGCGTGTAACCATCTTTTTGGGGCACCCTGTATATTTCATTCTTTTACCCGTAGCAAACTGCTAAAAATTTCATAAAACTCACTTCTAACTAGCATCTTTCTCATTGGTCCCTCGAGCCCTCCTTCTTTTCTATTGGGTCAAGTGCTGCTTTAATTTCAATCCCGTTATTTTCTTGATAAAAACTGACAATTTTCAACCTAATAATTAAAGCATTGGTCTAATAACAGGAGGGGTGTGAGTTCAATCCTCGATCTACCACTTCAGATAATCTTGTACATGCGGCGCACATATAACAAAAAGTTGTGATTACAATAGTCCTCTAGGAAATCGTCGACTGCACTATACCGTTTTCAGAAGTCTCTTATTTTGATAAAGATTTAATTGCGGAGGGAATCACCTTGGAAGGGGGAGAGCAAATTATTCTAAACGATATTTTTGGTGACATGTAAGGTACTTTTTTTTATAGTAAGTTTTCTTTATTTCAGGACAGAAGACGACTCTACTGAAGATTTCAGAAGACTTTATCGAAACTGGTCTGCGATTCTAACCAGTTCTCTCAACGTCTATTAACTTTCAAAACATCCAGTAATGTCCTCTGAAATTCTTTGATCTTCAATAGATATTAAGAGAACACTTTTGTGTTGCCGGCGTTGAAGTTTAAGTAGTGTTACAGCATTCAGTTTTTCAAGACGCCAAAGAGCTATTTTTTATTCCCGAGATAAATTTCTAGCTATACAGTTCTCCTAAATGCTGTTGTAAAGAATTGAAAGTTTCACATCTAGTTTTGTCATTAATTAATTGTTCTGTAGAAACTATAGATGTTATTTTTAAATTGAGGCATGAAATTTTACTTTTGCATATAATATTGTTTTTTCGGTAAGCAGTGAAATCGCAGGAACTAAGCGGTTTCGATACACCAGGATAAGAATTTGTTGTTCAAAGGTGAATTGAGTGTCATAAAAATGCAAATGGAAAGATAATGAAGATTTTTTCTATTATTGAATAATTTGGAACACAAATAAATCTAAACTTACACGAGGCAATTGAAATAGAGTGATATTTCAAATAAAAAAAGATGCCAATTTAAAAGTTATTGAGATTTTTTATTTCAAACAAAATTGATGGCAATGAACTCTTCCTTCAGAATAAAACTACCTCATCTCTTCAAGTTTTGTGAAAAATAAAACTGATTCATTCGTTAAAGGAGGCGAGCTGAAGTGATAGTTACACAAAAGATTCCGAGATATCTTGTCACAGAAGAAGTTTTTTGTCTATATTCTTAACTATGAATTCCATCTCTATCTGAAATAAATATCTACTTACAAAACCAAGATACTCATTACTGGTTAGTGAAAAAAATATAATTTACATTCACACTTGATAATGTTATGTGCAAGAAGAAAAGGGAGGAGATGATTGCACTGTAAATTACACTCTAGTTATGTAGTTAGTGGTATACAAACGAGCCGTTCGGTAGTCAGATGTATAATTTTTGTACCTGAGAAAGAGAAACTATTATTATTGTATCCAACGAAAAGAAGAAAAAGGTTTCTTTGCTGAAATAGTCAAAAGAAAGGGTTAAGAACTTTCTGAAAGCAAGTTATTACTATTCAATCCCGCAAATAACATACATGCGTAAGAGACTGAACGAACTTTTGGAAATCCTGAAACCGATTAAATAATGTATTCAAGGATATGCAAGCAAGTTTATGAAGTGGAAATTATTTTTTGTATTTATAGGCATTATCTTCACATGCTCATTCATACAATCCTTAAAAGTAAAACAGCTTATTTATATAATGGTCACTCACTATGAAGTAGAAGTGTGTCGGATATCCGTAACCGTAGATATTCAAAGGAAAATGAGATCGATGTGCCCATCAGCCTGAACGAAAAGAAATGATCCGTATCCGTATGCTAGATAAAAAAAAAAGATTCGTATCCGTATCTGAATTCGCTACTTTTTTCTCGCTATTCGCTACTCGAGGCTTTTCGACGGATCTTTTAATGACTTTTCAGGATAAGAGTAAGAAAAAAGAAAATTAAATTACACAGTCATTAATTCAATTTTTGTATTAAAGCAAAGCTTTTACTATTTAAAGAGTAATAATTAATGTTTATCATTTTTCAGGGAATTTTTTTGCTTTATCACAAAAGTCACTTGTTTGAATTAGTTTTAGTAATTTAAAGCTATTACCACGTATTTAATATTGGCGTAACTTGGTAAGATTTTTGGATAATTCTTCATGGTGAGACAGTTAAAATTTAAAAAAATGTAATTTTAATAACAAAAATATTTTTTAATCCATGTATTACACAGGATCTGAAATTTATCATGGTGGCAGAATATTTTACACACTTGCATAAAATTATAGTTTCGAGATAGCGTATTCTTCAAAATAATTTCCAAGCATAAAGATCAGTATCCGTATATATAAAACATATCTATTTTCATATCCATATATGCAGATCTATTTTTAACGACCCGGCACAGTTTCACTACGAGCCTGTGGACGAACCAGATGGTCTTAAATGGAAAAGTAGCATTAAGCAACTTCTTCACGGCAATTAAATTATGTGATTGGCTTTCATTTGCAGAAACTAGCAAAGGGATGCAATACTGTGGGCTTCGCAGCGAAGTGGTTTTGATGTATACTATCACATTAGCACAAAATAAAGTAACTTTGACAACACTTACATTCTAAGCTGACTGCGTGAGAATGCTGATAGGGATTTTGTGAAAATTTCGTTCGCTACGAACTAAAAATGTTTTAAGTGACAAGCTAAAGGTCTTTTCTCTCAATACTACTAGGAAAACATAAGATTTTGCAACAAAAAATATAACACAGCAAATGAATAAAAAAATATATAAACTGCCATAATTCATGATCCAAATTATTTGTATACAATGCAAAGTAAATGTTAAAAGAGCGATTGCATTTTCCAACGTGTTGCAGAAAGTTTATGAACGAAATAAAAAACGAATTTCTTGCTAGTGAAATCAAGTTTGAAATACTATTTTCGTAGCAAATCCAAACGTATTATCAGAAAAGTTTATGCCACTGCAATTTTATATCGCAAGGAAAGACATCTTTTTATCGCTTAAAACCATATAAAATTAGTGATTCCATAAAGTATTTACATTAAAAAAAACAATCATCTTCCAAGCAAGAAAGCAACAAAAGATATAAGCAATAATCACTTTAAAGAGATGCAAAAGTATTACATGAATGGTTTTTAAGCCTAAGTGCATTCATAGCTGAACAGGTTGAACTAAAGTCCGAATGTTAAACTAGTGGCAAGCTTAACCACTTGATGCACTGTGGCTGCGGCGTGAAACCACCTTATTTCAGAGCTTTCACTGCTAGCCGCAGAAAAATATGGTTAAATAGTCCCAACCCTGAATAAGTGCAGCCGTTGCCCTCGATACACTTAACTACCAACAACAAGGCAGTCGATCGAATAGCACATCTAGCGCCACAGAATTAAAGAAGTTTTCTGACGCAGCTGGATGCGCAATTCGGTCGACCGATATGTTGTTGGTAGTTAAGTGGATCGATGACAACGGCTTCCCTTTTTCAGGGTTGGACAATCTATCCAGTTGATCTTCTATACTAATGTGAAAATGCCCGAGTTTCAAAGAGTTAACGTGTAATTCCATTCGTCTTGCGCTTCAAAAAGTGTATATCAAAGAGGGTATATATAGTATTAATAGGCTTTTTTTTCGCGTTCAATCCACTTTTAAAAACCAAGACTGGAAAACTACATTTCGTTATTTATTATTTTTTTTTTTAAACGCCTTTGACTTAAACTGAAATAAACTGATTGGAAAATACTTTCAATTGAAAAATTCATTCCTTGAAGAATATAGGATTATTGTAAATTATTGCGGTATTATAAGGTTAATAATAACAAAATCACCATCCCAAAGTTTAATTATCGAGCTGATTTACATCGCTGTTCTGAATTTACTCGTTGCACTCATTTAACACGCCATAATGTCGCAACGGTCTCTGCACAGAAAACTTCGTTTGAAAATTTTCCGAAAAGGGATGGTCTTGACTTCCTATAATTAAATTCGCTTGGAATAAAAAAAACAATATCCTCATTTGTTCGTTAGAATGACATGGGAAAGGGATTATGGCCAAACATTGCTGAGATTCAAGATTGAAACATGAGTTTATCTGAAGAAACAGGAATTGCACAGTGTGTCACAATTCAGACAAGTCATCTAGATGTTAAAAAAAACAGGAACTATAATTTAGTCAAGAATAAATAATTATTTTAAGCGGCGAAATCGCAGCTTGTATGACACACATACATATAACTTTTTAGGCACTTTTTATGAAGTCTAACAAAGATTTATGTGCTAATGAAATTTTCAGAATTTAATATATATGCACTTAGGGTCAACAGGCTTTGAGATGCACTCGCTTATAGAGATGAGTTCGGGCTCATTTTTTGAAGCCCGAGCCCGAGGACTTTTAATCCGAGCCCGCCCGAGCCCGAGCCCGAACTTTCAGCTGAAGATAAATAAAATTCAGTAACTTCATTGATACAATACGATACATTTTGCCGTTTGTGCAAATTAAAGACAAATGTAGTTGCAAACTATTAATGCACTTTCTAATTCTTTATATCCATGTTCATCAAATAATAACAATAATGCTTCAATCTTTATTAAAAATTCCGTTGAGTACTCACATCAGTGTTAAACATTCGTATGTACTTAGATATATTAGATACCCACAGAAAAATACAAGTTATAAATCTCGTATAGTGACATTAAAAAGTGTTATATTTAAAACACGCCCAGAAAAGAGATTTTGCATAATAAATTTAAGAATTTTGCATACTTGCATAGAATTGCATAAGAATTTAGTTGACAGGAACAATATTACTTTTAAAAAATATTTTATGATACGATGTGAATATATACATTTAACTAAGATAGACCCAGTAAATAATGAGGCCAAAATTTTGAATTAACAGCATTTTAACACACATACGCAAATGAAATAGCACAACACACCTTTAGTAAATTATGTGAAAAAGCTAGTTTTAACCCACCAATTATTTTGTTGCAAGTCCTAGCATCACATCAGTACGTTTATTTTTTTCGATGAATCGCTTTTTAAAATCCGTTTCAAGGAGTATGTTCAATAATGGAGACTTTTTTCACGAGCCCGCACCCGAATTCAATAGATATTAAGAGAACACTTTTGTGTTGCCGGCGTTGAAGTTTAAGTAGTGTTACAGCATTCAGTTTTTCAAGACGCCAAAGAGCTATTTTTTATTCCCGAGATAAATTTCTAGCTATACAGTTCTCCTAAATGCTGTTGTAAAGAATTGAAAGTTTCACATCTAGTTTTGTCATTAATTAATTGTTCTGTAGAAACTATAGATGTTATTTTTAAATTGAGGCATGAAATTTTACTTTTGCATATAATATTGTTTTTTCGGTAAGCAGTGAAATCGCAGGAACTAAGCGGTTTCGATACACCAGGATAAGAATTTGTTGTTCAAAGGTGAATTGAGTGTCATAAAAATGCAAATGGAAAGATAATGAAGATTTTTTCTATTATTGAATAATTTGGAACACAAATAAATCTAAACTTACACGAGGCAATTGAAATAGAGTGATATTTCAAATAAAAAAAGATGCCAATTTAAAAGTTATTGAGATTTTTTTATTTCAAACAAAATTGATGGCAATGAACTCTTCCTTCAGAATAAAACTACCTCATCTCTTCGAGTTTTGTGAAAAATAAAACTGATTCATTCGTTAAAGGAGGCGAGCTGAAGTGATAGTTACACAAAAGATTCCGAGATATCTTGTCACAGAAGAAGTTTTTTGTCTATATTCTTAACTATGAATTCCATCTCTATCTGAAATAAATATCTACTTACGAAACCAAGATACTCATTACTGGTTAGTGAAAAAAATATAATTTACATTCACACTTGATAATGTTATGTGCAAGAAGAAAAGGGAGGAGATGATTGCACTGTAAATTACACTCTAGTTATGTAGTTAGTGGTATACAAACGAGCCGTTCGGTAGTCAGATGTATAATTTTTGTACCTGAGAAAGAGAAACTATTATTATTGTATCCAACGAAAAGAAGAAAAAGGTTTCTTTGCTGAAATAGTCAAAAGAAAGGGTTAAGAACTTTCTGAAAGCAAGTTATTACTATTCAATCCCGCAAATAACATACATGCGTAAGAGACTGAACGAACTTTTGGAAATCCTGAAACCGATTAAATAATGTATTCAAGGATATGCAAGCAAGTTTATGAAGTGGAAATTATTTTTTGTATTTATAGGCATTATCTTCACATGCTCATTCATACAATCCTTAAAAGTAAAACAGCTTATTTATATAATGGTCACTCACTATGAAGTAGAAGTGTGTCGGATATCCGTAACCGTAGATATTCAAAGGAAAATGAGATCGATGTGCCCATCAGCCTGAACGAAAAGAAATGATCCGTATCCGTATGCTAGATAAAAAAAAAGATTCGTATCCGTATCTGAATTCGCTACTTTTTTCTCGCTATTCGCTACTCGAGGCTTTTCGACGGATCTTTTAATGACTTTTCAGGATAAGAGTAAGAAAAAAGAAAATTAAATTACACAGTCATTAATTCAATTTTTGTATTAAAGCAAAGCTTTTACTATTTAAAGAGTAATAATTAATGTTTATCATTTTTCAGGGAATTTTTTTGCTTTATCACAAAAGTCACTTGTTTGAATTAGTTTTAGTAATTTAATGCTATTACCACGTATTTAATATTGGCGTAACTTGGTAAGATTTTTGGATAATTCTTCATGGTGAGACAGTTAAAATTTAAAAAAATGTAATTTTAATAACAAAAATATTTTTTAATCCATGTATTACACAGGATCTGAAATTTATCATGGTGGCAGAATATTTTACACACTTGCATAAAATTATAGTTTCGAGATAGCGTATTCTTCAAAATAATTTCCAAGCATAAAGATCCGTATCCGTATATATAAAACATATCTATTTTCATATCCATATATGCAGATCTATTTTTAACGACCCGGCACAGTTTCACTACGAGCCTGTGGACGAACCAGATGGTCTTAAATGGAAAAGTAGCATTAAGCAACTTCTTCACGGCAATTAAATTATGTGATTGGCTTTCATTTGCAGAAACTAGCAAAGGGATGCAATACTGTGGGCTTCGCAGCGAAGTGGTTTTGATGTATACTATCACATTAGCACAAAATAAAATAACTTTGACAACACTTACATTCTAAGCTGACTGCGTGAGAATGCTGATAGGGATTTTGTGAAAATTTCGTTCGCTACGAACTAAAAATGTTTTAAGTGACAAGCTAAAGGTCTTTTCTCTCAATACTACTAGGAAAACATAAGATTTTGCAACAAAAAATATAACACAGCAAATGAATAAAAAAATATATAAACTGCCATAATTCATGATCCAAATTATTTGTATACAATGCAAAGTAAATGTTAAAAGAGCGATTGCATTTTCCAACGTGTTGCAGAAAGTTTATGAACGAAATAAAAAACGAATTTCTTGCTAGTGAAATCAAGTTTGAAATACTATTTTCGTAGCAAATCCAAACGTATTATCAGAAAAGTTTATGCCACTGCAATTTTATATCGCAAGGAAAGACATCTTTTTATCGCTTAAAACCATATAAAATTAGTGATTCCATAAAGTATTTACATTAAAAAAAACAATCATCTTCCAAGCAAGAAAGCAACAAAAGATATAAGCAATAATCACTTTAAAGAGATGCAAAAGTATTACATGAATGGTTTTTAAGCCTAAGTGCATTCATAGCTGAACAGGTTGAACTAAAGTCCGAATGTTAAACTAGTGGCAAGCTTAACCACTTGATGCACTGTGGCTGCGGCGTGAAACCACCTTATTTCAGAGCTTTCACTGCTAGCCGCAGAAAAATATGGTTAAATAGTCCCAACCCTGAATAAGTGCAGCCGTTGCCCTCGATACACTTAACTACCAACAACAAGGCAGTCGATCGAATAGCACATCTAGCGCCACAGAATTAAAGAAGTTTTCTGACGCAGCTGGATGCGCAATTCGGTCGACCGATATGTTGTTGGTAGTTAAGTGGATCGATGACAACGGCTTCCCTTTTTCAGGGTTGGACAATCTATCCAGTTGATCTTCTATACTAATGTGAAAATGCCCGAGTTTCAAAGAGTTAACGTGTAATTCCATTCGTCTTGCGCTTCAAAAAGTGTATATCAAAGAGGGTATATATAGTATTAATAGGCTTTTTTTTCGCGTTCAATCCACTTTTAAAAACCAAGACTGGAAAACTACATTTCGTTATTTATTATTTTTTTTTTTAAACGCCTTTGACTTAAACTGAAATAAACTGATTGGAAAATACTTTCAATTGAAAAATTCATTCCTTGAAGAATATAGGATTATTGTAAATTATTGCGGTATTATAAGGTTAATAATAACAAAATCACCATCCCAAAGTTTAATTATCGAGCTGATTTACATCGCTGTTCTGAATTTACTCGTTGCACTCATTTAACACGCCATAATGTCGCAACGGTCTCTGCACAGAAAACTTCGTTTGAAAATTTTCCGAAAAGGGATGGTCTTGACTTCCTATAATTAAATTCGCTTGGAATAAAAAAAACAATATCCTCATTTGTTCGTTAGAATGACATGGGAAAGGGATTATGGCCAAACATTGCTGAGATTCAAGATTGAAACATGAGTTTATCTGAAGAAACAGGAATTGCACAGTGTGTCACAATTCAGACAAGTCATCTAGATGTTAAAAAAAACAGGAACTATAATTTAGTCAAGAATAAATAATTATTTTAAGCGGCGAAATCGCAGCTTGTATGACACACATACATATAACTTTTTAGGCACTTTTTATGAAGTCTAACAAAGATTTATGTGCTAATGAAATTTTCAGAATTTAATATATATGCACTTAGGGTCAACAGGCTTTGAGATGCACTCGCTTATAGAGATGAGTTCGGGCTCATTTTTTGAAGCCCGAGCCCGAGGACTTTTAATCCGAGCCCGCCCGAGCCCGAGCCCGAACTTTCAGCTGAAGATAAATAAAATTCAGTAACTTCATTGATACAATACGATACATTTTGCCGTTTGTGCAAATTAAAGACAAATGTAGTTGCAAACTATTAATGCACTTTCTAATTCTTTATATCCATGTTCATCAAATAATAACAATAATGCTTCAATCTTTATTAAAAATTCCGTTGAGTACTCACATCAGTGTTAAACATTCGTATGTACTTAGATATATTAGATACCCACAGAAAAATACAAGTTATAAATCTCGTATAGTGACATTAAAAAGTGTTATATTTAAAACACGCCCAGAAAAGAGATTTTGCATAATAAATTTAAGAATTTTGCATACTTGCATAGAATTGCATAAGAATTTAGTTGACAGGAACAATATTACTTTTAAAAAATATTTTATGATACGATGTGAATATATACATTTAACTAAGATAGACCCAGTAAATAATGAGGCCAAAATTTTGAATTAACAGCATTTTAACACACATACGCAAATGAAATAGCACAACACACCTTTAGTAAATTATGTGAAAAAGCTAGTTTTAACCCACCAATTATTTTGTTGCAAGTCCTAGCATCACATCAGTACGTTTATTTTTTTCGATGAATCGCTTTTTAAAATCCGTTTCAAGGAGTATGTTCAATAATGGAGACTTTTTTCACGAGCCCGCACCCGATCGCAATCGTGAATTACAGGGCCCGAGCCCGGTTCGGGCCCGGGCAGAGCCCGTCTCATCTCTACGGCTTAACAGTTAAATTTAAGTTTTAAAGAGGAAAATATCAGCATACGCAATACTTCACAAATATCTAAAATTAAAAAAATATAACAATTACACGAAAAAGTCATTACGTTTATTTTTTTAATGAAATTAATACAAAATCGAACTTATGTATATTTTTTAAAACGTCAACTCTTTTAGTATTAAGAGGAAACCCGAAACACGTTGGAAAACGCAACGCTAGATACTCAAAACTTAAAATAAAACAAGCAAACTAAAATTAAGAACAAAACAAAACCATCTCGGGGTCGGGCGTGCCTTACTTGTGAAACTCAGGGGGCCAAATCCGGGGGGCGGGGGAGTAATCAGCGGGGGTGGACCTGAAAAAGCAAATCAAATCAGAATGCACACAAAAAAGGAAACATATTGACACTAAAGGTTAAAAAGAAAGAGACTAAACAGCCGTACACATGTCTGAGAAACAAAAGGAAAAATTGAATCGTCTTCAGGAGATACTTTTGGGTGGACAAGTGAATGAAATGAAGTGGAAATAACACCCATGCATACCGATCTCTGCTCCGCTACTTTTCCTGTTGGAGCAGAATCACCCACCGATTTAATGGCTTACGACCTTCACAAACCTACTTTACAGACAGCTGATGACTGATAAAATATTGCTTTTGTTAAATATCAAAATCCGTCCATTAGGAAAATACCAGCACTACCTGGAGGAGAAAGCCAAAACTCTCATGAATACTATGACGTGACACAGGTAGGTGTGGGCTATTGTAAACGGGATTTAATTAAAAATGATGAATGCCAACAAATTCTATGGTTTATTAATTAACTATATCAACAAAAACATTTTATAAAAAATTGAGACGAAAATTAAGAGTTTTGTTAAAAAATAAAATTATTAGAAATTTCTGTATAAAGAAAATATTTTTAATTTTGAGCTTAAATTTGAGAAAAATTCTAATGTTTGACCATACTCAGCATAAAATTTGTAAAAGCTTCCTTAAACAATGTATACTTAAAACATTAACCTACCTGTGATGATGTCACCGTTCGAGACATTTGGCTTTCTGAAATCTAGGCGATGTTGTAAAAACGCTAGAGGAAAAATCTTTTGGCACTTATTTCAGCTATTTTGAAATGCAAAAGAACGCAGGAGTATATCGAACATTTTTATTTATTTATTTATTTATTTTTTTGCTTTCAAACATATTTTTATTATTTGCAAAACCCTTTGTCCCAGTATACATCTTGTTGATTTTGTAACACAACTGCAACAGAAGATAAATCAAAACACCATACTAACATTTATCTTGGAAATTTCATCTGACGTCAGAAAAAAAGAGCGGCTGAAAGTCAGAAATAAACTACTAGACCAGTGACTCTTTTACATTTGCTATACAGAAATTCATAAGTACGTTAAAAAATAAAAATATATACTAAAGTAACGAAGTAAATATCTGCATTTGTTTTGTTTTTTTATTGAATAAATTCATATGAAATAACGTGTTACAAAAAGATTTATTACAAAAAATGATAATACACCTTCAGTATTAGGAAGAGCAACTGATTTTTTTGCAAAATATCATTTCAATACAGAACTTCAAGCATAATTGTTTGTGTGCTTTATATTTTTTTAAGAGTAACAGTTGGAAAAATTTGTTCACAAAGACATGTCGTGGAAAATTGAAGCATGCATATATAATAATAGTACGTGTGTTGAGCAGGAAAAATATTTTGATTTTTCTTTGTTGGAAGAAAAAAAAATCGAAGTATACGGGAAAGCTTCGTTGAAATTTACTTTATGTTTTCAGGCTTTCTTTAATTCAAGTATTTCTTCATTATGATGTTGAATTTTCAATGTTTGGATGCGATTCATTGCTCTGTATTAACTGAGAAAAATAATTGTTCTAATAATTGTTAGTGTATTCTGAAAAAATGGAGTATTTTTGATTGAGCACGAATCATTATGAGTAAAGTTCAGTAAGACCTATTTTACACTTTTTGTGGATTCTGATGGTTGAACGTTGGGGAAAAAAACCTCACTTAAAAATGCGCCATCGCTAAGTTATGTAGCATTTAACAATATAATTTTAAATGTATTTTTAAAAGGAGGTTTAAATGTGAAACCCAATACTGAATATAGCACTACACAGCACTTGCCGTACACTGTGTAATTTTCTTTAGAATTCGGTGCAAAGAAAAACGAGAAAATAAAGCAGATTTAAGTATAATGAATAGGTACAAGTCTTCACCCGACAGAGAGAAAAATGCCTGCACTTTTTAAGAATTAAAAAAGTTTAAGAGAGAGTTAATTGCGGTCCCTTGGTCACACACTGACCATCCAAAAAGAACTTAATAAAGGTGCTTATTAAATGACATATAAACTGAAGATGAAGTTTATTTCATCTTGTCACGTAACTCGCTTCAATTGGAGTCTAGAAAATAACTCAAGATTTATAAAGGATTTTTTTTTCAAGAGCCCGGAACACGAAAGACAATTATTTTTAATGCTTGGAAGGTTCTTTATACCCTTTACTAAACTAAAAAGAACACAGTTTGTGAAAAGAGAATATAAATCACAAAGGCGAATAAGATGTTCTACAAAGGAAAACAAGGAGCAGAAATAAAAAGTTCGCCTGTTGCGCTCGTGGGTGGCATGCAGTTTAGCAAACCCACCTGAATTTTTTTTCCCATGGTTTTGTTTTTTCCATCGCCACAGCACCTGCCGCGATAATGGGTGATAACAAGAAAATTAGGATGCCCACTCGGGACTTTAAAGAATGAATTTTAGAAAGCAGGCGCCTCTCCAGAGTCAGGAAACTTTCAAACTGGGGTGTTTGGAAGGGCGAGGTTCATAAGTAAATAGAGTTAACGAAGTTCGTGGCGTATGCGTGGCACAATGCTCACTATATTGGGTGTCGACGTCTTTATCTGCGCATGTAGACGTGAACTCAAAGTACGTAGCTTCTTTAGGATATTGAAAAATGATTAGGATTTATATTATTAGGATTAAATGATTAGGACGGAGTGGTTCTGTATTGCACTCCGTCAGCATTCTGATCAAGAGCAGACTAACGGAGACATTTGACAGGATATTTAAGATGCTGGTAGTAGTTGCTTTCATGATATATCGCAAAATCCCTTGAAGGGAATCAATTTCTTGAAATCAATTAAGTAATTCTCTAATATATAATGGTTTGAATATTGGATTTTAAATGATTCCTACAAGGAATACAGCTTATTTTAAAAAATTTTAAAAAACTCATTTTAAAAATTTTAAAAAAATCACTCGAAGTTTCAGACAATCAATCATTTAGTTTTAGTTTTATAGATGTAGAATCCCAACGCCTTTGTGCACACATACGTATACATTGTGTCCTACAGGAACGTTGCCAGGGAGTAGGCCATAGAGACCTGGGATGAATTTTTGTAATTGTATATCAATAAAGCAAGCATTTTTGCGAGAAATTCTTCTTTTTTACCTTTTGGGAACCGCCCGAAATTTTTTTCTCGCTACGTCCCTGGTATTCTATAACTATTGGTGCAAAACTTAAGGGTACAAAATTTACCATATTGGTGCAAAACTTAATACACTTACCTGTTAATAATCACTTTGGCAATAGTGCTGAAGTGTTCATCTAACTTCTAATCAAGTTACATAAACAATGGGCTTTTCTCCAATATCTTCATCAATGGAATGGATCAGAAATTTAAACTATAAATTTTAATCAGGTATTTTCTGTGAAAGATGCATTAGTTTTGGACGAACAATGATAGGAAAGTTCACTATTATTTCAGTACTTGTTCCAAAGTGATTAGTAACAGCTACATGAAGACGGCGTTTTCGATCCCTATTGATAAGAGATTCTTGTATTTTATTATGTGCCCTACCTCCGCTTACATTTTGTATCAATAGTTATGGGACACCCTCTGCATCTAATTATGAGATATAGTTTCATACATGAAAGATACTTGATTCAAGTGATACCTCAGTTAGATGACATCAGCTTAGTTGAGGGAAATCTTTTGAAGAGGTGGTATGGAGCTGAAGCCGTACTGAGAGGTTCTCATTGTCTATTTATGTAATAGAAAATTTAATTTTTCTATTCGGGAGTGGATTTCTATGGAGGACTTAATCCAGTAACGCTAGATGACTGTGGAGATTAAACTCAGCTAATATAGTAAGACAGTCATTATGATGAAAAATTTCAACCAATTTTTATAGATTCACTAATTCTGAGAAGTTCCAAGCTATCGGTCACCAAGTCATAAATTCAAATAACATGATAAATTGCTTAAGATAATTGCTGACAATTACTTCACGTTTGCATCAGTGAGTTACATATAATGCAAAAGTCAGTTTTACTTTTTTTTAAATATACAATAATACATGTTAATATATGCTTGAAAAAGAGAGTAAATTTGTTTATCATATCTTCAAATTAAAAAACCATTCATCACTTTATAATAGTTGTAGAAATAAAGACTTGATTCTACCGTACAAGCTACATACAAGATATATCCGTAAGAGTGAATATTTGTTCTTTAGCAGTTCCTAAACTGATAAACAGTTTTAAAAATTAGAAGTTAGAGGAAAAGTAAGGTACGCAGTTAAGATTATCTCTTACAGGGAGTGGGGAATCGACCATATTTTTCTTTTTTACAAAAAATGCTGCAGAATCTGCAAGGATGGGACATGCTACGTGAAATTACGTTACTGGATTCGTTTTTACTCTAAATATCTGAAATGAAAAAAAAAAAAAAAAACTAGACAGAATATCGTCCTTGTCAAACCAACATCGGCTAAGTGCGACTTTTGATTATTATTTCTAGTTTACTAGCAAGATTTTTGTATTAAAAGACTGCTTCTGCTTATACGGTGAACTGTGGTCACTAAAAAATATGCTTTATGCATTAGCCAGAATATTGACGAACTACTCTAATTTGTAATTATAAATAAATTATTACATTTGAATAACTAAAAACCAAATCAAGTAACGTATATAACACATATAACTTTAGTTTAATTTAGTTTTCAAAAATCTGCTTCATATAAAATTTTACAGGAGAACGTTTTTATTCAATACCTCAAAATTATACTTTTTACACTTAGCAGATATTGGTTTGACAATGACGATATGATACTTGAGAAGTTATCTGATTAACTTTTAAATTCTATACCAAAATATTCCGCTTCTAAAACATAATTATGTTTCTCTTTTTAAAAAAAATCTGTAAGTTAACTTTTTTCAGATGAAAACGCAAAGAAAACTTACTCATTAAGCGCACAAGATTTATAAACGATGAATCAATATTACATTAAATGCATGTATACCTATGTAGCCATCTGGAATCGTTAAAGTATTTAACTAAGCTTTGGAAAAGCCGCTAATTACATGATACTTAGTTGCACAAAAAAGCCTCATGTAGTTTAATTAAGTTTGGGGCATGACAGCTCAAACGAGCAGAGAAAATCCAGAATATTTGCAGCTGATAATTTGTGAGTCATATTAATCTTCTACAGTATTATCCAGACTAACTTAATGCGGGGTTAAAATGTCAGCAAGTAAATAATATTAAATTGAATGGGCGTAAAAACTGATGAATATGAAGTAACCTATTATTCGTTTGTTTTGAATGTAATGACATGTGGGTTTCACAATAAGATACATTCGACAACCAATTCATCTTCTTTCAGGTGAGGTCAGGTCTAAGAAAGGATCTTTTTTCAGGTGGTGCTACGAAACACAATCACATATGTGCTACAACAACATGTATACCCTACAAAAAAGTATTCAAAAGTATTCGAATAAGAGATAGATTTCCTATTTTAGATTTGCGAGTAATAATTGAGTGTTTGAAGAACGCACAACTTGATAGAAATATGGAAAGTCATATTTATACATAGCCTAATTCATATTCTATGATAAATAATTTTTGATATACGAAACCAACGTAGGAAATTTATCTCTTACTCGAATACTTTTTTGGGGGGTGTACACAAATTTCAGGAAATCTTAAAATTATGGAATAATTCAGACTCTTTGCATATGTGCATAACTCGCATTTTACTTGATATGGCTAATTTAATAATGCCGGCTTTAAACCTTTCAAATGAAAAATTGTTGAAGTAAATAATTATTAATCAATGAATTTAATTCTCAATAACTTTAATTAAATGAAATTTTGCTAAAAATAGAAGCTTGAAAATTTGTTTACTTTTACTTCGACAGTATCTTCGGAATTTAGAACTTAAAAAAAAATAATTTTATTTTTATGATACTACAAATAAAATATACACAACTGAAAAAAAGAAGAAATAAAAGAACTATTTAATTTAAGCATGAAGGTCATCGTCGATCATAAGAATAAAATAGGCCTTTTCACAAACCCTGCAAGTCATGATTTTTTCAAATGCACTCATAAACAGTTTTGTAAATTATTTTTTAATGTGTTAATATGTATTTTTTAATATGTGTTAAAACAAAAGTATTGTAGAGTTCAATAGCTATAATAAACTCAAACACGTTTTTAAAAGTCCCCGTATTCATATATTTTACATTTTTAAAAATTGATTTCTGGAAAATTATGACTTAAGTGGCTTTTGAAATAACGGATTAATATGAACTGGGAAGGAAAATCACGTGACCACCAATTCCTTTCTATGTTTAGTTCAAATATCACATGGGACCATTCTGAATGAGGTTAGAGACTGTACAATGCACATATTATTTCTGATGTCAAAGCTAAAATTTCTCAAATGATTATTGTATTTGATGTTTAAAATATGCCACTAGTCAATTTTCTATAATTGATTAGTTTGCACAAACTAACCAAACAATCACCGCAGGCTTCTTGGCTTCTTAAAGTTGTTTACTAATAGAGCCCCTTTTTAAACGTGCTTTACCGCTCTAGTTTTATTTTATGTTCTTTTATTATTTCAAGAGATTAATACAAGTATTTAAATGAACAAAATAAATAAAAGATAAATCGACAAAAAGAACGGTGTTAATTTACTGAGTCATGTGTTAAGCTCAAGTCAATCTTCAAAGGAACAAAAAAAATATTGTTTTTAATAAAAAATAGAGTTATGCTTCTAAAGAGACAATATTCTTTTCAAATAATTGGTACTCTTCCGTTTGCTCTCTGTCCGAAAAAAAACACTCCTATACATTATATTCCGTCAATTAAAATTTCTCTGATTCTCTGAATTCCAATGAATCATGCAAAAATAGAGATGTTTTTTACTTATAATCCCCTTTCAAAAACGAGAATGAAATATGTGCAAAAAGATCTACCTTTTCTTTTCAGATTATTTTATTCTCAATGAAGAAAGGAAGGATGATTTACTTTAGTAATTTGTTTTCCTGACTGATATCTAGTTTTTTTTAATGTTTCTTTTCATGTAGCGAATGTATTAGAAACACGTTCTAGAGCATACGAAAAAAAATCATGACGGATAATTCAGAGTTCGACCAACAAATCCAGAAAATCTAATTTATTAGGACGAATATTTTTAAATGGTTTCTGCAGCAGGAAGCTTGGTACGGAATTCGAATGAAGGTCTCTTCACATCGTATGGTATTCATGCTTGATGTGTTCAATTTTACTTTCGAATTCATTATGCTAGAATTTATTTACGTAATGTGATAACAGAAATTTATTATACATGTGTGCTTCGTCATAGCTCCAAAACCATTAAAAATTAAATTAAAAAATATTTTAAACTGCAGAATCTAGTGATCTATCTTGCAACCAAAAATTCATATAATTTGCTTCTGACGTTTTTGCATCTTAAAAATGAAGAAATGAATTACTAAAAAAAACCAAAGCCTATAATTTATTTGCATAGACATTTAAAATCCACAACTTTTTTAAAAATATTAATAAATATGCAATAAGTTACAAGATAAATAAAATAAAATATGAATTCATGCTTCATTTAAAACGTTTTATGTATGGAAAATTTGTACTGTTACAAATCTTCTAAAATTATATACCTCTAGCCTGGTTGCGATAAAACCAAATATCTTTCAAAGAAATATTTTTATGTTTTACTTTTATGTCGGATTTTTCTTGAAACAGAAGGAATTTTTCCTACATTCTTTAGATTTCGCGCTCAACATCAAAAGAGAACAAAAATGTGAGAGACAGAAAGAGCATTTTTTTTTCTGAAGGGGGGGGGGGAATAGTCCATCGTAACATAATTTGCTTAGTCAGTGCATTTGAATTCAGTTGTTTTATTATCTTTATTACATTCGTAGATGCTTCTTTTTATCTCAAAATATTGTATGGCTTTAAATATTAATGTACTTAAATAGAAAATTAACTATGTTTAAAAATAAATGTATTTTCTGCTATTTGATATCTAATGCAAAATAAAATTGCAGGTGCAGTACTACGTTAAAGTCAATGCTATTCTGCTGTTCCATTTACCCAATCTTACACTATTTCTGAATCTAAACAGTTTTACTAGAAGAATGTTTCAAATAAAGCAACGACCCCCCCCCCCCCCCCAAGAATTAAAAAATAATATCGACCTATATCAAATTAATCACACAAAATTCTACATCAGCTTATGAAAAACAATGGCTGGTGCTCCACTTACCCCACTAAAGGAGTAAGTGTGTCACCTGGCTTGAATTTCCTAACATTTTTTCCTCACGATGCAAAACTTGTGACAGTTGCCAAAGATCTCCATGTTCAGAAAGGCAAGTGTTGTGAGAACGCCTTTATGCGGCTTACAGAAGGTGCAGTACTACGTTGAAATCAAGCTATGCTATTTTGCTGTGCCACTTACCCCATCTTACCCTAAATATTTTTTCACTCTCACAGCCAACATGCCACTCTGCAATTTTGTCGACCCTGTCAAATGTTCAGGTTGACCGGTTCAAGATCGGCCCATGACGATTCTGGGCTACGATCAAGTGGCGAAGAAACACTGTAAAGTTTTAAAAAATATTAAATAACTATGCTTATTTAAAAGTAATTTTGGGCTGCTCTTTTCGGCAGCAGTAGTAGATTGGGTTTGGACATAGGTTCATGGAGAGCTGACTGCCAACCTTGTTGAAATTTTATGTTAGAGTCAGCCTCCTGTTCTTTCCGACTGTGTCTGTAATAAGACACCGCAAACCCAAGTAAGTTGGTTGTCCATGCTCACAAAAGGCAAATGTTAATGAGGAACACTGTTGTAGATTCTCTTCTGAATCAAGCATAGCCTGTGTAAAACAACAATGATTTGAGAAACTTCAGGCAAAACTAAGCTGAGCAAATTCATTGTGGTAGACTAAATTATGGAAATCATAAATGAACTGAATTAGTTATTCCCTTTTCAAAATAACCGTACTTGAGAGAAAGAACACTCACCTTTCCCATACAGAAATATTTCGAAGGAACTAAGAATTAGTTTGATAACTTATGTGTCAAATAGAGCTGGTTTTTCAACTTCACCTTTGGTGGGCCAAGCGGAAGAAAAGAACGAAAAAAAGAACTGAAAATCATGGCTGTCAGCGTGCTCAGAAATTATGTCTGTGGTGACAGACGACTGTTCTTTCCGTGTCTGACGTCTCGGAGCTTCTTTTAAAAGCAGGATTCTTGAAATTCAATAAGAAAAGATGGGAGCACAGTGAGCTGACGGCGGCATGGCTTTGAGCTCTTCTTATCGGGGTGGCAAAGTAAGATGAAGACGTTTTAGCAAAGAGCAAACTGAAGCTTAATGGAGCATTTTAGTCATTTAGGCGGACGCGAGAAATATTTATGTGGGAAAACCAGGGGTAGCGGAGATCGTATCAGGAAAGTATCACTTTTAAAGAAAAAGACCTCACATGCCTGATTATTCGTGTATTGATATGACTTAATTCATTATTCTTTTGGTTGCTGAAATCGAGTTTAGTAACAGCAAAAAGACGAAAAAGCAATATATTTGAATTGAAAATATTTTTTCCCCCCCAAGACGAAGATTTTGCACAAGGTACTGAATGTTGAAATCGAAGAATTCGAATGTACTGTAAATCATATAACTACGACAGAAGGTATAGATAGCACATGTAAAAAATACTTAATTGTGTATTCTTAAAAAATATTCTTTAATTTTTAAAAATAGTTCTCGAAGCAAGAAGTGGCATTGGTTTTTATTTGTTGATACCATTACACACCAATTTTACCACTATGATGAAAAAAGTATGTATTTATTATTCTCTTCAGACCCGATGTAAATCTCATTCAGCTACATGATTTTTGAAACAAAATTTTCACAAATTCAACTTAGGAAATTTCAAGAACGTTAAAATTTTCTTTTGTGTAATGGCAAACAAAAACAAAATGTTTGCTGGTGAAGAATTGCTTGCTAGTGTGAAGAATTTACAATTCACATGAGTTAAAATCAATTTATTCAAAATTAAAGCATCCAAGAATGTGTACGTTAATTTAGAACTACATAAAATCTTAACAGTGGAAACGCGAAAGTCCCCACATGTGGACCCATGGAGCGAAGGTTATCACAATTAAAGAAAAAAAAAATACTCACTATTACATAAAATAATTCCCAAGAAGCCATAGTAATTTTTTTCTCAAATGAAAAACAATACTGAAATGTTTGGAATCGGATGCTATCAGCTATTACTAACATCCATGATTACACAAAGATTAAGACTGCATCCGACTTAAAGAAACAGAAACCAGTTGCTGATAGTCTTACTTAGATACCAGGTTTAAAAATAATGTCTAGAAAACTATTGGCTAAAATAAGTTTTCAAAAGGGATGTATTAAATCCAATGGAACATTGTGCAAGAACGTAAAGGCAGTGAGTACAATTAAATCAGTTAAAATTCTCTCTTTAGTGTTGTTGATTAATAATAACTGTGTAATAGCATCGCCGAATAATAGTCACATACGAGACCCACTTGTGTTACAAGCCAGATCTGTTTTTAATCACATCCAGAACGTGATTATGCAGTGTAGTACAAACTGTGACTACATTGCACGTTGCGGCTGTGATATTTTTCTGATGTCATCGAGTTATTGCGGTTACAGTAGTGATTTGTGAGTTCAAAAGGACGGCACATTACAGTACACTAGATTGTGTTGTCATTAAAGAGTTTCACTTACTTCCTATGACCACTCTATGATTTTGCAAAATGATCATATTGATAACCGTCGTCAGAGCAACAAATCCAATGTATGGCCAGCGGTCACACTGTGACGACACATTTAAGATATGACTGCTTCGCATTAGTGCTGTTAGAATAGAACGGACACTAAAACAGTGTTCCTGGACCACTGGTCCGCAAGACTTTACTGCCGGTACCCGTACATTAAATTGATCAAAAAACAATCAGCATAAAATGCCGTTCTGTTACTTCTAAAAAATATATTTGTGTGATACTTTATCTAATACATAAAATACATGTTTATATAATATGTATTGTTTTTGGTTGTGTGTGTGTGTGTGTGTGTGTGACACGAAATTTTTGCCCGTCCACCGATGAAAAAGGTTGGGAAATACTGCATTAAAATATAGAAGCTTTACCTTTGCGAGAGCTCAAATTTAAAAAGTTTGAAAGTACTTCACATACGTTTACAGAAGCATAGTTAGAAATGCTTAATGAACCAGAGACTTATAATAAAAGAAATTGTGATTTTTTTCCCTATTGACTATCGTTTGGTCAGAGATTGATGTTACCTTGATCCGCCTTTCCTACAGTCGCAGGAGTAATAAGGTTCTCTTCATCGTCTCTCACCTGAAAAATAAAGAAATATTAGATTATCTGTATAGAAAATGTTCGATTTGTACATAGGCATAGTGAAAATGCTAGGTTGAGTTGAATACAAGACTATTTAAAAAAATATTTCATTTACAGAAACATAGTAGTATCAGAGCGTGAGTATCACGGTCTCACTGACATTGTAATGTAATATTTACACACAATTGTTACATATTGAACGTTTCAACCAATTTTCTCAGGAATTTCATTTCATTGAAAACTGGTTGATTTATGCCAACTGTCGATCTCCATTAGAGAATTGCATGATATTATCTGTAAGGATTTTTGTATAGTCATATCCAAAAAACAACATGAATTTTCTATCAATACAGACCAGAATTTCTTGCGCTTTAAATTAATGGCATTTTTGGGGCAACATTTATCAGACAAAGAAAAAAAAATTTATTTCAAAAATTATTTTAATAGCTTTGTATATAAACACAAAAATAAATTATATATGTATGTACTAAAGTATAACAGTATAATGCGCATATATGCTGAGCATCCCCCCCCCCTCCGAAAGAAAATCCTAGATTTGCTGGGACACACAAAATATTTGATCTTTTCCGTTTGATTGTCGATAGACCAATTAATTTGAATCAGTTGAGTAAGAAAAATATTCTTTCTTTGCGAAGGCAGCAACTAAAATATAATTTAATGTAAATGAAAAATTATGTAAAACTAATAAAAGTTGCTGTCAAGGAAGGTAAAGTTGTCTGCATTCCCCCTCCTTTTTTTTAACAGTATTCGTTAGCAAATTTCAAGATACAAACGACCTAACAGGAATCCATTGAAGTAAGAAAAGAAAAATCGAAGTTTTATAATGAAGGTAAGTGTGACTATTCAATAAAATGAGAAAAAAGTAAAGATAAAATTTTTAACACATCCTTACACCTATAGTTGGCTATAGATGATTATAATTTTTGAAATACACTGCTGGCCATCGTAAATGCAACACCCTGAAGGAAGCATGCAAATAATATGAAATTTACAACATGCATTAGCTGAGGTGAGATATGCAAATGATTAGAATTTCAGCGCAGACGCACATCAAGCGCGCCTGTGGCGCCACCTCAAAGCGCTATTTAAGGCTTGGAGATTTCGACGGTTTCAAGTACAGCAATTGTGTTTTTCTTGCTTTTTTTTCAAAAAAAACGATAAATTATGCCTCGTAGGAAACAACGATCATCTTTTGATCAAGTATCCGAGTTTGACAGAGGAAGGATAGTGGCATACCGAGATTGTGGGTTATCTTTCAGGGAAATCGGTCGTCGTATTGGACGAAACCAAACAACTGTGATGCGGATATGTGATCGTTGGGTGCAGGAGGGTACGACGGACAGACGTGATCGACCGCATCGACCTCAGTGCACCACGTCACGTGATGACAGGCAGATTGTACGCATGGCAGTGACGGACCGCTCAGTCACATCACGAACCATATCACAGCAGATTCAGTCTGTAACGCATCATCCAGTGTCTGCGCGTACCATTCGACGTCGTTTACAGCAGAATGGTCTGTCCGCAAGACGTCCGTTGCTTTGTCTACCTCTGACGCGGAACCACAGACGTCTCCGCCGCCAATGGTGCGATGAAAGAAGGATGTGGACGACAGAATGGAATGAAATTCTCTTTACTGACGAGTCACGCTTCTGTATGCAACACCACGACGGTCGGATTCGAGTCTGGAGACACCGTGGAGAGAGGATGCTGAACAGCTGCATTATGCACCGTCACACTGGTCCTGCACCGGGTATTATGGTATGGGGCGGTATCGGATATCTCTCTCGCACTCCTCTAGTACGCATTGCCGGTACTTTAACCAGCCAGCGCTACATCTCCGAGGTGTTGGAGCCAGTTGTCCTTTCTTACCTTCAGGGCTTGCCAACAGCCATATTTCAGCAGGATAATGCACGGCCACACGTGGCACGCATTGTCCAAGGGTTCTTCGTCAATCACCAGATTGAATTGCTTCCCTGGCCGGCGCGCTCTCCGGATCTTTCGCCGATAGAAAACATGTGGTCCATGGTTGCTCAACGACTGACCCAGAGTTCATCCCCAGCTGTCACACCAGATCAACTTTGGCAACGTGTGGAAGCTGCTTGGTCTGCTGTACCCCAAGAACACATTCAAAGTCTCTTTGAATCAATGCCGAGGCGTGTGGCAGCTGTGATCTCCAACAACGGCGGCTACTCTGGGTACTGATTTTGGCAGGAACCACGCTTCATAGAATGCTGTAAATTTAATCATTTGTTACTTGGTCAACATGTTATCTACACAATAAATTTTGTTGTGATATCTCTTGTTTTTCTTGGTGTTGCAATTTGGGTGGCCAGCAGTGTATTACTTATTGTTAATATACAAGCGTAAGTAATTACAATAATTACATGCGTTCCAAGTTTTAAACAATACAATTTATGCTCAATTTTCACACTTTTTTATTTAGCAGTGTCATACAAAAACGAAAATGCTTCAAAAATATTAGGTAATCTCTTAAATTTTTAATTTATGAAAGCGGGCTATAAACTTTAAAGGATTTGCTCTCCTCTTTCAGTTACATCAATGACTAAACTAAATTAAAATATTGAGTTCTTAATATATTATCTGCATATCTTACTCAGAAATTAGTGAGGGAAGAGAAGATGATAGATTAAGCAATAAAAAACTTTGTTGAGTATGCCACTCAAGTATTTTGATGGATTATGAAACAGTATGAAATGCAATGAATCAAAGTCTCATTATTCTCTATCGTTCTTTACGAAAATACCTAAAATCGTCAAGAACAGAATCTTAACAAATTAGGAATTCTCCGCAGCTTCTCGACGAAAATTAATACAACAAAGAGCGAGTTTAACGTTGCTAATGATCATTAAAGCATTTTAACAGCTTAAAATTAATTACAAGCGTCCCATGCTACTTTAAGTGGGATGTTAAGTGCTTGCTAAACAGCATTAAGCCAAAAATGTATAATTCAGCAGTTTTGTATTATTAATTGGTAAAATCGTAAATTAGTGCTCAATTAAACTTTCATAACTTTACAATGAACCATGTTTCATTGTATAATTTACGAATTGATATCGGCTCAGTGAGACACTTTGGTTTTCTTTTTTCCTCCTCACGGGAAAAAAAGAAATAAGAAAGAAAAACATATCTTGTGAAATCTACGTAGAATACAGGGAAGCTTGTTGAACAGCGTCCGCTTAAGGCGTTTTATCTAATAAAATGTTTTATTTATCTAGTTCTGAGTTATTTATTAGCACTAGAGTGCTATTAACTCTAAAAAAGTGCAAGGAAAACTTTTTCTTTTACTTCAGAGGAAGCTTGGTCCAAAGCGAGAAAGCGAATCAAAAGTTAAAGTAAGTGGAGGAGAAAGCGAAGGAGTTATAGTGGTTCAGGTTGTTACCACGGAATTTTATCTGCACATAACAAAAAGCAAGAAAGAGCGAAATTTGTTTGTGACACAAACATTCAGTTTAGGTGACGTATTTGGGCTCATTCAGTTTAGCTAACGGAAATAAATAAATACGATATGTGAAAATATTTTTCATCCATAGTTCTTTTTCCCCCATTTTTAATTAAAAATATTTATAGCAGAAGAAAAAGCTTCCGTCTTGTAAAAATTTATTTTTGAAATTTTGCAACAATACAAAAAAATATAAAAATGATAAAAATAATAAATAATAATAAAATAAAAATTAAATAAATAAAATAAAATTAATACGATTCTTTTCGCTGAAATCTCTGTTACGTGCCATTATATAACTTTAACTTTCCAAATCTCCTTCAAAACTTTCAATTAAAAAAAACTCTCCTACGTTAGAAGTGCATTTTGTCTCTCTCCCTTCCGCTAATATTAATGAGAGTAATCTCCTTTTTAGTAACACTGAAAATAAAAGATTCATACTATGCTATTTGGTAGGAAGAGCAATTACAAGGAACTGCAGGAATGATACTGAAACCGATAACGATTGATTCTATCTTATATTTGAGTTGAACACAAAAGTGCTCATATAAAATTTTGCTACTAAGGTTAGCTGAAAATTGACTAGGTCATTAATTCAATCTCTTTTAAATAAAGGTCATTAATTCAATATCTTTTAAATAAAGGTAATTAATTCAATCTCTTTTAAAAATTTTATGTTTGAGAGGATAGCATTCGGTTTTCACAGTTTGTTGGCTCCTTCCAATACCCGTATCCTTAGTAAAAACTTTCAGATACCATTTTAAGTTGTACGTTTATCTAATTGCATGCTCTTGGAACAATGAAAGCTGATACGGGGTAGAAGAACCAGACTATTTTGGCCATTACAAAGCTTAGAGAGCTTAAAAAAAATAACTATAATAAAAAAATTCTAAAGCATGTATTTTGAGAGTCTGAATTTTTATATTTGCCTTGATGCTAGTACTGTAGGATTAAAATTTTTCTATTAAAATATTTTATTTAAACATTTTCCATTAAAGAACTTTAATTTTTAAAAATAACTTCTGAATTTTTTGTGCCACCATTACTTTCATCTCTTTCTTTTGCTTTCTCTCTTGAAAATAAGAAACATCATAAAAATAACTGATATTTTCTCACTTTATATGCAGATAAAAATCTTATTTTTCTATATTCGGTGCAGAAATTGTTTCGTATTTATATATTTTGACATTTATTTTTATTTTGGTCAGCTTTGATTGAAAATAGAAGATTGAACGATTGAAAACAGTTTATTATATATCCAACAATATATCATAGTAAAATATAAGCCAAAAATAATACAAGGCTTTTTAAAATACAAGGAAAAACCGCAATCTAGGGATTGACAATTTTATTGAATCGCTGCTGGTAGCGATATGAAGCATACTATTCAGAAAATAAGTAACTCTGAAGCATTAAACAAATAATTAGAACAAGAAGCTTTCGTGACTTGTAAATTCAACTGCTCATTTTTTTTTAATCTCAGGAAAGACTTTGACAGGTGGCAGGTGGTTAGTTTGTAAATATGAAGCTGGAAATTGGAGTTTTATGAATTTATATTTTTATGTATTTTTTAGATAATTTAATGAGGAAATACTTACAGTTTGAATCTGAATAAACTTTATACAAGGATAGGATGAAAAGTAATGCACCCATGTTTGTAGAAACATGGGTGCATTACTTTTATAAAATAAATAAATAAAAATAAAAATAAAAATTTAACAAAAACAAAAATAAAAATTTAACGAAAACAAATAAAAAGCTCGGTCAAGAAGTACATTGAAGTACAATTCTTAAGCTTCGAAATCATATATTTATTTTCAACGTGAAGAAAGTGTTCGTATTAAATTTTCGTTGAGATGAAAACATTTCTTCCAACGAGTAACAAGTGTTTTCCATTGCGTCACTGAAATATTCTTCCGATTTTTAACGAATCTAGGACGTGATAGCTGCCTTCATCAAATCATCCGAGGAGTAATGATTACCCTTGAAGTCTTCTTCATCGAGAGGAAAAATAAAAATCGCAAAGCGCACTGAGGAGGATGTAGCATCAGTTCGTCGGACTCCAGGTTTCTGAGCAACTCTTCAGTTGCGCGCGAGGTGTGGGACGAGCGTTGTCATATTGCGAGATTATTGCTGCCGGGCTTCCTCGGATATTCTAATACAGTTTGCGATACGCTTATGAGTGATTCGCCAGTCATTTTGAGTTACATTTTCTACGAATTTGCAACGTTTATCGTCTGTAGAAGTCTATTTTGTCTTTCATCAACAATTATGTATTTTCCAGGCTTGAAACTACGAAATTTTACTACTCATCGACTAACATTAGACGTATCAACAGATTCATCGTCATCGTAAACAGCTTTTATACAACGACGAATTTCAGTAGGAATCACTTTCACAGCAGTTAAAAATTCGATAATAGCATTCGATAACACAATTCGCACGCTGTTTCGCTCTCGTTGACGTAGTACTGGAACACACCTCCATGCTTCCGTTACCCAACATACACTGGGTGAACGCAACACATTCAAACCGCACTTGCGTATAGAGGGGGAATGCTACTTCAACATGCCATTTGGTGCATTTCTAAAAGTCATTTCTTTTGCGTTCTACAAACATGCGTGCATTACTTTTCAGCCTAGCCTAGTACAAAGACTTTCAAATTTTCGGACGTCAAGTAATCCGAAAGTAAGTCGTACACACTGTAAGAATTTTCGTTGAATGCTTTAGTTTTGTATTCATAACACGCAGTGTTTTATTACCTACAATAAATACCTTAATAAATGATAAAAGTGCAGCAAATTTTTCGTTTATCCTAAATAATGCTATATTGCAATTCCTAAAAGATGATAAATGAAACGACCGTTGATTTCTCAGTTAAAGGCAATATTGTAAATTTGTTAATGCACACAAGAAAGAAGGACAAAAATTATTTTTAAACATGCTAGAATTTGTGCATGGGTAACTACAGTATCATTTAAAATAAATAATGATAAAAATTGCATTCGCTGAACTTCAGTTTATACTACAATATTTCCAAAAAATTTCTTGACTAAAGTGCTTACATCTTGTTAACTTTTTTCAGCTTTAAAACTTGCAGTTAGTAATTATACATAATTTTATTTCACCGGAACTATTTTGTTGAATGTTTATTATGTTCTACATTACTAAAACTGTCTGAATTGAGAAGTGCCCGCAAGTGAGTAGTGTATCAAAGGAAAAAACTATTCTTAATTTTATTAATTTTTAATATTAAAATAAAGTGATTCGTTTCCATCGGAAGGATGCAACTTTGAAGCTTCTCCTTCTATGTTCAGTGTTGTTTCCCCGCATTGGTCAATGATTGCGACTTCATTTTCTTTGGATTGTGACCTTATACCTGATCGTTTAATTGTCTCTACAGAAGTTGTAGGATATCAAAGGCGGCGGACAGATAGGTCTGTGCATGTGTCTTCCCGTATGCATATACTATTCCAAATCATTAATTATATTCTTAGATAAAACAACAATTCCGTCTGCTGTTGAACTAAATGCAATATTTTTAAATTCACTTTAAATTAAATTTACTTAAACGAGAAACCCAAACAGTGTATTTTTATACCTTTAGATTTTCGTTTGAATTAATTTTTAAGTATGTTGCCTAATTCTAGGAAACGTTGTAGATGAAAACTACTGCAAACGATTAGTGAAAAAAAAAAACTGATTGAAGATAAATATTGTGAAATGATATTGAAGATATACTTTTAATCTCTAAAAACTGTTTTAGAATGATATAAGTTAACATTTATTCCGAAAGAAGATGAAGAGTACATAATAAATCGTTTCAGTTTATTTTGGTCCTGAAATGCTTTGTTCTTTTACGAGAAGGGAGAATTAGAGAGCCATATTATACTTCCCCCCCCCCTCCCCCACACAACACCACCCGAAGAAAACCGCCTTAATTCCCCACAAAGCATCACTTGTATTTCCCACAAAGCAACAAGTAGCGTTCTTCTAGCAAACGTTCCATTGTTCTGTCAAACTACAATACATTGTTTTCGCCAATTAGTGTTCATTATGGGTGCTCCAGGATGGTAAGGCAAAAAAAAAAAAAAAAAAACGAGAGGGGAGATTTGCTGTCAAGTCTAATTAAACGATAGCTTTATTCTCGGGATAAAATCCGTAGAGGATACAGTTTCACTCCCATCCTGATCACATTTAATATATTTACACTAGTTTAAACATGACACCTCAACTCAGGAATATGACATCTTATTTTTAAAAATATTCAAACAGAACGCATGCTCTCTGAATTGTGTGCATTTGGTGTAGAAGAATTGTTTCGTAACTGCCAGTGACGGCGTGGGACTGAAAAAGTACATTTTTAGAAATACAGTAGGACCTCTTCTTAATGAACCTCTGTTTTGGGAACTTTTCCTTCGAATCAAGAACAGTTTTGAGAATTTTTTGTAAAATAATTTCCAATAGAGAAATGGATCCCCAATTTAACAAACTTTTTCTTTCGATCTAACCCCCACATCCCATTTCTCAAAATTTTTTGAACCTTTCACTATTATTCGTTGTTTTAAGAGTAACGGAAAATTTTGAAAGGTCTTACTGACGCACACAAAAGAATTTGCTCAGCATATTTTTGTCCTACTTACAAATGAAATTTTGAACACTTTTATATGTATGTATAGAAAAATTAATCAAGAATATGTAATATTTAATATTATATAATTGTTTACTGGCAAAGAAACAAAAATATATAACAACTAGCGGCTACCTGCGACTTCGTCCGCGTCGGCCTTAGAATTAGGTCTCGAGAGAAACGAAGCATGTGTGAATAACAAATATGTTTGCGGCTAAAGAAACTTCATTTAAATATTATTTGCTTTTTTACTTATTTTAAATGAAGTATAATGCATGGTAGTATACTTCATTTAAAATAAGAGACTATGCAGAATTACTAAATTTAGATTTTTTCAGGCATTTAGCGAATAGAGACAGTTGCGACAGTATTTGCGAACTGTTTTGAGTGTTCTTGTAAAAGAAATATTTATGCTATATGCATGAATTTTAGCCTATGTTAATCAGGAATAGTGCAGCTTTCTATTAGCGAAAAAGTTTTAGAATCGGTTCTGCAGTTAAAGAGATGCCCATAGAGCGTGATGTATTAGAATTATTTTGAGTGTTCCTGTAAAGGAACTATTTGCGCTACATGCATGAATTTTAGCCTGTAATACTCAAGAATAGTGTAGCTTACTATCAGTGAAAAAAGTTTTGGAATCGGTTCAGTACTTACAGAGATACACATAGAGCGTAATGTAATTCTTATGAGTATCAATGTAAAAGAACTATTTGTGATATATGCATAAAAGGTAGCCTATAACACTCAGGGTCCCCCCCAGTGTCTAAGAGGTTCTGCTCTCAAAACTGGAAGGCGGGAGGTGCCAGGTTCAAACTCCGGTCGCGCCTTTCGACCTAACCGCTGGCAGTTTTCCGTGTTTTTTTTCCAAAACCTCGCGAAAATACGGGCTAGGATCCCTTAGAAAATTCCACACAGAGGAATTCCCAATATAGGCCTAAGACCCTATAGGCCTAGGACTTTCAATCAGTGAAAAAAGTTTCAAAATCGGTTTAGTAGCTATAAAATTTCCATAGAGCGCAATGCATTAGCATTATTTTGAATGTCTTTGTAAACGAATTATTTATGCTATATATATGCTTGAAAGTTGCCTGTATGTTAATCCAGGGCATAAGCTATCTTCATTACAGATTTTTCGAACCATTTTTGTGTGATTTATTCAAAAACATCCAAACACATAAACGTACACATTTATATTATTGGTAGGATTTGGAAATTTACGAACTTTAAGAAACACATCTGGACTTTTCTTGGTACTTACCATGGGCGTAGCCAGCGAGGGGCCCCTAAAATGAGCTAGTCATAGGGTCTGATTATGACAAACCGGGCATTCTCCGGTTAGACTCCATGTCCTGACCCCCCCTAATGAAAATCCTGGCTACGCCCTTGGTACTTACGCATTATCCCGGCGGTCATTCCCGCCAAACTGCAAATGAGTTGCCAAACTGTTGCCAATCGTATTCAAAACCATTAAAAATTTCAAGTGCCCGGCATTTATCTCGGCAAAAAAATCGCTCGTCTTGGCGGACCTCTGTGAAAGCGTTGTAGCGGCACGAGATCACCTCCGCGCACACAACACCCGGATATTGAAGGCCGGTCGAAAAGGTACCTTTTGGCCGAGCTGGATTGCGCCTCATTCCGCCACGCGAATTGCGTGAGTTCGAACCCAACGCACGCACGCGCTCTCTCCCTTCACTGATGACCCGGACAACGAACACGCATTCTCCTTCTCGCCTACAGCGACAGATGGCGCCAGCACAGCCCTCTTCCATCTCTCGCTCGGCTCTTCCAAAGTCCGCAACGAGCGGCAGCAACCTCTCAAAGTCCGCGACGAGCGGCAGCAACCTCACAAAGTCCACAACGAGTGGCAGCATTCCATAACGCTTGGAATATCGTTCGTCAGCCTCCGACTGACTCTCTAGGGTGGGGGGGGGGTAGTGTGGCGGCACGAGATCACCTCCGCGCACACAACACCCGACAATTGAAGGCCGGTCGAATAGGTACCTTTTGGCCGAGCTGGATTGCGCCTCATCCCACCACGCGAATTGCGTGAGTTCGAAACCAACTCTCGCCCCACGCTCTCCCTTCAGCGTCATAAACAAACTCACTTTCACATTTATAATATTAGTTAGGATTACATATCGTTTATTTATTTATTTTTTCTAGTTTGTTTAAGAACATTGCGTTGCTGATTTTATGTTACTTTTATTACGAAGTATTTTTAAATTATTCCCGACGATTTTATTGTGAAGCGTAGATGAATTAGCAATCTAAACTTACTTCAAGTAACCGGAACTATAGAACAGGATAACCCTTGAAGAAGGGGAGGGGGGGAGACTACACTGGAGAAAAAAACAAAAACAAAACCAAAAAATCCTGCGCTACCTATAATCAGACATTGCCCTGTAGTTAACGGAATTTGTAACTACAGTAACGTATGACTACTTCATATTACGTTGTTGTTATAAATAACTATAACACAACGTACGAAAAAGAAATAATAATTTTTTCTGTCAGTGTGTTTGATAACAGTTTAAAAGTAATTGGAATACTAAAGGTGATAAGTTTTAAATTTTACTCTTGAGCTACAATGAGAAAATATAGTGCTTGATTAATTCATCAGTGATAATATTTACTTACATCAACTTCGATTCCGACATCACCTCTTCCATCACCACTCCCCTACAAGAAACAGAAGAAGATTATAAGGAGGCACACCAAGTAACAGTTAAAAGCAAAATCAATACACGAGTAATTCATCAACATGAGCATGAAAGTACATAACGCCGAAGGCGTAGAGTGTCCAAAACTTTTGTGGGGCACACATCAAGAGAAGAAAAGGAAGATTTTCTAATATTGAAAAACACAAATGTTTTAAATACTAGGGGCCAAGGCCCCCAGACTCGCTACGCTCGCTTTTCGTATGAGGCATTCGGCCCCTAATAATGCTTATTCGTAAAAAATACATAATTTCAACAGACAAAACCCAAAGATTGGATCAGATAGAATGTTTCTGAGCTGCAAATTGCTTGTTTCTTGCGTGTTCATTCATTGGTACATAAAGATTAAACTTCACACTACAGTGGACCCCCACTCCCCATAACACGGTAGATATTTTGTTATAGGAATCCGTGTTCTACGGGTCCTGAGCTATACTCCACCTGGAGTGCGGACTCCGCGTATAATAGCTGGAAAAATTACTTGCACTCCTCAGAAATACAATGATATTTAATGTTGCCATTCAAATGTTATATTAATTAGGAGCTAAAGCGTAATAAAATCAGAACATCTGTTTCAGCTGTATTTTTAATTAAGTAAAACCTATTGGACACCTTGCGTATTTGCCACCCATGGCGATTTATCATAATTTGGCGACTTACGTATATGTATAGTTAATAATTAGTTCTAAGAAAACAGTACTTTATAAGTTTTCTTTGATAAAAACTACGGAACAGCTAGGATAGCTTGCCACCCATGGCGATTTTTCATTATTTGGCGATTTACGCATGCTCACAACCTATAATTACTGCTCATGTAAGGTTCCCGGAAAACCGTTATCCATATTTTCATATACATAATCCTTTGCAGATAGGTGTATTTAGCACCACTAATTATATCATCTCGCCGCGTTGGAAAATATCCAAAGTGTAATATAACTGCTATAATGGCATAGTTAACGCCGCCAAATATGTCTACTGGTAGCAAATACTCCAGCTGGACCGAACCGGCTTTAAAATAATCTTGATTTTAATTATTTTTCATTTTCAAGATACTGGGTTCTAACATTCTGGAACGCGAAGTTCACCCTGTTTGAAAAGAATACCATATTGCCAGATTATACCTAATGCCAAGATGGCACTTTTAAAATCATTTACAATTAGTTATTCTGTTTTGGAAAAACGAATAGTCGCTAATTCTAAACTCCTGCTGTCTAAGCGAACTTACTATTTGAAAATTGTCTACTTTGTGTAACGCACTTTGAGTTATTTATTTCATATACTTTTTAATTTGGCGTAATATTGGTGTAATTCGACTTTGTATGTGAATTTCACGCGATTCTAAATACTTGTAATTGCTTTGTTGCAAAGGAATGAACGATTTTATGCCAAATGTGGCAACCATTATGTTTATTTTTTCCGCTTTTTTTATTAATATCTTCTAAAATAATTCGATTTTCGAAATTTAAGTCAGCTTATCAGTTTCCTCGGAATTTTCCGAATACGTGGACATGTTTCTCGAAATTCAAATCCCCACGCTTTAGGAGAAGATAGGTGAACAAGCTTTTGACAGCGGCGACGACAGCAGCCCTTACTTTTTTTTAGAATAGAGAGAAAAAGATTTTGAGAGCACGTTGGGGAAGGGTGCACGCGTGCTCTCCTATGTCACCCCCGACGATACGCATATGCACACCTCACCAGAAAAATTAACAGATGCATAAATATGATCCACAGAAAAAATACTAAATGATTTTAGCCTTGTTATTATCGATATGCAACGAAAAACATTCTAGATTTTAGGAAAACCTATAAACTACAGTTTTAAGCATGCATGCATACATATATTACCACTAAGTGCAGAAATCAGTTAATCAACAGATTATCTAGGTAATGTGCAGATTAACTACGGTGATCCCTAAAAGTGCCAACAATTTTTCCATTTCTCAAACTACTTAGGTATATGCAAATAGCCTCGATAATCCGTATATTACATATTGTCACTCGTTAAAGTGAAAACAAGCTCTTTGCTGGAACAACAACACCGTTTCTATACGCTTAAAATAACATAATGTTGCTTATTTATTTTTCGATATCTAAGGATTCATGTTATTACAATCAGACAATCAATGAATTAGTTGACATAATCAATCATTAATCAATTTAAAAATTAAATTGATTGCAAAGAATCAAACAGTTTAAAATGTTATTACAATTAAGGAAATGAGTCTCCAAAACATATGGTAAAATTACGTTCACTTATGAGTGTAATCTAATGAGTGACATTTTGAATTACATAGCAATTAGTTTTTGAATAATAGAAACAAATTTTTGAACATAACGACACGGAGGCCGTTAATATGCATATTACCAAGGTAAAATGCGGAAAACTCTTGATTCTAAACTTTAATGAAGTAAGTGAGTTAATCTGCATTTTAGGTAGGTAATCTGAACATTAACGGTTTTAGTGGAAACATATGCATGTATCTATACAGGGTGGTTATAATTTAACTAGAGCTGCATTCTGCAGATGAAAAGGGTGGGAAGATTGCCACCAAATTTGGTATGTAGATTGTCCATGGGATGCTCTCAAGGATGTTTTTGAAAAAAAAATGTAATTAAAAAATGTCCACTAGCTTTTTGTGGTGAAATTAGCTCAACATTTGACCCAAATTAGCTAGTAGATACCCCAAAAGTATTGAAAAAAACGTTAAATTTTTATATATTTCGAATCAGCCTTTCCATTATTAAACATGCTGTTTTTTTTTTCATACAAAACGCCACATGGTGGACAGTCATTATAAAAAAATATTTTTTCGAGATTCCTTTAGCGTGTCTCATATACAACCTATGTACAAAATTTGGTCATATCGGTTAACCCGTTTCAGCTATAGAACCCTGCTTATAGGGTATATACTTACTTTTCGATGCAAGGAATTCAAAGGATACAATTCTTACAAACTATTCAATATTAGAAAATACCAAATAATAACTTCACATATCACATCTTTTTCTCAAATCTATTATCACATTTATTTAAGAACAGTAAAACCCATATGACGCACCCTTTACTAGAAAGAAAGTTGTCCTAAAATTTACGCTTAGTAATGAGTCAGTTGAATTATATTATCCTTGGAGAATTCCATTCCATTATGCAATGGAAATTTACCGGTGATGGAAACATTTTTGGTTCTTTGCAATTGTATTTAAAACAGGTTTTACAATATAAATGAAAACTATGCGTGGTATAAACATACTAAATATACAATAATTATAATAATAAGGACACCACAATGCCATAAGTCAGTAAAAGAAATTGATGGTAAAATTAGCATGCTTTCACATTTCTTTCAACTATAAACTTAATGAGTCTTTTCTAACCTTTGCAGTTTTAACCTTTGACTGTTAACATCCGAATACTGATTGTACACAATTTAAGGACAAAAATTCATACTCATATGGATTATTAGCGTATTTTCTAAGACCATACCCACGTAAAATCTAATCATAAGCTTATTAAGTAACTCAAGAAGCAAAATCCGGATATTTACAGCAATTACCCAAGCTTAAACAGCTTTCCGTATTTCTCCTTTTTTTTCTGATCATCAAAACGAATTCGCATTCCAATCAAACTGCGTTACTTAGAGAAAATTGTTTTGCGCATATTACTTCCTTAAGTTGGACATAATCATGAAAAGGATCACCATCAGGAAAAAATCTATATTTAGCTTCAAAGAAGTAAAAGGGCTCATTCATATAGAAGGTCATCGATTACTTGTTGTATTGAATCTCTTCAAGCATTCTTAGAGAATTGTACTCAAAATTTCGATTATAGTTCAGAAAAATATAAATCAGGACGCCATCTTTTTTTCTTTTCTGTCTTGATCCAAGCTATATATTGGCCAGACTTTTAGCACAGAAATTACAACATTCAGAATAAGCGCGTTTATGCAGGAGCGACAAATTTCCTAACACTGTCAGTTCCGATCTTGCTGAATAGATTAGCTTCGAATGTTGGATTATGTTTTAGTACACGAAAATCAACCAATTCGCTTTCTAAATGGAATCGACTAAGCGGACTTGATTAAAAAGGGATGGCTCTAAAGTGCAAAATGAAATCGTAAAAAATACTAGAAAAACATCCGTGAAAACATTGAAAATTATATTTTACTGATACTCTGCAAATGTGTGTATTTCTGCTAAAGAAAGAAATACTTTTTGAAATTATTTATAATATAAACATTTATTTGAATAGATATTTAACTTTTTTGAGCGATCCTACAAACTGATGGAAATATTAAATTTTTAACTGTGCGTAAATTCTAAAAAGATAATAAATTTTGCTAACCGACTTATAGTTGACAGATTTTTAGCAACTTTGGAGCAAGAAAGTAAACCAGAAAGACTTTCATACATTATTTAACTATTTTATTTTTATGAGAAGGTTGAAACTGAAATATAAAGGTTTATCAATTTATTTATAACCCCTTTTGCACATTATACCAGTTACAAATTCCTTTGTTGGATGCACTGTAATTAGAAATACTTAAAAAATTTACGTAGAACAATGATTTAGTGATTAAATTGCGCAGTAGAATTAAATCATGGCAAAATGCTTCTCCCTAGAAAGTTTGCAGCTAAACTAACACCATTTTATGGTCAAATGTTGAACTAAATAGTGAATATTTAGTTCTAAATATATACTAATAGTGTATATTTTGATAAAATGGACGTTATGGTTTTTAACCATTTTACTCCCAGGAAATCGTCTTAAATATATTTAGAAGCCAAATTTTTAGAGTATTTTGTCAAACCTCTAATTCGAAAAAGCAAGCCGCATCTTTTATACGTTCATCAAATTTCAAATGAGGTAACAGCTAAAATAAAATAAATTAAGTACTATTAAAACCCTTTAAACGTACACAAGTCATTATTTTTATTTTTAATTTATCTTGAGTAAGAGAACTGATTTTTTAGCTCTTCAATCTCCCAAATTCGCGAAACAGAACTTCAGAAATTCCAGGAAGTAATTAAAATAATTATCTAAATATCTAAATGATAGATAATTGGACAATTATTAAAATAGCAATCATAGGTAATTACCTAAAGTAAAAAACCAAAACATTATTAATGCATATGACGTAAGTCAGATTTAACTAAAAGTTGCTTTTTAAAATTCTTTCATGAATTGTTGTTTAGAGAAATATGGTATTTGAGTAAATGGCGGCTTCCAACAATTTTACGGTTGGTATTGTTATAAATTATAGGAATTCTATAATACTGTATAAATGTGATTAGATATGAACTTTTGAATTGAGATATTTTAAATACTGAGCACTTTCATCAGCCGTATAAAGAAGAATGTGGTATCTTCTGGAAAAAAAGAACATCTACACAATTTGTAACATGCTATTGTTTCAAACAGTAAAGTTAAAGCTCTATGGTCTATGAAACGAAAGGACTGCAGTGGGGTGAATACAGTGTAAGTAAATCTAATTGCTACTAAGGCAAATAAATAAGAAAGATTCTGTTAGAAAAATTTTGAATAAAAACAACGAAAAATGATTTTTTTTTTACTGTTAATAAATTTTGTCACATAAATTCAAAGTAAGTGTTCATCTGAAAATCTTAACTATTTTTCAAAACATCCAGTTTTAAAACCACTTGTGCTTTACTGGATAAATTGTACACACGTACAAATGTAAGAATCTGTCTGTATATAAATGTAAGTCTGAGGTGGTGCACTTTGAATCAGGTGCGAAATCTTTTTACGCCAATGGAAAATTTTTGCTTTAAAAACAAGGAAAGCAAAGTCTAGAATTTGCATGAATATTGTCATCTGAATTTATTGATAGAATTACTTTACAAATCGTAAAAGTTTTCTTGTAATTTTAAAATGTGTACTGCTTTAGTGGAAACCTTTTACATTACATTTAGATGGATTTGTACGAGATATTCAGCAACATAAAAATAAAAATAATTATAGATGCGTAATAGAAAATGCATTTTCATCAATCCCTTAAGGACAGAGCCCGTCGCTCTTAACGGCTACATTTTATTTTCCTGTCCCATATCACATAAAGGCTAACACATATACGAACTTCTATACTACCATATGATGTAACTTATTTTTCGACCTCGTATATATTCTAATTGATTTTTAGAAAACTAGATGGCAATACCAGCTTTATAAATAAAATGTTTTGTCTTGATTGCTGTGTTGGAATCTGCAAGTGGCGGATATAGAAATACTTTAGGAGAAGCTATTTTAAGTAAGAATTTAGTTGACCTAAATTAGAGTACAATGTTACCCTTTAGTACATCTTTTGTGAGGGATTAATATAAAAGCAACTTATTTCACTTAGAAAAGGTATGAATATGTTACACTTCAGCAATATTTTTTTTAAGGGGAGGGGAATGAACCCTCTCTGGTCTTTTCCCTGGCCATCACTCTGTATTTTCCAGTCTACCACATTAAAAAAGTATATATTTATGAAAATGAAATTTCGATACACATTACGTGTAAGCATTTCTAAAAGAATAAACAAGCGATATATATATATATTTTTCTGGGAAACTGGTAAATTTTAGATGCATAATACCTGAAATTCTTTTAATGGATACTTAAAAAGCAGCCTAATTCTGACAGAATTTTGAAAAAAATTCTAATAATATAATTAGAAACATAAAAAGAATTTGTTCAATTTTTACAAAATAAACTAATGGGTTTTCCAATAGGGACGATGCAATTTTAAATGGTTAGAATAGCAACACTGCATATCTTTTTTGACATTTCTTGTGAAATTTGAGCTTATTATGCTATGCCATTTAATCATGGAAAGATATACGCTTGAACAACGTTTCGAAATTATAAAATTGTTTTATCAAAATCAGTGTTCATATGTGAATGCCGAGAGAAATTTGAGAAGAATTCATGGACGATATCAGTGGCGTAGCCAGAAATTTTTCATATGGGGGTTGCGACTATTGCAACTCACATATATGTATACGTGTGTGTGATAAGGGAGTGAAGAATATATATTTTGGTATGGCGAAAAATTCCTCATGGGGGTTTATGACACCCCTATACCCACCCCTGGCAGCGCCCTTGGAAGGCATAGTCAGTTCTTGTGATTTAACACCTTGTGATTTCTTTCTTTGGGGATATGTTAAGTCACAAGTTTGTGCTCATAATTCAGTAACAAATGAGCAATTAAAAACAAACATTGAACGTGTTATTCGTGAAACAACACCATACTTATGTGAAAGAGTGATCGAAAATTGGATTGATAGAATGCGGTATGCACAGAGAAGTCGTGGTGCTCACATGAACGATATTATTTTTCATGCTTAATGGCATAATGTAAGCTTTCAAAAAAAAAATAAAACAAACTGTGTCTCACTGAATAATTTGTGTTTTTTTTAAATTGTATCACTCTTAATTGTAAACCCTTTATGACTTAAGTGACGAATTTTTATTAAAAAAGAGTATTCCTCACAAATATTGCAATATTTTCAGAAATCGTAGTAAAAGCTTTAAGATACCTAAAGGTAACCCCTCGACATGTGTTTAATGCTAAAATATGCGATACAGAACTATTACATGTAATTTTCCTAAGGATTCACGTTCATACATACGTGACAGTAGTAACACAATTTGTGAAAATCAAGAAATCTTTAACTTGTTTTTATTTTTTCTGTGTGACTAAGCGACATGATGTTCAAATATAAGAAAACAACTTGTCATTGGATAGCACCGAAAATTAGATAATCAATTTACTCCAAAATTTGGCACGGCAATTTTCGTTAAGCGATTACACGTTTTTCAGAGGTACACGTTTTTTTGTAAAGTATGCGGATAACACTCTTACTGTCAGTTACTAGAAAAAAGGGAGAATAAAGAAAATGAAGAAAGAATGTAAGATCAGTTTTAAACACCAAAGCACTTTATTTTTAACACTGTGTTTCTAAGAGGAAAAAGAAGTTGGGAAAAGGAAAACATTCTGGGAACCTAAACGCCTGTCTTTAAAAGATCCTACTAGTATACAGTTACGCTAAACCCTGACATACTGCTTCACCGATTTTTTAGAAATTCCGAGTAACCACTCGAAGATAAAACTTTTAGCACCATTATCCCAAAAATAATAAAGTTATGCACAAAAAGCGTAATAACAACTGCACCGTTTGTACGATTCGCTTGAAAATTTTCATATTTATGCATAAAAACAAAGAAAATAATGTGCGTTACTTTAAAAATCTAAATATACACCCGCTACCTAATATTCAAGGGATTTTTCGCTATTTTAAGCTCTATTTTATTTCCGAGAGTAAAAAAAAAGTTATTTATTTGCGCGACAGAGTTAGGTGATAATTACGTCATACCGAAGTCACGATTATCAGTCTTTGAAGGGAAAGCTGCGATTCCAATTCCTTTAAAAAGTTTTTCAGATTATCCAGTTTAATTTTTTTTCACAAATAAAATGATTTCCTCTGCATGAAACACTGATATAAGAGAGGGTGTTCCCAGCGAAACGAAATCTTCCGAATGCGAAAAGTTTTCGCGTGTTTTCAGAAGAAAATGCAATTCTGATTTGGGTATATAATAAAAATTGAATATGAAGTTATTACAACAAAGTGGGCAAAGATAAAATATATTGGGTGTAGACATATTTTTGTCGAATAACTTTTCTAGAGCCCGTTGTAATTGCCTCGACAATGGGCTTTGACTTCTAAATTTTCATTTTTTACTGTCGTTTCTTAAAAAAATTCGTAATTTATGTAAGTTTTGTTCGCAATTTGCTCCATGGTGCGCTCGTAAAACTCAGTATACATAAAAAGTGTTTTTTAAAGTTTTTTTAATGAACATATTTACTGTATCGCTTTACCTATGTGAACAAAATTTACAGCCTATAGATCAAACAATGCAGATTTTACAAAGCAGAAACAAAAGATATTATTGCATAGTTAAAAAATATCATTTAAAATCTGTCTATTTTTCTTTTTTATAGAGAGTCGTCTTCCGTTTTCATAATTCCAGAAAAAAAAATAGCCTTAATCTTAATCTGTGCAAAAAACAAGAAAATGCTTAACAGCCTTTTTAATCTGAAGTAAAAACATTTCAGATTAAAAAGGCTGTTAAAATTTTTGTGTGAGAATTCACGAACTCTTATCAACGTGGCCATAATTTCATGTTCTCTGAGCCATACTGACCGAAGGTCAGCAGTTTCATAATTTGTTCAAAGATTTCATCTTAAAACAAGTACATTTCATCTTTTTCCCGTCACGACCTTTAAAAAGATTCAAACATTCACTGTCAAAATTGCAATCATTTGTTAAATACACTTTATTTTTGGAGCAAGATGTTTTAAAAAATAACATAATCACTGTCAACCTTTCTAGTTTGATAATAGAATACCACCTAACGTATAACAATCGCGATGAAAATCAAAAACAATTTTCATAAGTCAAATCATATCTAAAATACAACACGAACGTTTTCATTCCAAAGTTGCTCTCTAGATGTAAGTATTAATAAATGAAAGTGTATTCAAATACCTCATCCTTCTATATTATCCCTTTTCCATAAAGAGACAGGAAAACCAAGTAATTTACACTCAAACCACGTTAAGAAAAAAACGTTTAATACGAAATTTCTCTTAAGACGAAGGAAAACAGTTCCGAATCACATTTTGTCTTTTTTATCGGTTAACACGAATTTCAGTTAATACGAAATGTTTTTGTGCTACCTTTCGACTTCGTCTCTCTTTACGAGGTTCGACAATACATTATATTAGGGGATAAGCAAATTTCTTTCTTCACAATTACAGATGTGTTTCAGGAATATCACAGACATTTTTTTTTTCTGCTGTAAACGTAAAATGCTGGAACATAAGATTATTATTCAATACTGGACACATAATATACGACACAGATGGCTGTGCGTCAACTAGTTGTGCCAAAATGTTCTCCAGTTCTGTGACATTCGATTGACTGCCATGTTGCTGTTAGTTAAATTGAGTAATGGCAACGACTGTACTTTTTCAGCTTTGGACAATATAAAGTTACTTTTTTATGTCGGTGTGATTACGATTGCATTTCAAAGGGGTAAAATAAATGTTCATTAGTTACTGCCCTTTCCTGTGTTGTATTAGAATTATTTTATTTTTGTGCAATCCTGCAAATGGTCTACTTAATCATTTTGAGTAGGAATAAGCTTATGTTAAAAAAAAAAAGTTTAAAACACAGGTAAATTTTAGGATAATCCAAGCGTATTTAAAGCAGTTTGAGCACGAGGAAGTCGACAGCAAGCAAACGGACGACTAAATGCTTCTAAACTTTATTATTGCATTATGATTAATTTTACTCAATGCTGAACATTTACTCAATGCTGAACTCAATGCATTTTTCAACTCTTCCACATAAAAAATAGCTACAGAGGTCTAAGACTCATCGTTTAGCGGCAAGGAACAAAGAGAAACATTAAAATACTTTTAATATCACAATGAAAAAAACTTTTGTAAGGGTTGAAAAAACTAGTTGTGATCTCCTCTCATCTATAACCTGGAATTCAGAGATTCGGAGATATGTGGCTAATTTTAGCTCCAGAATGAATATTAGAGTGGGGCTACAGTATAAACTTTCATATCTGAGGTTCGGGAGTTCGTAAAAAAAATCTGTCGTAGAAACGCTTATACACCCTTTTAAAATTACTGGGAGGTCGAGTTTAAAAAAAAGTGTCACACACACATTAAAGAGAAGGTAAGTAACTATGTACAGGTATTTCTAGATTTCATAGCGACGAACCATTAGTGAATAAAGTCAGTTTGTTACTTAGCGATGCCTGGTGAGATAGAAGGATCTCCAAGTTTTCAACTTGTGCTGCTGAAGTAAGTCCTCAGATAAGAGAAAAGTAAGAAGAGAAAGAAGAAGAAGAGAAAAATAAAAGAGAAAGTATCAGTAAGAAGAGAAAAATAAAAAAAAAGGATCAAAACGATTTCAGTGAGACAGAAATAAATCTCTATTTAAGCGGGTAAACGTTAAAAAGGTAAGAGAGAAAAGCAAGAATTGTTATTTATGCATTCAACATTTTTATCATAAAGATAAAACAAACAGATTAATCTTTTGAAATTTGAATTCAGAGAAATGAAAATTATTCGAAAGATAAAGAACATTATTCACAAAATGAAAGTTCGTTCAGGGTCTTTTTTTTTGGTACTATATATCCAAAGCAAATCTGCTATGTATAGTTATGCAGGAAAATGCCGACAAAAGGGAAATAGCTTCATTGGAAAATTAACAAAATCTATAAGTTTAGTCTACCTCTTCAAAATTATATCTTTTTTTCTCTACTTTCCTATTAATATTGGATTTACTCTGATTTTTTACAATTATTTATCTTCAGCCTTTGAAAGAAAAAAAAAAAAAAGACGAAGCAGGAATGTAATCAAACATTTTTAAAAGTAGCATATCTAATTATGATCTGTGTACAAAGATTAAAATTTCTTAAATGTTTTTGTGGAATTTTTGTTTTCAGTTACTCTCTAAAGTGAACGTTCAACAAAGCTATTACTGAGTATATTCATCAAATTTTAGAAGCCAAACGACAAATTTGTTCTGTGCGATGAATGGGATAAAAAGAATATTTCTTCATCTCAAAGAAAAAGTTATTGTAAGCGTAGACTTTCATTATTTTTTCGTGAGATAAGGTCAAATTGGTAAAAAAATACAATTCGTGCTATCCTCCAGAAAGAAAATTAGATGAAAGAAAAAAATGAGATTATCATTTATTTCAATTTAAATAGTAACATGCTAACCATTACAATAACAATAATTTTCACATCGATATTGATGAACAGCTGGATAAACTGCCCAACGCTGAAAAAGTGTGGCCGTTGCCATCGCTCGATTTAACTACCAGCAACTTGGCGATCAATCGAATCTCAAATCACGTGAAACAGAGCTAAGACTTTTTTTTGTTACAAGCTGGCTGTACGGCCGGTTTTCCAGTTTGCAGCGGATGCCAGTACTAATAAAACTAATTCTGATATCAATTTTACAAATTAATGGACAATTTTAGGTGGGTATTATGTGCTTAAAAGTAAAGGATTCTTGTGTAACTATGTCACCCTCAAGTGTTTTATTGAAATAAACTTTGATTAATGCTTGAGTATTTTTTGAGACCAACAGTCAAAATGTCAGTTTTGTGTGCTCATAGCTAAAACATTGGGCGTTAAAGGGTTGAAAATGCGCCATTAGATGCTCCATAGAATAACTGGCTTTCCAGTTAAATGCATATCGTACTTAGTTAAGAATGGTAAATGTTTTAGATATAGCCCCAGCATGATCAAAAGTTAATTTTATTCATCTATTTGTTTTTTATTGTGGGAGGAATGGTAATACAGAGTCCAGTTTTACTTTAGATTTACTAAATATGGACTTAATAATTATGTTATGAAACATAAATCTGTGTTTAAAATGCGAGTATCATGTTCATCATAAACGCAATATGTATACTTTGCAAAATATTGGGTTAGCGATGTAGAGCCCCTATTTTCGTCCAGCAGTTCTCATACATTTCAGATATGAATTTGTGCTTTCTATTCAGAAAGGCAGTTGAAAATTCAAGACATCCGTTAATACTATGACAGAAATTTTAGATTTTTAGCATTAATGCGTAATTCGTTCTATAAAGAAACAGTAAGTAGTATTGTTCTATAAAGTAATAGTAAGTCGTATTGTTCTCAGTTAAAGCTTTTAGGAAATGATGAAAAATACAGTAATTACTCTACAGAGAAAACTTTTAAAATTTCATTACATTCATGAATTTCATAAACAAGAAAAAATTATGAATGCTCGGATTAGTATTTACGTATATTTTCGAGGTGAAGAAATATTTTCAAGAATCACGCCAATAAAATAGCATTGCAGTTACGATGAAAAAAAAAAAAAACACTCAAAACAAATAAGCACGGGTTTTGACATTCAAAGATTAAATTTTTCTGTTTCTTACATTCCATATCCTAAGACGAATTCTACGCATATCCAGCATTTAAAATATGCACAGTTAAATCTTATGTCATTCTTTAACTTTTATATTATAGTTTTAAAAATGATGTTTTAATGATGCTTGTAATTATCAAGTAAATTTAATAAATTGACTATAATAATTGAATCTCAGAAACCAATTTTAGGTAATTATCGAAGCTTGCAATTAGAACTGCGGACTTTAATGCTGATGCAGATTTTCTTTAAGAAGTGGGCAGGATCATTAAAAACAAAGAACCGCAGATACAGATCTTTCATTTAGTGAATAATTGTAATGTATATTTTATATCGACTTTACAGTTTTGTACAAATATATATTGTGACACTATTCAATAACCACAGTAATAATTTTGAGGAATCTTACAAAGTGTTTGTAAAGAAGAAAGTGTTGAAAAATGTTCAAAAGTTTTCTTAAAACAAAATTTAAACTTATTCATTCAATCTTTTTTCTATATTAAAGTATTGAGCGGTATTAATGAAATAAGAAAGTGTAGTTGTAAATCGATATAAAAAAAATTCTGTGGAATATTAATCTGGCACTAATTCATCATCACTGTCGAAAAGACGGTTCAAATATTTAAAGTTCAATTTTTATTTTTGTTTACAATTTCAAAGATTTACTAATTTTATGTTAATAAATACAGTTTTGCCAATTAAACGTTTAAATTATCAAATTTCCTTTCCAGTTAACATTTTGAATATGTTAACTCGATTAAGATTTGAAAAATTATCACGATTTAATTTAATTTAAAATAAACTTCTTCCATGAAGAGAGAATTAATATATTTCTTGCTTTGTTGAAAATTTGTGGTAATCACCAAAAAAGTGGGTTTAAAATGTGCTGTATGATCACTCTATTTCAGCTTTCTCTTTCAGAAAGATAGCTGTCATAAAGCAGGGAGTTCCCATAAAATAACATACATGAAAAGAACCGTGGGTTTCACTAAATAGGGTTACTAGTTTCGAAAGATATTTTTAAAGGTTTACAGAAACTGGAATTAGCATTTATTTTCAAAGTTTACTAGGCACCTCGGATTCATTATTACATTTCTGGGAACTGGTGGTATCAGAATAAATGTTAAAAATTCTGTTCAAAATCGGTTATGTTGCTAAACTATGAAAGCTTCAAATTTAAAAAAAAATGTCGTTTTTAATGTTTTATTCTTAAGCTTTAATTCTGCCTTAATCAAATGACATACTTAAACTTTCGTTACAAAATGCTCTAAGATGCTCTTGTTTTGTTGAAGTAAAAAGTAAAACTTTAGGCGGTTTAAAGAAATTTATTATTTTAGACATTTACAGGTTTTTAGTTATACAGTTTATTTCTTGCAACTGATAACTATACGATAGAATGATTAGGTGAAGTCTTAATAGTTTCAAGATATTTATTTATATATTTTTTCTATTTTATTATATCATTTAACTACAATAAAAATGTACTCTGATTTTAGCTTCATTGTTTAAAATATTTGCTGATAATGAAAACACGTAGATAATTTGTCTAATGCGAATAAGTTTTTAAGCAAACTCTGATAAAACGGAATCGTAATGCAAGCTAATCCGTTAAATGCTTGCATCAGAATGATGGCGTAATTACATGAAAACAAAAATGACATAAATAAAACCAAACTTTTATCGTCGTTTATTTATATAGCCGAGAAGATTAACTTATTAAGACATTGTCTGAAGAGTAAAAATGTCATCTCTTATTATGTTGCGTTTCCATTACAGTGATTGCGCACGGAGCGCAATTAAGTACAACAGATACAGCATGTAAAACCCTTTTCAGCATTTCCAAGAAAATTGGGTACTAAAACTGCGACGCGGGCAAGAAATATATTAAACCTCGAGGGCCCGATACACATGTTCCTTTTCCCAGTCAACAAGCTCATTTGTTACGGGACAAGCTGAAGTGCACACAGGGTAAATGCAACGGATTCAACACTCGATTCCTTTTTTTTGTGCTCTCTTTCTCTTGTCCTGAGGCAAAATTCTTGTTCTGAGCACGACCTTGACCCTAAACAGCAATATAAAATAAATAAATAAAATGGCTGAAAATTAATTATTGGAAAAGCGTAGGGAGAACGTGTTCTCTGCCGAGCATTTTTACGACGCGCAAAAAGAAGAAAAAAAGCATCCCGAGGAGTATATAAGGCACGAAACTACATTCATGATAAGTAACCGTAAATTTCTGTGAGGAAAAAAAATTCACGCCTCGTCCAATGCTTTCGTAATCGACCTTAATATGTTTTGCTCCAAAACGACTGAATTTCTGAGATATACCTAATGCTATAAAAATCGACGAGCAAATCTTTGATTCAAGATAACAAGAGGTACGAAGGAACGCTTGATTACACTTCAAATGAAGTAAAACAAAAAGCACGTCCACTGTTAACGTAAATAAAATGGATTTCCTCTCGTAACTTCCAGACCTTACAGCTTTTTCGTCCCTCGTAAAGATAGAGTGAGAATTAGTTGTATTAAGTCTGCATTTGTATTGAAGCTGCAGTGTAAAAGTAACATTGATTTACAACTGTTACTTATTACGTTGTCATCAGTTCAACAAACTTTAGACCAGGAATTTCTCTTTAATGCATGATATTTTCAGTTAGTTTAATCTAACATAGCCATATCTCTTTCAGATGAGCTTTTTAAACTGAGCAAGCTCTGTATCAGTCTCAACTTTGTGGCTTTCTTTGCATGGATTTCCTTCGTGTTGTATTTCCTAAATAAACTGGCTTCAAAAAGTTCTACGTTACCAGTTTGTAGTATTTTCCGAGTTTTGTTTATCATTAAAAGAAAGCAGCCAACGAATAATTTTTAAAAAATGGTTGTTTTCATACTGTTTTTACTAAAATTTGTCCTATTACATCTGCTTCGGAAAGATTATAACAAGAATTAGAAAAGCTAAATTGAAATGATAAATAAAACGCATTCTGTATTACAACAATTAAAAACTTTTTATGCTTAAAAAACAGAAATTACATTCGTAGCAAAATTATTTTGTTATATTGTTGCAAATTTCATATAATACCAAAAAATAATCACATCAATACTAACTACCTGAAGAAGCTATGAATGCATCTTGATTCAGTACACAATAGAGGCATAATTCAGAACAACACATACCGTAACGCATTTCCACCAAATCCTAAATCTGTGCCAGGAACAACATATAAGAAGGTTTTTTTTTTTTTTTTTTTTAACACGATAAAAAGCGAAAATGCGTCCCACTCGAAATATACGACCACATAACAAACTAGATTTAAACAAGGGGCTGTTTCACAACCAGAATGAAAAGAAAAATTACAGCTGGTTAAACGATAGTTCTAGAAATTTATGGGGAAGCTAATTGGTAGGAGGTCCCAAAGGTGTACTTTATGCGGTAGATGACAGAGGAAAATTGGGAATGAAAAATGAATTGTACACAACGGTTAAATAAATTTTTAAAATATATTTCAAAACATTTTCAAGGGTCTTACAATGCTTTTTAATAAAATTTTATTTAACAGGCGGTTGTCCAACTTGTTTGGTTTAAGAGAATTGAATTATAGATTTCAGATGTTTTACCGCAGGAACTGATTTTTAAAAATAGCTAAAAAAAATAATAAATAAACCATATGATAATGAAAAAACTCAATACGGTTTTACCTTACTGTTTATTATTATTTAAATAAAAATAAGCATGAATAAAAGCAATATTTAATTATTTTTTATTAAAATACCAAAGTCCAATATTATTTGAGAAATACTGTAAGAAGATTGAAACGGGCAAATCAAAACAGTTGTTTTATTCTTTTGGAAACAAGTTTTGAAACAAAATGTCCTAAAATCACAGACGATGCGCTGATGATTAATCTTATTTTACTTCGGTACTTCGTATTGCTGTGAGTCTGTATTCAACAATTAATAAGCATCGGACATGAATCTATTTTAACTGAACAACATTTAACTAACTATGTACGAGCTGCTATCGTACACAAAGTTTCTGAAAACCAACCGCTAAGATGGACAGCATTCGTAAAGAATCCACAAGCAAGTCTAATTTTAAAATATTTGTATTAAAAATTTTGTTTGATTTACGCAGTACCATTTTTTAAATATACTGAGTAACGCTGTAAAGTTGTAATTAAGTTATTACATTTAGACATTGTATAGTTTTAGTTTAACATATTTCATACACAAATTTCATTTACATATGAGCCGGACGTGCCTCTTGAGCAGTGCCATGTCCAGTCCACCCCAGTTACATAATTTAGTTGAATTAATCGATTCATTAAATTACTTGTTTAAAACAATAATAGAAAAAATATAATAATGAAAATCGCCTTTTTCACATAATAAATGCTGACATCATAAAATTGATTTGTGCAGAACGTCACTTACATGCAAACGTTATTTATTACTTTCTAAAATGCACCAGCTCTGCATTGCGACATCGATCGAATATTATCATGATCACCTTCTTCAGATGCATATAGTATACATATGAATGATTTGTTTCATTATCAGATTTATTATATTTTCTTCATTAAGAACTTCGCTCAAATATTAACTAAGTTTGTAAGCTTGGTGTAGATTACAATAAACATCTGAAAAGGCAATGACAGGTCATTCAACTCTAGAGACAACAGAAAACGACAAACCAAATTATCCAAATGAAGTCAACTATGGTCTAAGACTGTCTTACTATCTATATGTTTGTACAAACATATTAATTAAACGTATGACAAAGCATACATTCAATGTAATAACACATAGCATACTACATAATTTTTATCTTTCTTTGAATTTTATAAATTCCTTAAGTTAGATATCGCCGGCAAATATCTCTGAATACAATGACTGGATCCGATAATTCAAAGCCCTATCGTACATATTGGAAGAAGACAGTACGTCCATGTCAGTTTTTGCAAGTTTAGTTAGATATGAAGATGACACACAAAAATCGAGGATAATGAGGATGTTTATTTCGGTCGTGGTGTTGCTGGTGAATCTGAATGCATAGGATGCTGTTCTTGTTGTTACCCATAAGAGAGAGGCGACCCGTATATTATATTATAACGACCCGTATATTATAACGTCTGTGCACCCTCTCAGGGAGATACCAAAATTCAACAATGAATGAGTAGAAGGTCATTTTCGGAATCTGCACATCTCGCTCACGTACGTACCTACACCTAGCTAGAGAGAGGATGTACGGCCGTACATTTAACGTCCATGTTCGCCGCATGTACAGTGTACATAGTCGAGTTTGGTCAGCCAGGATATGAATCTGGATCTTACACCCTGCCAACCAGGCTACAACGGCCTACATAAATGTAGGAGTAAAGTCTCCGCTAAAACGTGAAGATAGTAGAATTTTGTGGCACACTTTACTCCAAAATAATACAGAAGATAAAGATTCAACGGATTTGATTGATTTTTACTTCCTTGTACGTAGTATAAGGAAGTAATGTGATCCCGAAAAATTTTGGGGGCCAAATTTCGACAAAAAAAACCGATTTTGACTACCTCTAAATTTAATTTTAAAATTTTTTTCGATGCATCTCATTGTAGGCTAGCATGCACGATCCTATTAACGCGTCTGCAACTCATTTTGACCAGCGGCGAGTCTATTGTGGTCAGTTTTTCCATGCCGTATGTACGTACGTACGTACGTATGTATGTAACTCGCATATCTCAAAAACTATTGGTCGTAGAATGTTGAGATTTGATATTTAGGATTGTTCTATGATCTAGTTGTGCACCTCCCCTTTTGGTCGCAATCGAATGTATAGTTTATGTACAGGACCGCACAAAACATTCGAAATACATTACGCTCTATGGGCCGAAATTCATTAAACTCGCCTAACTTAAAAACTATTAGGCGTAGAATGTCGAAACTTCATATTTTGGATAGTTGTAACATCTTGTTGTGCACCTCCCCTATTGGTTCCATTCGACTGGATAGTTTATCTACAGGACCGCCCAAAACATTCGAAATACATTACGCTCAATGGGCCGAAATTCATTAAACTCGCATATCTCAAAAACTATTAGGCGTAGAAAGTTGAAACTTTATATTTAGGATTGTTGTAACATCTAGTTGTGCACCTCCCCTTTCGGTTCCATTCGACTGGAGAGTTTATCTACAGAACCGCCTAAAAGATTCGAAATACATTACGCTCTATGGGCCGACATTCATCAAAGCGTTTTTTAGAGGTTTTGGGCTATTTCAAACGACTCAGGAGTGATATATGCTGTAAAGAGTTAGAAAATGAATTTCTCCATTAAAAAAAGTGTCTTTATCATTTACAGTTCTGCTACAGGAACACTCAAAAGATTTCCAATACATTACGGTCAATGGCAATTTTAGGGGCATTCATCCATTTCAAGCACAATACCGTCCTACCACATAAGTTAGGTAATGGTTCGACCACGGTCACGTGCCTCCCTCAAGAACTATGCCAAAAGTCGCCAAGCTTGGCGACTTTTGGTGTACGTGTGTGCATATTTAACTCTCAAATCTCAAAAACTATTATGAAATTTCATATGTAAGATTGTTGTAACATCTAGTTGTGCATCTCGATTTTTGGTTCCAATCTACTGGAGTTTCTTTACAGGACCACCAAAAAGAATTTCAGTACTTTAATGTCTATGGAAATCTTCAATATAATACAATTGTGGTCAGTCATTGTTTGGTACATGCCCAAAATCTCGCCGTCTGTCCTCGACCTTGGCGAGTTTTGCCGAAATGTCGCCAAATTTGGCGATAGTCAGTCATTTGGTCCATGCCCAAAGTATCGCTATTTGTCATCGTTCTTGGCGAGTTTTGGCGAAATATCGCTAAATTTGGCGATAATCTGTCATTGTTGGTCCATGCTTAAAATCTCGCCAAATGTCGTCGACATTGACGAGTTTCGCCGAAATATCGCCAAATTTGGCACCAAAAATTATTTCGTATTTTGTATAACTCTAAAACTTTAACCCGTAGAATTTTGAACTTTTGTATTTAGAACTATATTATAATATCTAACTGTTTTCAATATCTTTTTTGACAGCAATCGACTAGGAATTTATTTACAGGGTGAGCCAAATGACTTTAAATACATTAAGGTGTATGGATGCATTCAGTTCATTGAAAGTCAGGGGTCAATGACTAGTTCAAAGAAATAAGTTTAGAGGAAGTGCGTAAAAAACATTTTTGAATTAATAGACGTGCAAGGAAGTCATGTGTTGGACACATCAGATTTTTTATAATAAAGTCCTTATGATTAATCATCATAAGGACTTTATTATAAAAAATCATCATAAGGATATAACATATAACATCATAAGGATATCATCAACATCATAAGGATATGATGTAGCCTCAAATTAAATTTTTCATCTTTAAAGTGCGGAATATAGGTAAAACAATTGGGCTCTGAGTTTAATTTTATTTGTTGTGCTTTGTGTTCGGAAGTCCGAAGTCAAGGCAGGAACACACAACAACAGGCTGCGAGCTCGACCAGGACGACTTCAGACTGTCTAACAATAGACATTTTGAAGTTAAATTAGGTTTTATGGCGAAGAGGTTACAGATATGCGGGGAAGTGCAGACAAGCAGCAGTCTAATCAACAGGAGATGTTTTCCGTTCCGGAGCTGAAGAGAAAGTGACAATTTCTCAGACTTTTGCATACTTTTAATGCAGTCGTGAAAATCCCATAAATAGCTCCAGCTACCATTTTCATCTTTCCACACGTGAAAATATTCTTTATTGGTTCTTATATGCTATGAATGGGAAGAAAGAATAAACACCCCCCACTTTGACGCTTTAGCGAAAAGCACTATATGATTAGAAAACTGTTGAAATGGGAATTAAATTCGATACATGTAGGGGCGGGCAGAGCAAAAAAGACTTTTCATTCCATAATTTTGAATTACATAAGCAGAAGAAAAATAATAGTTTAAATTATCACAAGTATGCGGAGTCATCTTAATTACACCAAAACTAATCATCAGAATTTATTCTACTTTACACCTCGAAACAACACGTCTCGACATAAATTTGCTTGATAAAACACCATAATTGTGTTGCATACATATTTCGGGCACCATCGCTTATCTAACAGTTAATGGCTACTTAAATCTTGCAATTAAAAGGCCGGTTTCATTGCTCTCACGGGGAGCATAAATCCGTTAAATGGAATTCCTGCAATTTCAGCATGGTAGTAAAGTTTTTAGATATCTAGTTACCCCGAGATATCCGGATAGTTCTAACTATTCTGAAATTGAAAGGAGGAGAGAAGTTGAAAATGTCATTTCAAAAAGGCGTTGCAATAACAATTTGATTAACAACTTCCCTTGTAACTTAATTAAGCAGCTCCAAATTTATAATCGGAAAATGGTAAATGTTTTACTTCGAAAAGATATAATTTATTTAATACAAAACCACGCAGAAACGCTTTTGTTAAATGTATATAGACATTGCTTAAAACAAATGGAGGTGCAGATTTAAAATAATGATGTTTATTTCTTAATCAGCAAATGAATCAAATAATTTTTTGCAGTATAAATATTTTATGCATTTAAGCTGTACTTTATAAAGAGAGATCTTACAGATTTGGCAGGCTCCACAGGCATAGTTTATTTTATGCTTTGTATATATATAGCAGGACATTATTCTCAAAATATTTTGTAAAATGTTATATTGGTCTTAACTATTTGAAACGAAAGAATTCACTACTTTTAAAGTTTGAAAATCATAATATAATTTATTTTGAATGTATGAAGTCATTTATAGTTCTTAACTTTTAAGTTTCACAACATTTACGTTGCAAGTAAGATAATCCTTTAAAGTAGAACTGTTCTGTTTCATGTAGAATTTGGAATTTCGTTTTATTAGAGCTTCAATGTCACCCATGACTTCCTAAAATACAACTGTCTTGAACAAACGGAAAAGCATCAAGCTATTCACATTGCACAGGTGGACAAGAGAGTTTCGAGTTTCTTTTTTTTTTTTTTTTTTTTTTCGTTCTTCACAATCAGTGAATGGTTTTTGAAAAATTTCAATGTATTTTTATTCTGAGAGGGAAAAAAAAGCTTTAAATAAGGAAATTTAAAATGCCATTAACGTTGAAAATGTAGTAAGTTTTTGAGAGGCGATAAGAAAGATGTTACATGAGGGAAATATTATCTAGGGGAAACGCTAAATTGGGGTTTCTCATTGCTTATGTGTTTTAATATTCCAAATGTACGTGTTTTAAATTCAGCCAGAATAAAAAAAATGTTACAAAATAAAAATTCATACTCAAAACGTCATTAATGAGATTTCAATACAGCATACCCAAAATTAAATCTATTATCATAATTTTCCAATCTATATTAACCTAAGCCCATAAATTTCTGGCTCGTGTTTTCCCAGTCAAACTTAACAATTCTTTATAAACAATTTATTTAAGAAAGGTATCATTAGACAAGTAGAGGAGGCTAAGCCCATTATAGGCGGGATTACAGAATCTGAGATGAGAAAAAAAGGAAGATGAAGTGGCATTTATTAGAACTCACAAGTTTGCAATCCATCTTGAAGGACATTTCTATAGGGGCCCACACACGATAGGGTCAAAATATTATTCTATTCTATCTTGTATTTTTGTATCTACATCTAATCGTACTGCATGATGGAATTATTCGGAAGTATTATTAGCATATTAATTTCATTAATTTATGCTAAAGATGACCGTCACGTGATGATGAAGATTTGTAATGTGTTGGGTATGTTTTATTGTACTTCATTTACCTTGATTTTGCAACACCATTTAACGCTGTCTCTGTGATATTGGTCCATTGTATTTGCAAATGATTCTCACTCATTTACGTTAGATTTCAGGAGGTGACTACATACACATTCAATCGAAATTAAGCAAGGTATTAATAAAGCACTGTCAATAGAGTAGCAACTGATTGTGTTTAGTGCAGCTTTTAATGACAGGGTTATATTGAAAGGAAACGGATTTTTTGTTTTTAAAAATACTAATAATTTTAGTAGCAACTGATTTGAATTATGTTTAGTGCAGCTTTTAATGACAGGCTAATATTGAAAGGAAACGGATTTTTTGTATTTAAAAATACTAATAATTTTACTAACACTTATAAGATTGATTACATTTTACGAATTTTACGAATTAAAAGTGTGTTGTAATGAGATATTTACTTAGCGTAATGATTCCCATTATTAGAAAATATCTCATCGAATGTATCTTTGGATCTTTCCCAATGATTTATTTCCCATTCATCACAATGATATTTTTAACATTTAAAAGCACTGATCAAGTTTTAAAAAGTTAATTACATTCATAATATCGCTAAATTAATAAAGAATGATACTTCTACATAACCTACACAGCAATGTTTGTCTTTAACGAGGCGTAAATATACTGGTGCAGAATTAAAGCAGTTGTGGAAAATTTATGAAAAAAAACATTGCAACCGTAAACTTTCTTCTTCTTCTTCTTCTTCTTCTTTTTTTTTTTTTTTTTTGAGTTCCAAATAATGGTTCTGTGCTTCAGTGTTCATAAATATTATCCACCCGTCCACCCGTTGTTAAGAAGGACACCTCCAGACAAATGGTCTTTATCGCGCCTCCAGCGACCTATGGCAGTCAATGGGAGTGATTTTGCTCATTAATCAAAGCCATTGGAGGTCTGTGCCATCAGATGCTATCACTTTTGTATGTCTTTGAAGAGGATCTTGTCACTCTCTGTAGTTGATTCCAAACCTCACGCTCTTAATTATCATAATTATGAGTTCTTTCCTGGCTCCTGCAATTAGTTTTTCCTAGGGTTAAGTACGTGATGGAAATTTCCGAGGATATTTTCTTCAGCAGAAGTAAAGATGGTAACATAAAGGCTTGAGTAGAAGTACTTTTGACACTCCTTACAGTTAGAATTCTTACTTCAGAACGAGATATCAATCTCTTGTGTGTAATGTACCGTATGAGATAAAATCTTGCATTCGTAAGGCGTTTGTTTTACAAAAATCGGAGGCGGGGATGAGATGGTAAGTATGGGTTAATGCCAAGCAACTTGATTTTCAACTGCTTAAAGAGAATAACATAAAATGCATTTCGTCTTTTTCTATCAGTTTCCACACAAAATAAGCATTTTTTTAGAAACATATCAGCAGGGACGTTATTAATCAAATCGTTTAAAATATAAACACGGTACTTTGCAGATAACGTTTTTGTTATAACTATATGCAGCACTCTGGAATGTAGTAAAATTTGAATATATATCCCTCTTCTATTTTATAATTTATTTTGTCGTACAAACAAGATTGATAGATTTGGGTTGTACGATGTAACTTATGAAATCCTCAGGGCACACTTATCATAAACTTGAAATTAATAATGACAAATAAGTCCGATCTGTAAAAAGTATAAAAACAAATTATATATATATATTAAAAAACACATATAATTTTAATTCGAAATGAATAAATTTTTGACACAAAGTAAACAACCAGCTTAAATAATGAATAACATCAACTTTAAGATGATACAATTTCATTTGAATTTTAATGCATGGACAAAATCTGAGAATAAATGTTAGGACAACTTGGGGGGGGGGAGTTAGGAAAATGGGGGATACATTTTTGTAGAGAAACGTCAATGAATAAATAAATAAATAAAAATAAATTGAAATAAAAGTAAAAAATAATTATTATTTTCATTTGAATGAGTCATGATAAAATAGATCAACTCAGTTTAGATCATACTTTTAAGATTCTTATTCAAAGCTTGAAGAACGGAGGAAAAGCGGATGAGCGGACAATACTTAAATTTTGCATCTTCTCTTAGATCTTCCTTTAAAACATTCCCAAAACTTGTACTACTGCATTATAAATTTAAATACACATTGAAAAAAGAAAATTTTTTCGCACAAGTTAGACAGGTTAATACTCTTTTATGACGGGCACTTAAGATATAATAAGAATGCGCCATGAAGTCTTGTTTTATCCGCTTTTTAAATAAGCAACTCTGTCACTTGGAATCCAGATAACCTTTATCTTTTTAATTGTCTAGAATATTGCTATTCCTAAAATCATATTTTTATTTTTCGATTATTTTATATAATTTTGTATGCCTAGTGCATATTTCTTGGCCCAAGGATAGTTGACGTTTACTTCCTTCCGAGGACTAGAAATAGAAAGAATGACAGAAAACTTCTGTACTTTAATTAGTTGCATAAAGCATTTATTAAATCACTAATACATATCTAGTCTATCAATTTACTTCTCTAACAGGGGACATGATAGCTTTGAATAAATCGCACATCAAACCTGTTCGATAATAGTGAATGACAAGGATGGTACCTATCCGGTACGTCTTGCGACTTTGAAGTAAATTTCCTTACTGATTACCATAGCTACCGCAATTTTTCCTAACAATCTATCATTCATTCAGAAGCTTTCAAACAATTAGATACGTGATACGAATCCTATGATCGCCATCAAAGGGGGTCCCGGCTCATTTGTTTCTCTGTCATGTCTGTCATTTTTGTCAACTGAAAACATTATAAGTCTTGCACTGATGGTATTGAAAGATCATCTTCCTAATTAAAACCGTCTCGAATTTTTAACCTGGAGCATGATCTCTGATCTGGTACCTGTCTGTCACATAAATTACACTCGTAGACAAGGTAGTGAAATCAGAAAGGGAGTGGTTGTCATTTTTGCAAATCAAATATGTGTTTAGGACGTCTGTTTGAGTAAAGGTAATTTTGAGTCTCCGCTTGCTATATGATTAAGACCAATTCTGCTTCAGCCAGTTCTACATTCTGAACCCCTTTCGTTCATTAATTTTGATTTTTAATTAGCTTTATGAAAAATTTAATACGTTTGGTTAATGCTATCCAAAATAATGTGAAAAAACGTGTTAAAATATTATTTCCATATTGTTATTAAGTACAAAAGTGAAATAGTAGTGTACTGAAAAGTCGAAATCATTCAATCTGTATAAAGTGCTCAGCAAATAAAAGTGCACTGATTTACAAATCATTCCGATATTTTATATTGTAGTTACGCACTCACATTTTTGTACCCCTACAAAATTACAAGAAACTAGTTGGATACCAATTCATGGCACGGAAATGAAGTCGTTAGGAAAAATGAGGAAAAAGGTAATGAGGAAAACGATGCTTTACTGCGGAATTTGAAAATTGTCGGAAAATCACTAAATATTAAAGATAGTATAATTTTTCACATACTTATAAAGCAATTATTACTTTCTATTTTCTCCTGCTTATTGGTTAAATTTTCAAACAATTTGTTGTCGGGGGTACTTTTAAAGCAAAAACTTACTAAAAAGGATAAATGATAAACGTTTAAACTTCGAAAGTTGCTAAGATTTTTTTTCTACATTATTTTTAATCTTAAGTCACACACAAGATTAAAAAGAAAGAGCAATAAAAAACTATTTACTGTAGGATACACTCAAAAATATTGGCTAACTTCTAGCTGTCTAGATCTTCTTTTATGATAGGATGATGACGGCGTTCGACATTCAACTTCTCAATTATTCTATGAGGACTAGATGATGAATAGTTTTTTCTTTTTAGTAAGGAGAAAAAAAAAACCTTTCTCTCTCTTGAAAACGAGAACAAAGGTAAGTACTCAGCCTGCCGAAGGCGACATTCAATTGAGCAGCTTATATTCTGAAATAAATTTTACGGAGCGAAGATGGACGAATGATATCACAAGAGCGAGGTAACAAGCAGCCATCGCTCATCGCCCTATTCGAGGCAGAAGGGCCTCTTCACAAGAGGCATTCCTGAGCGCATCCTGGTCATCGGTTAGAGGAGTGATTCCGTTTCAATCCATTTCCACTACAATAGAGAGTGTCCGCAGACAGATGGAAAAAAAGACGTCCGCATATTGTAGAAAAGTCACAGAGCGATGACAAATGCATTTTTTTTAGCCAATGGTGTATGATAAAACCATTCAAATTATTAACGACTTTGATCAAGACATCCACACCCTTACCCCAAGCAAATGGGTACGAAACGACTTCTTATGTTTTTTTTTTGTCATCTTCATAACTCTTGATGGTTTTTAACCAGTAATTTATGTTTTAACATATATAGGGTCAATAGAGGTAAATGAAAGCAACAGAGATCGTCGCCTTACGTGAAAGCCACGCACTTAAGCAACTTCTTTTCTTGTGAATCTTAAGAAATTGATATTGATAAAAGGTTGAAGAGGTTTTTACGTTTTCTGAAGAGATTATCGTTGAATAATCATCAATTGATATTGATATTGTGATTGTGAAAAGATCGATTTCCAAAGTTGACAGTTCAGGAATTCCTTACTGTAGCGCAGCTTCAAAAGCCAAATAAATGAGTTCAACTGATCATTATTCATTTAGAAAGTTAATTTAAAAAATTCAGTGTGGTTGGCCACTAGAGATGAGTTCGGGCTCATTTTTTGAAGCCCGAGCCCGAAGACTTTTAATCCGAGCCCGAGCAATATTATTAAAGTTGGAGCCCGAGCCCGAAATTTCAGCTAAAGACAAATAAAATTAACTACTTCATTAAGAGGATACAACAAATTTTGGAGCTTCACACACCTTCTAGTCCCCCGTGCCGCTATTTTTTGAAATAAGTACGTCTATTTATCCCATGAATCACTTTTTAAAATCTGTTTCAAGGAGTATGTTCAACAAAGAAGAAATTTTTCACGAGCCCGAGCCCGCCCGAGCCCGAACGCAATCGTGAATTACAGAGCCCGAGCCCGAGTCGGCCCGGGCTCGGGCTGAGCCCGTCTCATCTCTATTGGCCACATGGTTGGAGAAAATATAAATATCCATGATTTTGTACTAGCTCATTAATATTTTCCTTCATTAAGGACTTTTGGTGATTAAAAGGTCAAAACAATGAAAATGTTTAGGAAAATCAGGCCTCTTCAACCTCCTAATATCTTTTCACGTACTGAATAAATCAATGCACACGGAACAATAACTCTCAATAAACCTTAGACATTTTTGTTGTATCGTATTTCATCTTTTATACACGAACTGAATTAAAGCCATCTTAATATGAATAAAACATTTTGTGATGGAAACAATTTGAGAGACTGTTCCGCAGATGTATAGAGCAAAGCAGATTCATCGTTGCGTTATAATTTTTTTCCATGCGACTGTAACAATTGACGGATGAAAAAGAAAGTCTGCAGAACGTGAGAAATGTCAGTGAAAAGTGTCAGAAAGTTCAGAAAAAACCGGAATTATTGCTTTTTTTGCACTGCCTCCGTTTCCACGATGGATCAAAGGGAGCAGATGGTAACGTCTCGTTAAGGCGGGGGCGTACTAATGAAATCCAGAATTTATCAGACAGAGGATGAAGGGAATCAAGATATTGGCAAATCGGCTAAAATGATGAAAGTATTGAATAAGAAAATATTATAGCAAATGCGTTCATAATAACACAACACACATACGCACAGAATGATGATTGTAAAAGTCAAATGTGTACATGCCTGAGTGGTTTTTCAGTTTATTGTTAAAAGGAAGAATCTGAAAAAAACTACTTTTTATGCTGCGTATTTATCTGTATTCAAGATGCATTAGTTATCTAAATAGCATCACAATAACGACGATAACAACGTCGGTTGATAGAATAAATTTCCATGTAACCTTTCTCTCAAATAACTCTGCCTAGTACCTTCTCAACTCTTTATAATGCTTATGCTAGTAATGCTATTGCTAATTCTTTGTAAGATGAAATCCCTTAAATTAACTAAAACGAAAGACGATAGACGAGACGAGACATATATTTGCAGTTACTAAGCTACAAGAGCCAGGCGTTTTTGTAATTACTATACAGAGATTTTTTTGGGAGACGAAACAAAATTTTGGCAGCTGTTTTGCGTGGCGAGATATGCCTTTTTAGTCTAGTGTTTATCCCTAGAAATAAATATTTTCAATCATTATCACTATGATTTAGAGAATGTTATAATCGGCAATTAAGCATTTTTTCAAGTACACTTGAGAAGTTATTAAATGAGTGAAATATATTGAGTTTTAATACCGAATTTCAAATATTCTTATAATATTGAATTTCCAACAAGACAACCACAATCTAACTGCAGTGAAAAATATATAGAGAACTGGAAAGAATCAAATTCTTTCCAGAACTATCAAATTTCAACGTTTGTCACGATAGAAAAATTGCAAAATGTGGCTTTTCTTCTTGTATCCGAGTAAACACGTTCAATTTCTTTTTTCTTGGGAGGTTTTTATTCAAGGATGCTTCTCAGAAATGGCCCTCAGCCGGGCGCGAAAACACTTGTAAAAAAGATTGGGTGGTTTAGAGTAGGGCACAAGTGGGAGTCATAAATATCTAGTGCGCTGAGGAAGGCAGTTTTCCCAGTTTATCTTTCAGAAGTTGGGTAGTCATAACACAGCAAAAGAGCAGAATTGCCTACACGTGCTGGAAGTGAGAAATTTTCAAGTGGAACAGGGAAAAAGATTAAAAAAAAAAGATTTGGGAAGCTTTTTAAAACGAATAGCATGAAAAATTACTATAATGTCATTACCAGCTAAAGGAGATTTTGAAAGTGTTATCGGAAATGGAACTCCCACTATGTATATGAATCGAAAATATGCAGTGCTGATAGAAAAAAGAAAGTTGACATTTTAAGTCTGCTGTAACAATGTTAACAGTTAAATTGCGCGGCAAAAACATTTTCAGATTTTCATTGAAATGCGGGTAGGGATAATGATCAAGCTATTATTTCGGTATGCTGGAAAGTTTTTCTTTTTTATTATTACGTTTATAGGGTTGTCAATGTTTAAGGGAAACCTAGACTAGTCAGGAAGTTTTACTTTAACATGAAAAAGTTGGGGGGGGAATGCAAATTTTGGCTAAAAAGCTAGAAAATCTTTCAGGTTTTATCAAAATTTGGAAAAAGTTTAGAAAGGTATCTGAAGGCTGCATTTATAAATGCACTTTATATATAAATTTGCCGTATATAGAAAAAAAAAAGACTTTATAGATGTGCGTGATGGAGGCAATAATTTTTTTAGCAAATCCAAATGAAAAAATAAAAGCTTACTGTATATTTCGTCTATACAAAATGTACAATAAAGTAAATTGTTACCCCAAAGCAATGACCTTTATTAATGTACACTTCAAATATTTTTCTGGATCCCATGCCAAGATTTTCCTGATTTTACCTAAAATTTGCAATTTTTCCGATTTTTAGAGTTAAAATAGAATTTCCTAATTATACCAAATTTTTCAGGTTTTTCTCGAGCAATGGCAAACCTGTGTACGCCAGCAAACCTCCCGGAATCCCGAACTAATCGCATGATCATTATCCATACCCGCATTTACGTGAGCACATACAATAGGTTTTTGGCACACAATTGAACTGTCAACATTATTAGTGCCGATTTAAATCGTCAATCCGTCCCTCCCTCCCCGCATTTTCTTAATACTGTTCAGGATGTCACACTGTGAATGCACCGAACTTCTGGCGAGTGTAAGTTTCACAAAGACGAATCAAAATTACACTGAAGTGAGAAGATACAAAAGTTTCCTCCATGTATCTGTTATTAGTCACATCGGAAGAAGTTTTGAAGTTATACTGAACTTTATTCCCATAGTTCGCAAATGATAACATAATAATAATAATAATAATAATAATAATAATGGATCATTCATAAAAGAGTATTTGAATAAAAATGATAACTCAGAAGTTCTATTTCATTTCATTGATGAAATTCTCAGAGGCGGGGCAGAAAATTAAGTAACTGGGCGATCCCGTTAATAATAATTTTGGAAGAAGTATTGAGAGGTACATAACTGCCTTTCTTGACGCATGATTCTGATATTCATCTTGAAGTAGCCCACCGCTCCCAGAAGAATATCGACATAGTTTTGAATCGTTCTGTATGGCGGACTACCCAGAAGACAACAGTGCCAATAAATATGCATAAAGCCAAAAGGCATTTTAGAAAACCATTACCAAATATTTCAAGAAATGTTTTATGCTTCAGTTGTCACTCGAGAATAACTGCGAAAATGCTGAGAAAAAAAATCTGATGTGTCCAACACATGACTTCCTTGCACGTCTATTAAATCAAAAATGTTTTTTACGCACTTCCTCTAAACTTATTTGTTTGAAAGATATAAAATATCAATAATAGTAAGATATAGCGATTTCTAGCCAAACATTTCGATATCGCCAAGCTGAGTTCAATTTGAAAGATTTCTTTCTGACACTTTATTTGGCGATATTTCACCAAAAGCCGACAAACTTGAGATAGTCTGCGAGATTTTGGGGATAGCCAAAGTAGTCATTGACCACAGACTTTCAATGAACTGAATGCATCCATACACCTTAATGTATTTAAAGTCATTTGGCTCACCCTGTAAATAAATTCCCAGTCGATTGCTGTCAAAAAAGATATTGAAAACCGTTAGATATTATAATATAGTTCTAAATACAAAAGTTCAAAATTCTACGGGTTAAAGTTTTAAAGTTATACAAAATACGAAACAATTTTTGGCACCAAATTTGGCGATATTTCGGCGAAACTCGTCAATGTCGACGACATTTGGCGATATATTAAGCATGGACCAACAATGACAGATTATCGCCAAATTTGGCGATATTTCGCCAAAACTCGCCAAGAACGATGACAAATGGCGATACTTTGGGCATGGACCAAACGACTGACTATCGCCAAATTTGGCGACATTTCGGCAAAACTCGCCAAGGTCGAGGACAGACGGCGAGATTTTGGGCATGTACCAAACAATGACTGTCTACAATTGTATTATATTGAAGATGTCCATAGACATTAAAGTACTGAAATTCTTTTCGGTGGTCCTGTAAATAAACTCTCCAGTAGATTTTAACCAAAAATCGAGATGCACAACTAGATGTTACAACAATCTTATATATGAAATTTCATAATAGTTTTTGAGATTTGAGAGTTAAATATGCACACACGTACACAAAAAAGTCGCCAAGGTTGGCGACTTTTGGCATAGTACTTGAGGGAGGCACGTGCCCGTGGTCGGACCATTACCTAACTTATGTGGTAGGACGGTATTGTGCTTGAAATGGATGAATCTCCTAAAACTGCCATTGACCGTAATGTATTGGAAATCTTTTGAGTGTTCCTGTAGCAGAACTGTAAATGATATAAAGACACTTTTTTTAATGGAGAAATTCATTTTCTAACTCTTTACAGCATATATCACTGCTGAGTCGTTTGAAATAGCCCAATACCTCTAAAAAACGCTTTGATGAATTGCGGCCCATAGAGCGTAATGTATTTGGAATCTTTTAGGCGGTTCTGTAGATAAACTATCCAGTCGAATGGAACCGAAAGGGGAGGTGCACAACTAGATGTTACAACATTCCTAAATATAAAGTTTCAACATTCTACGCCTAATAGTTTTTGAGATATGCGAGTTTAATGAATTTCGGCCCATTCAGCGTAATGTATTTCGAATGTTTTGGGCGGTCCTGTAGATAAACTATCCAATCGAATGGAACCAAAAAGGGAGGTGCACAACTAGATGTTACAACTATCCAAAATATGAAGTTTCGACATTCTACGCCTAATAGTTTTTGAGATATGCGAGTTTAATGATTTTCGGCCCATAGAGCGTAATGTATTTCGAATCTTTTGGCGGTCCTGTACATAAACTATTCATTCGATTGCGACCAAAATGGGAGGTGCACAACTAGATCATAGAACAATCCTAAATATCAAATCTCAACATTCTACGACCCATAGTTTTTGAGATATGCGAGTTACATACATACGTACGTACGTACAGACGGCATGGAAAAACTGACCACAATAAACTCGCCGCTGGTCAAAATGAGTTGCAGACGCGTTAATAGGATCGTGCATGCTAGCCTACGATGAGATGCATCGAAAAAATTTTTAAAATTCAATTTAGAGGTAGTCAAAATCGGTTTTTTTGTCGAAATTTGGCCCCCAAAATTTTTCGGGATCACATTACTTCCTTATACTACGTACAAGGAAGTAAAAATTCTTATGATACTCATTCAAACGAGAGCAATGTCGTGCTTTTGAGTTCATTCAGTATTCTTAGTTTTTTATGGATATTATTCTAGTTTTCATGGCTTATTATACAATATCACGATGTCCACCAATGTCAGGATGGCAAAAATAGTATCATTAGTAGCCTCATCGACATAAAACAGTCGCCAGTTTAGTAGCCATTTTCTTAATTTTAGTTGCCGAAACAGTAGCATGTTTGCCTGATTTTGTAGTTAAGAAATAAATATACGTCATTTATCTTCATTTAAGAAGGAATGACTAAGATGATAAATTAACAAACTTCATGCTTTATACATAACAGAGAATATATAGTACATTTATTTTTATGGCACGATAAAAAAAATAGATTAGAAATTTGATGAACGATCAATAGCAACTTTGAAAAGAAAAGGGAATTGACAAAAAACGAAATCTGGATTTTATATAAGAAGCTGGAATACGGAACAAGTTCCAAAAACTTGAAAACAGTAAAAAAAATTACGTTTTTGATCAAAAAACTCGCCCAAGTTGCCTAATCTTTAAATTAGTATCAAAAGTGGCTCTTTCAGTCGAAGTTGGACATACTGCAATAGACAATAGGCATGTATAGTAAGACTAGGCAAAACCTGTTTAAGTTGAAACAGTTTTTGTTTTTTAACTTAATCATTGGTTTCTGAGGAATCTTGTTTCATCCGAAAACGCTCCGGACTCTTTCGATTTCATGTAGGACAGTTTTTAATGTACTGTAATATTAAAGAAAAAGAATTAACTGCAACTAATAAATACCATACAATAATACAATATTTAAAAAACTGATAAGTCAAATACAACTTTAAAAAATTTAATTTGAACTATACACTTTTCGGAAGTGAATACTCTTAATTCTGTAAGCAAGGTCAGAGGTTTCACCAGTGTTTATGTTATTTACAAGGTGCGCACGGGGCCTTAATTTACTTTAATTTCGAACTTTTAAAAATTTTTCCTAAAATATCCAACTATTTGAGGAGATAAGAATTTTTTTTTTTCATATTTTATAAAAAACAGACTTTTAAAATAGTAGACCATTTTAGGTCAATATTTCAAAACATCGGAATTTTAACAAATCTAAAATGCGTACCAACCCTGTATTTAATCGACTTGATAGGGGTGTAAATGAAAGAAAACTACCAGTTTATTCTCTACTATCCTCCTCCGGCGAACAGTTGGTTCGCCATCTTAATAAATCTTGTTTGGAAAGAATCCTATTCCTCATTGGCTTTCTTGGCACTGAGATCTTTCAAATTCTGAATGGAATTTAAAATTAAGATGGTTACAAACAGGAGCGGCCCTATGGTAAGTGGCGCCCCTGCTAATGTAAAAAAGACGCCCCTTTTTATGCTCTACTTAGTTTTTGAGTTCGAAATGATGCCCCTTCGGAGCCGGCGCCCAGATGCGATGCTTACCGTGTCGGGCCGCCCCTGGTTACAAAAATAAGATGGTTAAATGATAAAAACATACAAAAAGGTACAAATTATTTTCGTCCTATATTAATTGTGAAGAGCTTCTGGATATATCGGCCTTTATCAAAAAAACGGAAAGGGGGGGGGGAAGGTAAGAAAATCTGAAACACTTTCAGATTTTAAATACGCACTAAAGTGCTATACAGGGTGTCCATAATTAAAGTCCCCCTTTAAAACGATCAGAAAAGGAAAACTACTGGACCAAATGCTATCAAACTTGGTAATTGTGTAAAGGTGGTCAGGGGATTTACTATCGGCAAAAATAAAAGTTCAACAATTCAATACGAGGGGCAAGGACGTATGTAATGGGGGGGGGGGTTCAGGTGTCCGAACCTCCTCCCCCACGAAATTTTGATTTTTGTTACTAAAGTGAAAATGATAAAGTGTCCTTTTGAGAAAAATACTGTCTTTTTCACCGTTTGGACCCCCTCCAAAATTTTTGAACCCCCTCCAAAATGTTCTTCATGCGGGGGAGGAGGGTCGGACCCCTGACCCCCCCCCCCCGCTTAAATACGTCCTTACCACTGGTGTTGAATTTTTGAGCTTTTTTTCTGAGGATAATAACTCTCCTGACCACCTTTACACAATTACCAAGTTTCATAACAATTGGTCCAGTAGTTTACCTTTTCTGATCGTTTTAAAGTGGAACTTTAATTATGGACACCCTGTACTTTAAAAGAGTATTATAATCCATGGGTCTTCCCAATTTCTTTTCTTATTTCATTAAGTTGGAACGCATATCATTATTCTTGAGTGTGATTATAGAACATTAAAACTGATATTTCTAACATCCTTTTTCTGGATGTAATACATTAGAAATAGATGGGAAAAAGTTGCGCAGAAAAATGCACAATTCGAAGTAGCAGAAGCAGACGATAAATTGCGCCAAGCGCTACCAAATCGCAAATCAACCATTTTATTTTTCATCAAATTAAAAAGTTGCACATTTTAGTCTCGGAAAATTTCCAAATCCTATTTTTCTTTTGAGTATAAAACATTTCATTAATGCTCTGACTTTACATGCACACGATACAAATAATCTAAAAAAAATCGTTATTCTTTTATTTTTATTTCAAGAGTCTGAATCATTTAATAAACTTGCAAATTTGGCAACCCCGATATGCTTATTGTTATTTCTCATTCTTTCCGCTGCATAGTTACAATTGCGAAATGGTGCAGAGAAAAAATTAGCCTTTTGCTATACGTTTTTTATCGATATCTCCTAAAACAATTCGAATTTTGAAAAAATCGCTTCGAGTATGTCGGGACCCGTCCTGGAAAACCTACAAACAAAATTTGGTAGGTCTAGGATCACCCTTCTAGGAGCAAGGAGAGACACAGACAAACTAACTAACTAACCAATTAACATTTTACAGTTTGTTTTATTTATATAGATAGATAGATACCAATATTTTTAGTTCCGTAGATTAATCAGTCATAGTATGTCAAATAACATTAAAAAATAATTTGAGTTGTACATTTTTGGAAGATAATACTCTAATTATGAAATCAAGATCTGAGGTTTTATGAATGATTATATTTTTAATCGACATGATAGGGTAATAAATGAGCGAAAAATAAAATCTATTTATTTTTCCATACCAATTTCTCTAGTTTCGTATATCAACCAAATATGGTATGCAGACTATTAACTTAAATATTTCATAGTGATTTTGAAGTAGTCAATGGTAATACACATTAATAGAATATTTTTTTGAAACAAATTACCATGGTACTTTTAAATGTCATCATTAGATAAAGCGTTAAAATTGTAAAAGAGCGGCATCCTTTAAAGTTTCAAATAATTCTTCTAAAAATTAAACGAAATTTGGAAGCGATATAAATTAAAAGTAATACAATATAAATAATTGATTTAGAAAAAGTGTAATGTAAGAAAGGGTATTAATGATTCATCAACTCAAAAACTAAACCACCAACACATAAAGCAGAAAATAATTGTAGGTGAAAGATGGCAAATTTTGAAATGTCAATTTTTAAAGCAAGCTCATCCGTGTAAACCTCGTAGAGATTTTTAAAGATACCACCTAAACGGAAGTAGTGTACTAGTAAGCAGTAGAAAGGAAAGGGTGACTCAAGATGAGAGCAGATTGCTGCTGGGACGCCAACCTCTCAAGTGGGAGTTGTAAATATCGGGTGAGCTCGAGGAAAAGGTCTATCTTTACCACAAGAGCCCTAGCCATAACAGCTTAGCACGGACGCCACGCCAGAAGATAGAGAGAAGTCCTCAACGCACCGCAGAAGGGGTTTCAAGGATTTGATGGTCTATTATTTTCTCCTCTTTTAATGGGATGTGCGGTGGAAGCATTGTCAAGGGGGTTGCAACCCACTGGGGCGTTTTATCGCGGGGGCGGTTTAGGACCGAATTACACGGAACGGGGAATGAGTTTTGCATACACAGGGAAATGTAGCTCCTCGACTTCTTGTTTGCTTTAAAAGTGTTAGATACGAACTTGTCTAACAGAGAATAAAAGTATTTTCATTCTAAATAGCACTACAATAGGCAAAGAATGAATGTTCTTCATAAAATAGCCATAACCAAAAATGAAAACTAAATTCTTTCTATAATTTGTAAAAGTATGATTCCCATAAAATTGATATATGCTCTTCAATATTTTCATAGAGAAGCTGATATTGTGCAATGGCAATTATCATTTTATCTATCATGATTCGCAACATTTGGAAGATAAATGTTATGTTTAAAAGTCATTACAGAGATATATCTCCATTGAGAATGCCGAGAAAATCAAACAGAGGTTACAGATTTCTTTGATCCAGATGTAATAATGGATTACTAAGAGCCAGTCAAAATGTGCAACAGTTCGTTAAATATAATACTTTTCACACAGCAAGACCAACCCATTTATCAGAATGTGCCACATCACCCGTTCGAACATCCACTTAAAATGCCCCCAGAACTCGCCACTACATTGTTCTAGGCTTAATGTTGCCAACAACCTGCAATTTAAGGAAAATGGTGCATCCTTCCAAAGACAAGATACCATGACAGACGTTTTCCTGGTGACCCCCCTTTGAATAACTTTTTTTTTAACTGGGTGGACAGGAGGATAAATGAAGAGGCGATGCTGATCAATCATATAAGGGGCCCCTTTCTAGGTTGGGCCCTCGATACGAAATGATGGTAAGTATACATCAGCTATGCTGATGATGGCGGTATTGCACAACGGTGTACGCATTACTCTGGCCTGATGCACGAGAGTGGATGAATGAACGGCAGAAGAAAAAGGAAACTATGAAATGAAAATATAATAACTGTAGAAGTTAGTTAATTGCATACTGAGTAGATATAAGGTTAGAAGCAATGAAATATTGCAATGAATGCCAACATTGTATTAGAAGACAGGTGGATTAAACTAGGTATTTATGATAAATTGTTTATTGATTTGCACTAAAATGTAAAGCCGAAACTAAAAGAAATTGTTCAGTTCTTAATTTAAATATATACAGGGTGTCCATAATTAAAGTCCCGCTTTAAAACGATCAGAAAAGGAAAACTACTGGATGAAATGTTATCAAACTTGGTAATTGTGTAAAGGTGGTCAGGGGAGTTATTATCCAAAAAATCTGATGTGTCCAACACATGACTTCCTTGCACGTCCATTAGATCAAAAATATTTTCGACGCACTTCCTCTAAACTTATTTGTTTGAAAGAGATAAAATATCAATAATAGTAAGGTTTAGCGATTTCTAGCCAAATATTTCGACATCGCCCAGCTGAGTTCAATTTGAAATATTTCCTTCTGAGACTTTATTTGGCGATATTTCACCAAAAGCCGACAAACTTGAGATAGTCTGCGAGATTTTGGGGATAGCCAAAGTAGTCATTGACCACAGACTTTCAATGAATTGAATGCATCCATACACCTCAATGTATTTAAAGTCATTTGGCTCACCCTGTAAATAAATTCTCAGTCGATTGCTGTCAAAAAAGATATGGAAAACAGTTAGATATTACAATAGTTCTAAATACAAAAGTTCAAAAATCTACGGGTTAAAGTTTTAGTGTTTACAAAATACGAAATAATTTTTGGCGCCAAATTTGACGATATTTCGGCGAAACTCGTCAATGTCGACGAAATTTGGCGAGATTTTAAGCATGAACCAAACAATGACAGATTATCGCCAAATTTGGCGATATTTCGCCAAAACTCGCCAAGAACGCTGACAAATGGCGATACTTTGGGCATGGACCAAATGACTGACTATCGCCAAATTTGGCGATATTTCGCCAAAACTCGCCAAGGTCGAGGACAGACGGCGAGTTTTTGGGCATGTACCAAACAGTGACTGTCTACAGTTGTATTATATTGAAGATGTCCATAGACATTAAAGTACTAAAATTCTTTTCGGTGGTCCTGTATATAAACTCTCATTCTTATATATGAAATTTCATAATAGTTTTTGAAATTTGAGAGTTAAATATGCACACACGTACACCAAAAGTCGCCAAGCTTGGCGACTTTTGGCACAGTTCTTGAGGGAGGCACGTGACCGTGGTCGGACCATTACCTAACTTATGTGGTAGGACGGTATTGTGCTTGAAATGGATGAATGCCCCTTAAATTGCCATTGACCGTAATGTATTGGAAATCTTTTGAGTGTTCCTGTAGCAGAACTACAAATGATAAAGACACTTTTTTTAATGGAGAAATTCATTTTCTAACTCTTTACAGCATACATCACTTCTGAGTCGTTTGAAATAGCCCAATACCTCTAAAAAACGCTTTGATGAATTTCGGCCCATAGAGCATAATGTATTTCGAATCTTTTGGGCGGTTCTGTAGATAAACTATCCAGTCTAATGGAATCGAAAGGGGAGGTGCACAACTAGATGTTACAGCAATCCTAAATATAAAGTTTCAACATTCTACGCCTAATAGTTTTTGAGATATGCGAGTTTAATGAGTTTCGGCCCATTGAGCGTAATGTATTTCGAATGTTTTGGTCAGTCCTGTAGATAAACTATCCAGTCGAATGGAACCAAAAGGAGAGGTGCACAACTAGATGTTACAACTATCCAAAATATGAAGTTTAGACATTCTACGCCTAATAGCTTTTGAGTTAGGCGAGTTTAATGAATTTCGGCCCATAGAGCGTAATGTATTTCGAATCTTTTGGGCGGTCCTGTACATAAACTATCCATTCGATTGCCACCAAAAGGGGAGGTGCACAACTAGATCATAGAACAATCCTAAATATCAAATCTCAACATTCTACGACCAATAGTTTTTGAGATATGCGAGTTACATACATACGTACGTACGTACGTACAGACGGCATGGAAAAACTGGCCACAGCAGACTCGCCGCTGGTCAAAATGAGTTGCAGACGCGTTAATATGATCGTGCATGCTAGCCTACGATAGGATGCATCGAAAAAATTTTTAAAATTAAATTTAGAGGTAGTCAAAATCGGTTTTTTTGTCGAAATTTGGCCCCCAAAATTTTTCGGGATCACATTACTTCCTTATACTACGTACAAGGAAGTAAAAAGCTCAAAAATTCAACACCAGGGGCAAGGACGTATTTGGGGGGGGGTGGTTCAGGGGTCCAACCCCTCCCACAGCACCGTTTTTTAAATATGGCTTAGCCAAGTTATACCCCTATTTCTCAAATCGTTCACATTTTTCAAATAACTGGAAAATTAATGCATAATGAAGCATTTGTACACGCTCGCAGCTGGCGTAATAGAGCAAAATAAAAAAGGTTATAAGCAATGACTATTGAGGTATAAGCAATGATTATATGAGGTTTAATAGTATATATTACGGTCGAATTTCGACCACTGGGCGACCACTAGTAATACAAAAGACTAGAATCTTGTAACAAAGAGGCGATAAGTTTGTGATTTGGAGGAGGAAACAATTTGCATAGCTCCTTTTCCTCCTGAATTTAACATTCAGAGTACAAAGAAACAACGCCCTGTATGACATTACTATTAACACAGTCTGTTCGTTTGGCACAGCAAGAATCCGTGTATAAGATGCCGAGAATTAGATCTAGGGCGAAGGCGAAGAGGTCGAAGCTGTGTGTTGGCTGCCTCCTGACCTGTAACATAAAATGCGATAGGCCTGATAGGGAGTGGCAGCATCATGGGAATATAGATGCTCGAATTATCGCGGAGAGAACCCCCAGTTTTCGAATTTAGTCTTAGGTAAGAATCACAGATTTGCCGAGTATGGTGAGTAAATCAAGAGCGGTCTCGTGGGTACGGCGCATGTCTATTCTTTACTGCTTCCGAGCTCAGATAAAATCACCCTGGGCAATAAATAGATTGGGGATAGTAAGATGTCGGTAGGGTATGGTTATATTGGATGGAAGTACGGAAAGAACATTTCCACGGTGAGTTAAATAGAGTGAAAAGCTTGAGTATGATTTTTGGAGCGAATTAAATTGAATTGATTGGGGTTGTTCTTTTAGGGAGCAATCCAATTTCTGAATAGTTTTTCAAAGAACAAAATTCAACTAGGACCACTTAAGTCATAACTTTTAACGAATCAATAAAAATTGTACACCCCAAAAGTAGCGAATTTTCACGAACTTTTTGGATTTATCCTACTGACTAGGTTTCAATGTATTTAGTGAATTACTTTATCAGCTTTGATCTAAAAATATATATTTAAACAACTGCATTTTACAGCGCTATTTATGTGATATTTGAAGTGACCTATTCGATTACATTCAGACACTCGAACAATATAATTCATATGTTTCTTCATAGGCTGATACATCTGAATCACTGTGAACTTTCACTAGCCATTAGCTTATTAAGGTTGTAAAACACCCCAAAGAAAGTCGTATAATTTTTGCACTATTTTACTAAATAGCTACTCGGATTGTGTAGAGGCAAAAGAACCATTCTACCACATCACGGGTTCGATTCCCGGTATGGGCTTGGGTGTCGTTTCATCCGTCCCTTGCTGGATGCAATGCTGGCATAGGATGCAATGCTGGCACTCCTATTGGATGCCTCCATAATAACGGTACCCACCATAGTGACGGTAATTCCAGTCTTTAGTGTTCAACGCCTATAAATGCCAAGTGCCCGGCAGTAGGAAAAAAAATTGCTAAATGTTGGCACCTCATCCAAATCTGCCATGCGATTTCAGTGTTTAGTTTTTTTGTTAAACTTGCTTTAAATGCTTGTTGTTTTAGGAATGAATCATGCAGTTTGGAAGGAAATTTTTTTTTTGTTTTCAAAATCGTTCAAAAGACATGTCAAGAATAAGAATTTTTTAAGGACAATCATAAGGCGACAAAGAAGACGGTAAAACATGCTACTTGTAATTTTTCATTTCCATAGCATACATCGCTAACCATTTAACAACACTTTTTTGCATTACAATAGTTCTTAGCTAAAACTGTTATTCTATTTAAATTCGCTTCTAACATGTTTGTTGTTGTAATTTGTTTAATGATGGGTTATTCGATGCTAAATAAAAATTGTGACTTTTTAAAAAATTTATTTTTTGCTATGAATACGAGGAAATCAATTGGTACAACATATTTTTAAGGTGTGCGCCAGTGGTGTAGCCAGAAATTTTTCAATGGAGGGGGGTGTTATGACTACTGCAACTCACATATATGTATACGTTTGTGATAAGGGAGTGAAGATTATACACTTTGTATGGCAAAAAAATCCTGCTTGGGGGGGGGGGTTATGACCCCCTATCTCCCCCTTGGCTACGCCCCTGGTGTGCGCATTAAATAAGGAGAATCTTTACCATTGTTTTTTGTAAAAGTATAAGTGAACGGGTCAAAAATAGATTAAAGGATTCAGTAGGTGGTATTAAACCCCAAGAGCCTCCCCCCCCCCATCTACGAAATCGTTGAGGATTAAAAGTAATTAACTTCTCATTTTTGCCATTTTCCAAGATGCTCAGAGAGTTAAAGGATATCTGCCAGTCGAAATTAAACAGCGGATTCCCATGTTATCCCATGGGAAAAACATTTTCACTTATAGCATCCTCAATTAAAATGTTTTGTCAGGGCCCCACCATGGCTTTGATTGTGGTAGATGGCTGAAGCATGAAGGGTGGAGATTCTGGCCTACCACTCAGAGGTCGATCTAACGAGCTGGAGTTTGGAACGGTTTTATCCAGATGTAACCTGAATACGCGTTAGAGGCACTAAAAGGTCTCCCATCCGAGGCACCTCCGCTCCTAGGCAGATATCCCTCGTGCAGTATTGCCTTAAACACACACTAAACTAAAATGTCTCATTTTTATTCTCGATCATCTTGCTGCAAACGAAATTGGAATGTGATTGGGTATGTGCCTTTTCTGAAATTGGAAGATTTTTTTTTTTTTTTTTTTTTTTTTTTTTTTTTTTTTTTTTTTTAAACCGACATTTACAAATTTTCATTTATTGTTTATAAAACCGGTTTCATAAATTTCATCGGGAATTTTAAAATATTTAATATATATATATATATATATATCAAAATTTCAGAAATGGCAAATGATGCATTATACCAGTGGCAAGAAGGTGAAGAACAAACGTGACAAGACATTGATAACTGTGGATGCTATGAGTGAAATTGATTTTCCCATAGGACATGGGATTTTACATTTCGACTTCCCTCTACGGATATCGCCCTAACCATAAGATATACTTAGGAGTGACCAAATCCTGGCACATGCGCCAAACTTGGGGCACTGGATGATTTCAAGTAGTGCATTGGATCCTTACGTCTACTTATTGTTTTGAAACAGGTTGAAGGTTTTCGAAATAATATCGTGCCTAGAAATATTTTATTTCTTATAATTTATGATGCTACAAGTAAAGGAATCATTTGTACATTCCACAAACCAACGTCATTAAAAATCGAGCCATGTATGATCCTCAACCAAATATTCGGAAAATTAATTCTAGAATTACCTTCCTCAGAAGAACAAGTTCAGTCCCATATTCACACAGTATTACACCCCCCCCCCCCGTCAACTAAAGCCTACCCGTAATTCAATTTTTTCAAAATGAACGTAAAGAAGAAAGAAAAAGTACTTGAGATTAAGGCGTAAATGAACTGGTCGGCGAAAAAAATTTTCGCATAATATGCAAAAGGATGGCCACCCCTGTCATATATGGTAACTCATACATCCGCAATCTGCTTAACCAATCGTGCGTTCAGAAATATATATTCAGTCGGAACCCCGAATTATTTTCCCCACCCATCCACTACAGAATATCAAGTCCGACATCGTTCATTTAACGAAGGACGAACAACGGCCCAAACGAACAACGAATATTGATAAATGATACGCTGTCAACAATCAAACTACCATTAATTTCAATGACAATGGATGTCATGGCATTAATTGTAGCATGAATCAACAATTGTTTACGAGGGATTTTGAACAACATCGTCTGATCACGTGATATGTTGATTTCTCATGGCAATTACTACGTAACTGAAAGTAATGGCATTTACAGACGCCATAGTTATTCTAAGAAAAATAATTTCAATATTTAAAAGAAATATTGTAAGCATGATGATAGAAATTTGTTGGATAGTAGATAGAGCTCAAACAAAAAATCATGTTTGCACTTAAAAATCAAAACTGTAAATATCTTAGTATGATAATAGAGGAGGAAGATATTTTTGCGAAATAATAAAGATTATATCCGCAGCTATAAATTCATCAACATCTTTACAAATTATACATTGGGCATAGATGTAAATATAAGGTTTAGTTTGCCACATTGAATACCGTCATAACAGAAGAGAGGCATTTCTTTCGCACCGAGATAGAAATAAGTAAATAAATAAATAACTGTAGGGAAACTGAAAGATTTTAGTATATGCTTAAGACTTACAATAAACGAAATCATACTTTTTTTACCCGACGCCTCCCCCCCCCCCGTCAAAAAATAAATAAATACAAAAATAATATAGTGATAATATAATAAAACAATTTAAGTCAGTAAAATATTATGGTATGTTAACTGCTGAATGTGGAAAAAAGATTTATGAATTTCGTAAACTATTGACCACGATGATTCTATTCTTCAAATCAAAGGTAGTACGACAGACGTAAAAAGAATTTACAGTAAGATAGCTATCAGCGTGAAAATAAATATCGAATTTTCTAAAGTGATGGGGGGAAAACAGATAAAAATGAATGCAAAACATTTTCTCTAAGTTTTAAAATCTATAAATATAATCTCTTTTACTGCCCACCCTGTTTGTTAACCAGGCTTCTTAGGTTAAAATCAGGGATGTAGCGTATGAAAACAAAATATCATTGTTATACATCTGCGAATAGGGCTATTTTATAGATGTGGAAGAGCAGTGAGTCCAGTTCATCACATTCCACCCCCGCAATGGAACTCCAAGAGCCCTCCTTAATCTTCATCCCAGAGCTTACTCACCCAAGGTTCCACCGCGACATCCCGCTGCATCTTCCAAACCAGATGATTTCTCTATGGGCGGCAAATTCGTAGTATCATCAGAAGCCAGAGGGGGCTCCCCGCCTACTCAAAAGAAATTAATGGGCCCTAGCGGGCCCCCACGGGAGCCTTCGTGTCCGAAGAAGATTTTCTACAGCGGGTTCCGGGCCCTCCCACCGTGCCGATGGTTATCGGTGATTATAAATATTGTTTTTTCGCGTTGATTCAGACATGTCGACATTTTGGGCAGCGAAGATACCAGATCGGAACGTTGCAGGTGGTCGGGAATTTATTCCTTGTAAATGCTTCGATCGGAATGGTAGCAGTTTCGCGTATCTGAGGTCGTCAAGAAGAGATTAGGCAAAAGAATAACTGTGGTTGTAGTGATATAAGGTGGTAATTAATACGCATCACCTCTGTATTTCTTTTCTACGGCGGCATTCAAGACTAACCAGATTTACAAATTTTATGATGGTGAGCAGCACAAAAATAAACGAAAGAAAAAAAAAACATGAATGTATATACTATCAATTAGAAAAAATATATGACTATTAATATTGTACAAACTTTCTATCTCAGTCATATAATTAATAAACTTGATTTCTGGAAAATGATAAGAGGTGAAAAAGCAATGCAAAGTTTTCACATTTTTCATACATAATTTTGAGGGAAAAGATCAATTATTCTCAAAATTCATGCTGGAATCGCATTAATCACTTAAGCAACTGCAAATAAAGGAGAATGTGATACGAATGGTCACTATCACCTATTTTATTTTCAACACAAGGAAATCAGGGGGTAGTAATTAGAATATTTAGTCACCGGTACTCGTTCAAAGAACCAGTGACTCATGACTTCCCTGGTCCGTAACATACATCATTTTAAAAAAATGAAAACACACACACACACGCAGATACGACCAATATATATTTATTTCCGTTAAGAGCTGAATTAAAAATTTTAAATATCTATTATTAAAACATTAAATAGATCAAATTATGTAACATGTATCGGTAAAATTAGATGACATGTATTGTTGGACCAAACGAAGAAAGTCTGCGCCGGAAAAATGTAAATAAAACTTTACTGGTCCGATACATACTAACAAATGTTGTACCCTACTGGTCTGTTTTATATTTTTGAGGTCTCTGACTAATGGACCACAGTTAATTTCGAGCCCTGCAGGAAATATATTACAGTTTTCGTTCTGTTCAAGTTATTATTTTTTTTTATTTCTCAGTATGATCCCGAGAAATTTTTCTAAGTCACTGAAAAATTAAATAAATAAAAAATTTAACAAAAAAATAAATAAGTAAGTAAGTAAATAAATAATAATAATAATCTCTTGTTCTATGGGATTATTTGCCAGAACTATACAATGGATGAAACGCATAAAAATGTTTTAACCTTCCAGTCTTCACAACACCATAAAAAACAAAAAAATCTAAAAGACGGAAATCACAGCACTAAGTTCTGAACCTGTCAAGTGGAATGAGAGAATTATGAAGGAACATCTTTTTTTCCACAGTTCTTGAAAACAAAAACTTGATGAACTCAGACTTCTACTGAAGCGCATAATTTTTGTTCTTCCACAGTACAAGAAAGGGGAACATTTCCGTTCCGCTGTCGACCAACCCAGCCCACGTCCGCGTGCAATTAGGCTGCACAAAAATTAGATTTCCCTGTTTGTTCGGGGGAAATGCCCGAAATCGGGCACAATCGAATTAGCGAAGAGGCTGTGAGAACCGACAAGTATATATAAAAAAAGATAAATCTGTAAGAAGTATATATTGATTTTTAGTTGTCGTCACATTGTGGGAAACTTTGATACAATAGAAAATTTTATGTTTTATTTTGATATATTTACACTAGGAAGCTCTAAAAAGGAAAGTTTTTGCGTGCTGTGTATCTTTGTTTATTCTACAGATTTGTACAAGGAATGTGTTAATTTAGTGAACAATTAAAGTATTTGTACAAGAAACAGCAGAAAATGAGATGCAAAAACAAATAAATAACATTAATCTTTAAAATCATCAAAAGCTTGTGTAAGTTAAAAAAATAGTTTGACTGAATTAATTTTTATGCGAGCATACAATAAAAATAAATAAATAGATAATAATTCATTTTGAAAAGCGTGACACAAAAATTACGAAGTTTTCACTTATATAAACTTAAAATAGAATTCAAAGGGTAACAGTCTAACCATATACTTTTAATTGAATGTTAAATTGATGTCATTTTTTTTGTCACAAATAAATATTTTATTAAATACAAGATTAGGTCAATAACATTTTCCAAGAGCAAAGTACCTTTCTTATGCTTAAGTCAGAAATGCCTTTTTCCGGCATTTTTGACTGTAAATCTGTTTTCTCTGCATTAGAACTGTGCATGCAGGAAACGCAGATTAAGGAAAATGAACTATGATCAAACTAATTATTTACAATGCATGCACATTTATTTGAGTATTTATACCGAATCTTTCGTCCAAGACTTTTTGGATAGTTAAAGCTAAATGCACTAAATATATGAAATAGAGCATGGTCGTCTAAGAATCAGTGAATAGAATATCCAAAGGCGGCAGTAGATCAGTCGTTTAAACTCAGTTCCCATTAGAACACCGTAAAAGAAGCAGTGCCGGTTCGGGCTGTACTTGGGTAACTCAAAATATACCTACATATCAATTCCGCATGTAAAAAGTTAAGTCTATTGACTAGGGTGTTTGAGATACGTTTATGTCGGTTATAGTCTACCAATGGTCGTGTGAATAGGATTAGTGAACACTGGTAGATGGCTGACGTGTAAAAGGTCCAAGTTTCTAGATCTAGTCTAACGGTCTGGAGTTTTAGGCGGTTTACTCTAGATGTAACATAAATAAGCGTTAGAACACCTTAAAAAGTTCTCTGCCCAAGACATCCCACTTAATCAGGCAGATTTCGTGTAGCTTTGCCTTTCGTGTAGCTAACCAAACCAAATTACAGTAAACTAGCAATAACAGCAGTGCAACAGGAAAAAACCCCAGATATAACAGCTGTACACTGTTTCCGCTTAAACACTGAATAAGGCCAATTATTCACATACTTCTCATTTAAGTGTTCTAAACAGCTTCCGTTAAGGGCTAGAGAAGTGGTGAGGATCTCCGACATTAATAAACACTTCAACGATAAATTCCTCATCGATTCATGGTTAATCATCGTTCCTCGAGTGCATGACTCACTGAAGAGGTAACAGACCGATGCTGAGAAGAGGAGAAAAACACAAATAAAAACCAGGGATTACTCCACTCGTCAATACTCGAAAACCTCTTTCACGTTCGGCAGACTGCGGCCTTAATAACAGACCTCGAGCAGATGCGGTTAGGACCGACCTGTCATTAATCAATATTTGTCCGTCCACGTGTCACTCTTGGCGAGATGTAAACACTGGCGACTGACAGTGAGGACTAAGAACACCCCAAAGTTACGAGAATCTTAATCGATAGGAAATGATGTGATTAGGAACCAGTTTCAGAAACTCCCCCTTTCCCTTATATGCAAAAAACAACTTTTAAAAAGTTTCTCCTTTTAACCCTTTGAGGCGCAACCCTTTCCCAATCCTGAGAAAAGGGCAGCCGTTGTCATCGCTCGACTGAACTACCAGCAAGATGGCGGACGATCGAAACGTTCATCGCGTGCCACAGATCTAGAGACCCTTTTCTGACGCAGCTGGCTGTGCAAAAAAGGGTCTCTAGATCTGCGGCACACGATAAACGCTTAGATCGTCCGCCATCTTGCTGGTAGTTATGTCGAGCGATGGCAACGGCTGCCCTTTTCTCAACATTGGGCAATCTATCTTGCTGTTCTCGCATTCTTCCATTTTTCAGCAGATGTCAGTGCTGTTAAAAATAATCGTGACGATTTTTTTACGGGAAATGACGTACTAAAAAGTAAAGGATTCTCGAGAAGCTATGTCACTCACAACTATTTTTATAAAAATCAAATCTATTCTTCGTGACTGGTAAAAGTCAAAACGTCAGAGTTGGGTGTTCCCAGAGCGGGAACACTGCGCGTTAAAGGGTTAATGGAATCAAGTTGAAATTTAGACACTTTTCTGTTTTCTCCAATATTACGCAGTTCCTTTTTTTTTAAATTTTTAACTTCACATGTCTACGAAGTTGTCGACAACACAATAACATATAACTAAAATAAGATTTTTCTTCTTCACACTTTGCTCATAATTTTCACAAAATTCTCGGCTTTATACGGTATTAAAGTGAATAAAAATTAAAGAAGAATTTCCCTGCTTTTCTCCAATGTAATTTCTAAAATTCATAATTTATCTTTAAAAATGTAAGAATTTCTGTACCTTTCTTAACTGGTTTCAAAGCATGCATTGAAAATAAAATTTAAGAACAAATATATAACTAATTTTACTATTTAGCAACTCATATCTATATTTTTGTATGAGATCAGAAGAAAATTATTTCCACCAGATGAAAGTTCACGAAGTAACTGCCAGCTGCAGGAAATTTCTTAGTGATTATCGATTGCGAAGTGTTAATAAGACAAATATAATTTCAATAAAAAAAATCATGCTGAACTGCAATTTAAAAATTCAACATAGCTTAGCAAAATTATATTTTACAAGAAATTTTATTCCAGTTTTAGGTATTTACATCGCAAAGCCTTCAGCGTTGTTGATATTATGGCGGATGATGCCAAACATGGAATCATACGAGACCAAAAATAATATCCTGCTAAATGCAGCTCCCATCGAATACAGATTTCATTCAGACCAGAGACTATTTTCACCAAAGACCAATGTTTCACAAGACGAGGGAATACTTCCTGCAAAGACTAATTTCTATTTACAAAAAGATCGACTTAAGGCAATTTTTACTGTATTTCAAAATTATGTTTCGTAAAGCCGATTGACTGATAAGCAGATCTCTATTTGCAAACAAATATTTTAAAATTAACCCCGCTATGCATGAAAACTATAATCTAAAAATAGTTTACAAAAATACCCGAAGAGAGAAAGATAGAGGAGACAAAGAAAAATTATAAGCCTAAATACTTGAAAAACCGTTGCTCTCTCGCACACACACACATACATAAAAACTGAATTTTAGTTGATTTAAAAAAAAACTAGAACTCATTTATATTTATGCGAAGTAAATTATGTTGCATTGTTGCATACAATCGTTTTTAAATGTAGATTTATTGGCCTGTAGGACAACTTTCATTTGATAGAAATACATTCATTTTTATCCAAAAATGAGTAAAGCCCTGCGCCACTCACTAATGATTATGCAGTGCACTACAGGACACACTTCCACGTGACGACTAATCAAATCCAACACAAACGCACTTGTCCAATCCGATTAGCATCATCGCTTCAACGACTGAAAAGAGGAATCATACGGTGACTTGCTCCCCATATTCCTGTCGGTATACTTCCTATGGCAAAATATTTAATGATTGTCGACAGTTATCTGAATCACCAATGACCCCATCTAATCATCGCAATGACCACTGCTTCACAAGGGACGTTGTTTTTGTGGCAATCGATCAAGTGGATTTACGAGTTCAGTGAGTCCAATGGAACCAGTCTAATGATTCGCTGTAGAGAAAAATTCGTTGTACGGAGATTAAAGTTTTTTTTTCAGATATTTAAATACATATTACAAACTTTTTAGTAAATTAGACAAGTTCAAAGTATTTAATTGTGACTTAAAAAAAATAACATACATAACAAACTTGTTAAAAACTTTTCACTATTTTTCGATGTACAGACTAAATACGGCAATTTATCAAGAGAATAATAATAATACTATAGTACGAGTACTTATATTTATTCTACTTGAAAATTAACATTATTTTATACTAACTTGCATTCAGTGATGTCAAATGTTTATAAAAAATTTCACATTTCAAAATTGCGCTCCAAATAGAGTTGCGCTTGTAAGCCTTTTTCGGTGGTTTTGAATGATTGTACCATTTCTACGGTTTTAGCTGTGACCGTCTTCATTTTCGGAATCATTGTCCTGGTTTTCATTTTTGCCTATTACACTCTTCAAAATATCTTAATCTGTAGGATATGAAGGAATCAACAGGTATGCATCCTTTTCTAAAATGACAACTTCCATTCACTTTAACCGTTTCCCATTTTTCTTTCGATTCGGTGAAGATCAAACTATCTTCATTCTCATATTCAATGTCATCTTTATAATCAATGACAAGTCGAAAAGATAAAAGTTGGAAAAAATACCTTAAAGGGAGACATCCATTTCTTTTTATGGAGAATGTTTTTTATTAAAATCTTAGTGTTGCGTTCCGACCAAAAATTTTTCGATAGGGAGAAATTCGTTATCTCAAGATTTAGTTATAGGGGGACTCTACTGAATTTTATTTTTCTAACTGTGCAGATTGTTTGGATGTATACAACATCAAACCTGCGTCAAACAACAAAATTGCCTTGATGAGTGTGAGTCCACAAAATCTCAGCTCGAACATTCTTGCAAATAATTTTGTCACATTTATTGCCGTCAGATGAGACCTAGCTGCTAAAATCTATCGTTAATATCAGAGCCTGTTTATCAGAAGGGCAACCGGGGCATTTGCTCTGGGCCTACTAATTTCAAATGATCAAAAATTTTGTAATTTTTAGAAAATTTTTATTTGTTAAAAAATTAAATTCTTAAAAAAACTTTGTATCAAAAATATAATTGCCATCTTCTCGAAAATATTCAAGAGTTGGAGACTAATTCTCTGGCATTTTACTCCTCTAAGAGTCTTTAAAACCCATCAGGTAAAAATCTGTGAGCTCAAGATCTGTTATAAAAAATATCTCATCGGTTTTACGATAAACAGTAAGTTTTGAAACTCTTTTCATGCACGTTTTGAAAAAGTTTATTTATGTAGTATATGTATAGATATATATTCTTTGTGAAAAGAAATGTTATTCGTGTATACAAAAATCCTCTAATATTTTTTATTGCAATGTATTTAGATATTTAATATATATTTAGTATTTAACATGTTTCTGTAGCTATACGTGCCCAAAACAACTTTAACCCTCTAAGCATCTTGGAAATGGGCAAATAATGTAAAGTTGTTTTTCGGTAATTTTTTCATGCAGCTTTAAAATTATACAACAACAACAACAACAACAAAATTGATAGGGAAAATTCATAATTATTAAAGGCAATCTCTTAAATTACTTATAAGTTTTAATATTAGAACATACTTTATGATGCCTGAGTGCTATAAATAATTTAATTTATAGATGCATTGCAGTGGAAACTTGAACAAGTTCACGGGATTTTACGTCACAACCGCTTGGAGGGTTAATACGTAATATACAATATTTCGTAAGTGCAAGGCCCAACAATTTGTATTTGCTCAGGGCCAAATATTTCCTGTCAATAATGCGTATAAAAACACGAATGTATGACTAAAGATTATGACAAGATCACATCAGATTAGAATGTTCCACTTTGCCTCACACGGATAGACCAATGCACGTACCTAACGCTGGACTCAAAAAAGGAATTTCTGGTGCTTTGTTTTTTTACAATGATGAGAATATACATCTAAAACCTGATTTCAAGGACCTTCAGATTGACATAAATTTTGAGGTGGCACATTTCTGCAAAACACAGTGTCTTAGTTTGCTGTGCAACTCATAATGAGAATGTCAAATCTAATACACAAAATTTACTGAATCTTAATAATTGCAATTAAACAGATTATTTCTAGGCAGACATAGTTTTTAATCCCCTAAATGTTTAATTGAATATAAATATTCAATTTTTTCATGAAAATTTAGACCACCGGAATCCAATTTATTTAAAAGGGTTACCAGGAATTTGTAATATTATTCTACTCGGATTATGTTTTGAGTCAAGTGCAAAAATACTATCAGTAACTGAATAAAGATAATTAACTATTAATTAAATTAGCTTCTTTAACTATCTTCAACAGACATTTAATATAATTAAAAATGTACAAAATCCTTAATTATCAAAAATCAATTATTAGATCTCGTGCCATCTCGGTCTAGACATACAATAAATGTTTAAAAGATATAATTAATTTTTCTGTGAGCAATTTCTTTTGTTTGATTGGCAAATAAATTTATCTTCTAGAAATATAAAGGAGCAAAAAAGTTAATGTGATAATTAAAAAAACTATATAATCAATAAATAACAGAGCTACTCTTGTTAGAGTCTAACTATAACAGGCGTTTTTCAATTTAAAAGAATCTGTCGTAAGTCTTTCTATGGTAAATGCATAAAAAAGGGTTATGCGAAAATTAAAAAAAATTTTTTTTTTTCAGAAATGACTTTTTTTTCTGTCTAGTTTGGAAATAATATTATCTTTCCGCCATTACTTCCTACAAGTAAATAAATTTTGTTTTCATTAGAATTGGTATATTTCAAAGCACAAGAACATACATTTTTTGTGCGTTTTGTCTGATCAGTAGATTAGAAGCAGCTGATGTATTTAAAAGAGAACCTCAAGAGACACTATGCAAGATTTTACTTTTTTACCATTGTCATATTCAGCTTCCTAATAGTGTAGCTTAATATTGAAAAAGACAGACCATCTGTCACTCGCTCAATTCTCAGTGATGATCAGGGCAATGAAGTTTCATATTTGGGGGGTGGGGTAGAAACGCCAATCGATTAAACAAGTAAAGTATAATGATTAGTATAGGAATTAGTTGATTTTAAAAAAATGTGTGTACTGCGTTGAAAAATTTCAAAACTTATTAGAAAAGAAGGAAATGTTAAAGCATATGCAACTTAAGATTGAACCGTAGTTTTATGTCTAAATAAAGTAATGAATAAATTAAGCAAATATCGGGTGCAAAAACAGCATCGAAAACGTAACCTATTTTGTGGAAAGGGAAAAAAGGGGTCAAGCTTTTTCTGTAATGGCCATGAATTCACTTTTTTCATGAGAACTTTGTTCATAGACGATTCTATTTTCAAATCTATTTAAATTTGTTGAAAAGACACGGTTTCATCAGACTCGTTGAACCTGAGTTCCTGACCCCGATTGTTAAGATGTTGATTACGAGTTGGGACCGTTTCCAGCGATTGTGTACACATATCTGTCAGTTTACAGCGAAGACCGAGACAGAATTTGTAATTCACTGGAACGTTGACACTGGCAGGTTTTTCCTCCCCCCCCCCCCGATTCGACGAGGGTTTGCTGATGTTTAATTTTCGTTTTTTTAATCTTTTATTTCTTTCTCTCAGGTCTCGCGAGATTGTAAGTTGATAAAAAATACATCCGTTAGAGAGTTAAGATGATGATGTTTATTTTCTTGGGTAAATAGCCCTTTTTTGAGGTTAAAAAAACTGTTTCAAATTGTAAATAACTGTGCTGGCTTTCGGATTGAAGAGGTTCACTCGAAAACGAATAGAGTGAGTAGGCAATAGAACCTCTGAAGGAGTCAATAAGCTATCTTCAATTCAATTATTAACCCTTTAACCCTTTGAGGCGCAACCCTTTCCCAATGCTGGATTTTCAGCATTGGGAAAGGGTTGCGCCTCAAAGGGTTAAAATAATTGAATCGAGAAATAAAAAGTTTGAAAGTCACAACTTGGTAAATTTATATTCACTGATTAGAAAAAAAAATTATTATTATTATTATTTTTTAACATTTACTTTTCTCACACTCTCCGAGATTGAATATATTCATTCCTTTAGAGGGCAGATGATTTGGTTCACTCCTTATAAGTAGCCGGTCTCTCTTTTCATTTTAGAGTGTTAAGATTGCTATTATTGTTATTATTTTAACTCTCCTCTATTTTAACTCTCCCTCCTCTCCTCTTAACTCTCCTTATAAGTAGCCGGTCTCTCTTTTCATTTCAGAGACTTATGATTGCTTTTATTGTTATTATTTTAACTCTTCTCTTTACGTAAAATGCAGCCGTCAGAATTTGCTTATAAAAGACATCTAAAATTGATCTGACATTTTCTATTTATTTAGAAGTTCGAATGATTTTGTTTTAATATGTACAGAAATGGAGGTTATGTGTACTGCAAAGTAACTGATAAATAGCCGCCTCTATTCTGATTGCAAACGTTCATACTTGATGAAATTTTTAATAACATTTTCACATAGTTGCGGACTAATTTTATAAACGGTGCGTTTTATTTCTTTAATGAGCTTCAGAGTGGTCTGTGGATCATGGGAATGCATTTTCATTTTCTCATTTTCAGAAAATCTCAAGAAATTTAATGGCGTCAAATCAAGCTACAAGATGTTCAGAAAGGGCTACCCAACTTTGAAATGACATAACTGCTAAACAGTGGAGAGACAGAAAGTGAACCAAGCGGTATGGTTGGACAAACAGGTCTACAGAAAAAAATCTTTTATTGAATTCAACAAAATGTGGTTGGCGCTACTTGGTTTTTTAACGAAATTTTTGTTAACTGAACAAAATATTTCATTGAATGATGAAAAATATTGTTGATTCAGCAAAACTATTTTTCTATAAATAGAGCCAACCAAAATTTTGTTGAATCAAAAACACCTTTTTCAGGAATAGAATTTACTATATTCCAGTTTGCAGAAATAGTTTCAAGATTGGATATCAGAGGAAGCTGCAACCGTAGACCAGTGTTCTTAAATAGTGTAAGAAAGTGTACTTCGTTAACAGAGGTCAAATCACGTTACAATGGTTTCAATATGGCCACTTTTCACGGCAATAACATGACGCAACCGAAGGGTAAATTTCGAAGTCACTCGTTGCAATTTTTCTACTGAAACGAATGTACATGCTTCACCGATGAATTGTTAAAGCTGTCCCCACGCGTTTAAGGATTCTTATAGTAAATAGTCCCTTTCAAGTAGCCCCACAAGAAGAAGTCACTTGGATTGACATCTAGGCGAGGCCGGCCCGACCATATAGGCAAACTAGGCAACGTCCTAGGGCATACAACCGAGGAAAGCGGCACTAACCAAGCTGCAAACATTTTTTTTTGTAGTATCTTCAAAGGAAAAATTGTTCCCGTTATCCGCCTCATCTTTCAGTCCACCTCTCTTTCCAAATAGCAAACTGGCCTCGTGGAAGATGTGGAAAATTACACATGGGCTACATACAATTTGGATCGTTTTTGGAAATCCTATCTCTTTCCCGCTTTCCAAAAAATCTTTTTTTTTATGGACTGGGTCGTTAATAAAGTTTTCCTAACAGGGTCAGTGACTTAACTAATGAGGCTGGTCTTCTCCAGGTGGCAGGATCGGGGGGAGTTAAAAAAAATTGTTTTAAAGCGTCGCTAAACTACTTCGAATAGAACCATAAATCTGAATCCGGGAATATTGAGGCCGATCTATACCAAAACCTGCCACTCGGAATAAAAAAAAGCGCGAAAAAATTTGGTCACTGAAGTATTCCTCAAGGAACTTTCAAAATATAACGAAGTTTTATTTCATATACACTGCTCAAAACAATTAAAGGAGTTAGTAAAGTAGTTAGTAAAGGAGTTAGTAAAGTAGTTAGTAAAGGAGTTAGTAAAGTAGTTAGTAAAGGAGTTAGAAAAGTAAGTTTTATATAAAACTACAGTATTAGAGTTTTTTTTTTTTTCAGAAAATGGAAGAAGACACTCAAAAATGCAAATTTTTCAGATTTTCAAACTTGCAAATGCAAATTTTTAGTTTGACATCAAAAAGGATGCTTTAGTGGTGCGAATGAAACTTGGCCTTCAACTTAATAAAAGATAAAGTGTAAAAGAATGCTCGACATTCCGTAAGTACTTTGTTGTGATGAGTGCGATGTCTCAACGAAGGATTTCAACTGAATCAGAAAGTTGGAGAGTTAGAAAGGGGCCAATCACAAGTTGAAGAAGCAGAAGCAATAGGAGTCGCACACAGTGTGATATAAAAAATGTGGAACCGTTTCATAGAGCCTGGAAATGCAAGACAGAGACCAGGGCAAGGTCGTAGATTTGCAACAACGTCCAATGAACATCGCTATTTAACGCTGACGGCTTGGAGACACCGAAATATAAATGCCATTTTTATTTAACAACTTCATTCGGCTACTGGCATAAGAGTTCCAACTCAAACTGTCAACTCAACCGTCGCCGACCAATGGTATGTGTTAGGTTAACAGCAAGGCATCGCGCGTAGGTCCCGCAGGGAGTGGGCAACAGAGCATGTCAACTGGACGAGAAATGAATGGCGCAATATTCTTTTCTCTGACGAGTCCCGCTTTTCCTGGTCATCCTAATAATATGTATACTTTCATCTAGAGGGAATGTGACACTAGAAACATCCCTGATTTCGTGCTGGAAAAAGTCGGATTTGGCGATGAGGGAGTGATGGTCTATGCTGGTATCTCCACTGATGGGCGAACCTATCTCCACATCATTCGGGATGAAGCTCTGACCGGTCGTCAATATAGGGATGGGATTCTCAGACTTTTTGTAGTCTCTTGCGCTGCAGCAATTGGAGATAACTTCATGCCAATGGACGATAACTGCAGGCCACATCGTGCCCTTTTGGTAGATGACTTCCTTTTCGAGGAAGGAATCATACGAATGGAATGGCCAGCGTATTATCTGGACATGAACCCAATAGAACATGTTTGGGACAATCTAGGGAGACGAGTTGCTAGCCGACTACCACCTCATGTACTCTTCGAGAACTGGAAATAGCTCTTCTGGAGGAGTGGGACAGAATACCCCAGCTCCTCATCAACAGCCTCATTGATTCCATGCCTCAAAGGTGTTCAACGTTGCTGGCAATCCGGAGAAATCATACCCCTAATAAAAACATTTTTTTTTTCAAGGAAAATCTTTTTTAAAATTCATTTTTTCTCACATGCTTCAATTTTGTGTGTGTGTGTGTGTTTTCCCTTTTGTATTCAAATGCATGATTTTCCTCTAAGTATGTATCTTTTTTTTCTCATATAGACTACCACGTCTGTTGATTATATATCAATCAAGTAAACAATTGTCCAGCCGCAAGATACACCCATAACCTTTAATTGCTATGAGCAGTGTATATTACATAAAATGTACTGGCTTGGAATTCACTTGACTGCTTATTTTTATTTAGCCCTTTCGGAGGCCTTGGGAAAATTCCTTCCCACTCACATGATCCACCAAATATACCTGGGGGAAACGGAAAACCCACTAAAATATTTTGGCCTCGCTATGAGAAAACTAATTCCCACATCAGTTTGATATTGTCATGTTTGTTCAAGTGATTGAAACGGAATTAGCACATTTGTTTTGAAAGTTCGAATTCGTTATTAAACATGAGGTTTTTAAGTTTTATCTAAAGCTTCGATGTGATACTGGTATTGTTCGAAAATTTTATATCATAATATCAGAAGAATTGAAATCATAGATATGTATGCATACTCATGGGTACACATCAACTGCCTGAGCTAAACAAACAAACAAAAAAAACTTCCTACCCTCAGAAAAACTTAGGTAAAATAAAATATACTTTCTTAAATGTTAATTTTTAATATATAATAAAACCCCAAAACGAGCGAGGAATTCGAGAGATAAATAAATGGCCGTCAGAAAAAAATTGGTAAAATAAATATATACTTTCTTAAATGCTATTTTTAAATATATAATAAAACCTCAAAACGAGCGAGGAATTCCAAAGATAAATAAATGGCCCACGAAAGGTTAAACTACAGAAGTAATGTAAATATACCTAGTGCCTGAAACAGAGATTTTCAAACTTTTCTCATCCCTAAGACAGAAATAATATTGCTATACCCCTTCCTTTGTTATACATTTTGTGAAATGTGTGTGCCTAGTCGGAAATCTATTTATTTATTTCTTTTTATCTTTTTTTTAAATATTACATGAATATTTAAATTAGATTACATATTTATATTTTGAATTAGAATTTCAGATGATTACATCTTCAGCTCCTGAGATGTGTACAGACAACTTTGGAAACACTGTTTTGAACACTGAAAAAAGTGTTTTGAAATTTAGTTTAAAGGTTGGTGAGATTCCCCGAATGTTTATACCTTTTTTTGTTTTCTTCGAAATAATTGTAGAGGGTGAATTAATGACAGTACATTGTCCTGAATGTCTTTCAGGACGACTTATAAAGACGAAATTCGCAGAAAAATCTCTGCACAGTTCAATTCATAATCCATAAACAGTACTTTACTATTAGAATTCAATCAGTATCTTCAATTCATAACAGTATGTATTGCGAAATGTATATCCCAAGAAAGCAGTGGCTGTAGTGGTATTAAAAAGCCAAACGCAATTGCTTTTTAATATAATTTCTTCTGTTGCTTTGTTGTACAAACTTTCGTTTAGCTGCAACTGTTGCAAATAAAATATTCAAAAAAGTAAGAATGGTGTAATAATATATTCGTGTAATTATTACATATTTTGAATTTAATAAAATATGCCATCCTGAAAAGGTGGGTTTTAATATAACGTCGTAAGAAAAAAAAAAAACCTGAATGCCTGATAAATGTTTAGAAGACCTGGCACGACTTTCAGTAGCTTATTAGTAGGGCAAATATAAAAAAAGCTCGGCCTGCGGTTCACCTTAAAAAAGATGGATGAGAAAATAAATTACCTCTAATCTTGATCAAAAATGAAATGCTCGAAATGACAAATACCTGCACTGAACATGGATGAATTTCTTTTGGCAAAACCAGTTCTACAATCCACTTATAAAAGCGATAAGCGAAGCATTACTGTCAGTATTTTCAAATAAGAACCTTGGAAAAACAAAAAACATGCTGTTAATACAAAGGGTGGAATTTATCTTAATGTAATCGACAAGAAACCGGCGATTAGAGTTAGAGAAATGAAAATGGGGATTATTCTAGAGAACGGTACCATTTCGCTTTGGTTATGGTGAGCCGGTGTTCTTGATCACACAGATCTGCATGACACTAGAGGGAAAAAAATTCTGGTATATTGAAATTGATGAAATCTTCTTACTTAATGCATAACATTATAGAATAGCTTCGTGTTTGACTGGGAGATAATGCTATACGAGGAGAAGTACTTTATGCGTGAATATTGGCGACTGGAAAGTAGGATATGCAAACATATGATTGTATGATACGTTTGAATGATTAGTATTTTTAGGGAAAAAATTAATAAAAAAAGGAAATATTTAAAAATCATTCAGTTCGTAGCATCAACAAAAACAGCTAACCGTTTTCATGTTGATTCTCGGAACTACATGGAAATCAAATGATCACATATATTCTGGGCCACAGAATTTAATCTGCATTAGCATAATTAAATCCTCCAGCATATATTTTTTCCTTAAAAATAGCCTAGAATAACCTAGCCGGCTCCTAAACGCATGGCGCAATCTTTTGTAAAAAAAAAAAAAAAAAAAAAAAAAAAAAAAAACTGCAAAATGAGTCAAACGAAAATAGCACTCTTGCATGTATACTGATTACCGGAATTAAGGTCACAAACACAAAATCTGTGATAATTTTTTGTTTGTTTGTTTATTGAATCAAAATTTCACGCATAGCAACGTAACAATATTGACAATAGGTAAGTTCATTGGTTAGCATAGGTAAGAAATTATATAAATTATATAAACATGGTGAAATCATGATAAGTTATATCTCCGGAAAAGATCCATTCAATACGGAGCGTGGCCACCTGCACAGCCATACAAGCCTCACAACGAGCCGTTATAACATTCATAAGAGCGGCGAGAAGAGCATCCCATTCTTTGAAAAGCAAGACTTTTAACGCCTGGAGGGTCCTGGAAAGGGAGTGAACGCCGTGCAAAAGCACTTTCAAAACCATCCCAAACATGTTCAACAGGACTAATATCCGAAAAATTTGCGAAAGAACTGACACGGCGGAGATTCTCTTTCTCAAGAAGATCTTCACCAATGTGAATTCTCTATGGCCAGACATTATCGTCCATAATGAGGAAGCCCAGGCTTATAGCACCTCGGAAAAATCCCACAATGCTTACAAGGACATCCAAATAGAGCTGTGCGGAGACATTACCCAAATCAGCCGTGCAGTGGTCTACGACTGAACAGCAGTATGCGTCCTCAGAATCCCTCAGAAGGCTCTCTCTGCCACAAAACTGGTCGATTACCCTTTTGTTGGAGGGGTGATAGAGAGCTCTGTATTCTCTCCAGATGATGACTCGCCGATAATCACTCTGTGTGCTGATTCTCGATCCATCAATGGAAAGGACACGTCTTCATTCTTGATGTGACCAAGAATAGTGTGCTTGGCTCCAGGAGAAATGGGCTTTCGTGAGCATGTGCTCAGAGCAGTGGCGGCTCCTCCATTTGAGCACATGAGCAAGTGAACCCCCCCAAAGGAAAAACTAAAGAATAAACACATTAACAAATTAAATTTTAAACGAATATTAAGCACACTTCTAGATTTATGTGGATTTAAAACGCGAGTTTTACTCTCTCCCCTCTGCCCCCACTATTATTAAATAGGCTTATTATAGCTATACTACAGCACAATCTTTAATCAATTGCACGTGCGAACGGAAAATTTTCCCTCTGAACGGCTCTCTGGAATCAGAAGCTGAGACTGCTGGGAAGAAGCACGGTACTGATGAAATCATTCCGTTCGCACATTTTCATTGTTCACACAGGGCCATTTTTTGCGGTATCGCTTCCGGATTTTACATTTTTTTTTTTACGTTCGATTAGTTAATTATTTCATTTTCTTAATATTTTCTTTATTTCTATCATTTTTCACTACATTATTTTTTTACAAACTAGTGTAAATAATTAAGATGGGAGTAAAAGACGTGTTTCGGAGCTAAAGCAATGGAATTTTTCAATAGTATTCTTTGAAAAAAAAATTGAAATAAAATGAATCAAGACAGCACCTTTGCTAAAACTTCACTTGATGACGAAATCTAAGATAAAGATGACTTGTTTACTTTCAATTGCGTGCATTTTTTCCTTTAACTGCTGGAAACGCAAATCTATTTTAATTTCTAAGGTGCGTCCTATCTGCATATTTAATTTTCGAAATTTGTTTTGTGAACCTGCTTTAAAATAACCCAGGAGCCGCCACTGGCTCAGAGGGAGCCACACTGCTGGACGAAGCACAGTGTTATAAACGGCCACTCTAGGTGGACATTGCTCATAACTTCTAAGGAAACAATCAAATTCACTTGACAATTGTGATTATCTTCGAAAGATCCTTAACTTACTTATATAATTAACGGGCTCTGATCCAATAAGACACAGTGGCTGTTGCGACCTCTCGCAATGCCCGTCTAACATCTGCATCGCATACTCACCGAAAAAATGCACGCTTGATATCGTTTGGGGTATTTTACAGTGCACTGAAACGAATGAAACTACTTTTGAAAACTCTATTATTGCTTATTATTATGTAGGAACGATTCAACAACAAAAATCGAATGACAAGAAATACTTTGTTTATTTTAGCCCGGTGGTGCAAAGGTTAGCGGATTGCCCTGGCGTGCCCCAGGTCAAGGGTTCGATTCCCGGGCTGGGCAAGGCTCAATCAGCCTTTCATTCGTTGAATAGATCGATAAAATGAGGACCAAGATTGCTTGGGAATGAAACCCTCGGGGTTTCTTGCCAGTTTGACCCCATGGCCGAGGCATATGCTTTCGCACCCTAGAACCCATGGTCGCGAAGGCGTGGTTGGGCAGGGCAGGCGTTGGCCCGCAAATGCGCTGCTGCGCCAATGTTTAGCTTTTAAAATTTTAACTTTGTTTATTTATAAAATTAAAGTGAATTCTAACTAAACAAGGAATAACATACAATATTAGAAACATAAACACGGAGTATTTTGTTTATTTTTCGGAGTGACGGAACTCGCGCAATCACAGTGCACAAAGAAAGAATTCCTATCCTTGTACTCTATTACCATGTCTAGTACAGCTTATAAAGAGAAATTATTAAAATTTTCACATCCCTGACAAAGGTAGTCGCATTTATGTAAAAAACATTTTTTAAAAATTACAGGCTTAATAAGATGATTAATTGTAATACATTCAGGGTTTCTACAGATTTCACAGATTTTGCTTCCCAGACTTTTCCCTGACTTTCCCTGACACCTATCACGCTCTTCCCTGACTTTATCTAGCGTGCTTTTCCAAATTTTGCGTTTATATTTTTAACATTACATCCTTTAATTAATAACTTTTTTATATATTTTGATCCTTTTTTTACAAATAATAATAATAATAAAATTAATATATACAAGAATCTTATTTGACATCACTGGATTCTAACAAAAACCATGTTTGATAATAATTTAGGATAAAATTAAGCATATTTCAACTGCACAAGATATGCTCATAAAGGACACATTTTAAAATTATTTATAAGGTTAAATGAGAAAATGAAAATAAAACAATTTCTAACAACAATTTCCCAAATCCCTGACTTTCCCTAACCAAAACTCATTTCCCTGACTTTCCCTGATATTCCAGGTCTGTAGAAACCTTGACATAATAAGATGTTTGATAGATTTGAAAATCAACTTGATTTGAAAGTAGCGATTCTATAATTTAATGCAGAAAAAATCCTGCTAAAATTTTTTAAAATGTTATTTTAAACACTGAAACATTTTTAACCCATGCATTAGATACAGGATTACTTATCATGTTGGGCTTACACTTACAAAAGGCAATGTATTCTTCAAAATAATTTCCAAACTATAAAATCTGTATACCCTCGGATATGACAACAAATAATTCGTTTTCATATCAGTATCCGTGGCCATAAGAAACGAATAATCCGTTTTCATAACCGCATCCGCGGATCTATTTTTATAATGACACGGAACACCTCCACTTGGGATAGATAACGCATGCAGTTTGCTCTTCCTATCCCAGTAAATAAAATTACACCTTTAACCCTTTAACGCGCAGTGTTCCCACTCTGTGAACACCAAAATCTGACGTTTTGACTGTTGCCAGTCACGAAGAATAGATTTGATTTTTATAAAAATAGTTGCGGGTGACATAGCTCGACGAAAATCCTTTACTTTTTAGCACGTCATTTCCGGTAAAAAAAATTTCACGATTCTTTTTAACAGCACTGACATCTGCTGAAAAATGGAAGAATGGGTGAACAGCTGGATATATACTACCAGCAAGATGGCGGACCATCGAAACGTTCATCGCGTGCCACAGAGCTAGAGACCCTTTTTTGACGACAGCTGGCTGTGCGCGCACAGCCAGCTGTCGTCAAAAAAGGGTGTCTAGATCTGTGGCACGCGATGAACGTTTCGATCGTCCGCCATCTTGCTGGTAGTTAAGTCGAGCGATGGCAACGGCTGCCCTTTTTTCAGCATTGGGAAAGGGTTGCGCCTCAAAGGGTTTAATAACATAAGGAGAGAAGAAAGACGATAAAAGCTTTACGGAAGGGAAGGAAGCTGCTACTGTTAAAATATTAAATTTGATACCAGCATTTCTCAGTGATGCAAAATAATTAACGTCTGACGATCCCAGCTATGCAGATCTGGTACAAAGTGTACACATGACTACTAGTCAGAATTAAAAACGTATGCCAATGATCTTCAGAAGAAAACCTCGGTTCCAAATGGGTCACGCGACTTGACGGCTGTTGCTAAACCGTGGACTTCTGCCAGAAACGCGACAGCAGTCAATCCTTTCTGCACGAGAAGGTTACTTCATACGTTCTTAAAATATGCACGCTGCAACGCGGGTAATACTTTCACAGTGTATACTGAAATCTTTCCAGAGAGTGTCTTTACGATCTGTGTTTAAAAGGGTATTTTTGCGTTGTAAGAAAAGTTGACTATTCAAAAAAGATCTTAATATATTACACCGCAAAAGTTAGCCTTGATAATTTTATCCTACTGGATTATTTTCACAGATAATGATAGAACTAAATCAGATTTTTCTTTATATTCTTAAGTTCATTTTGAAAATGGCGGATTCATTTTTATTTAATGGTGCATTTCGAAAATAATCACGTGACTTTCGTGCATAGATACGAAAGCTGAATTATTTCGAGAACTTCAAAATTTTTAGAATGTATCTTTAAAAGGTGTACAGTACACTGAAATAAACGATAAATCTGTATCAGTTACGGAATTTTTAGAAAAAATTCTTAAAAATAAAAAATGTTGAAGAATATGTCACTTTCAAAAATTTTGCTATGCAATTCTAAAAAACCATTCTAACCACATGGGGTCCGGGTTCTATTCCTGGCTTGGGCTTAGACGTTAACTCGTCCGTCCTTTCATAGGAGGTAATTTGGCCGCCTACTAGGTGCCCAATTCCATAATAAAAAAGGGCAATACTTCGGGCCGTTGTTGTTTAGAATGCCGGATTGGCTAGTGTCTGGACTGAGAAAAAAATTGCAGCGCAATTCCATGTTTAAGATTTTTTTTCTGGAAGTGTCATAAAAGGCAAGGTTTTTTCACTTATTTCAGAATGTAACGCAGATCATGAAGAATCACCCTGTTTTTTTCGAGTCCCCCGTTTAATTAGTTTATTTTAATTTGTGTACCAAGACCATGATACAGATTTTATTTCCCCAACATAGACTCTTAAATGACATTTATATTTTTACACTGTAGAAAATAAAGTTGAATAGAATGGCTTTTATATTGTGCGATTAAAATATTGTAAAACAAAACTAACATGGCCTATAAAGGATAAATAGAGCTAGTTGTAGAACCTTAGATAACAAATTATTTAATTGTGCCTTTTTTGGTCCACTAAATTCATCTAAAGCCCAATTCATTGTCTTAATGAATACTACTAACTCTGTAATGACGTTCAACACCCCCCTCCCACACAAAAAGTTCGTAGTACGATGATTTCGTTAAAACGTTAGAACTGAAATTTTACTGTGAAGACGAATATTTAATTTTAAAACTGTAAACTAGAGAGCTTACAGTTTTACCCCATTAACGCCCAGCAATCTATTTAAGATCGTCACGAAATTTGTCAACCGCACAAATATTTAAGCATTAATTTTTTCCCTAGTTTAATTTCTCGAATAATAAATCTGATTTTCACAAAACACTCAGAGATAACAAGTTTAAATGAGAATCCTTCCCTGTCTTATTCATATTTTTAGAAAAAGAATTACATTCTTCATGGCACACAAATGTCGGAAATATATTTACCACTTCTGGCATCAACATAAATTTGAGAATGTGCTAAAAATAGTTGGGTGTTAATGGGTTAAAATTAAATATTATTTTAAATCGTTTTAAAAGAAAAACAACCGAAGCAAATCTATGTCTCCGTTATAAAGTGCATTTTGTTAAAAAGGGAATTAACTGTATGAAAATTTCAGCAAGCTACGATATATTCCAGACACCTACTCGTAGAAACTAATAAAATGCATGGAAAACTGCCTTTCTATAAATATACTATTGTTATAAAATGAAAACATTTTTTTTTAAAGAAAAAAATCTGATTTACAAAACAAAGGGCGAAAAGAGAGAGGAGGTTAATATTTTCGCTAGAACACATGTTATTTTTTTTCATAGAAAACGTAATTTCAAAGGAAAACTTGACGCTAAAGTACACTTAATACCAAAGTTACCATTTATCTCTAATTACCGCGAAGTGTTGCTTTGTGAGTTTCTAAGCGTTGAGACAAGTGGTTTCAACAACGGTCGGTCTTTTCAGTGAACGCCCGAATATTATACCAGGAAGGAAACCTCCCCCCAGAAAAGTAAATGGTTATTACCCACAAATTTTACAGATAATTATGAGGCAAGTGTCCCTTTGTAAAACTTCTAAGCCGGACTTGATTTACCCCTTAATGGAATGCATTCTTTTTATTTCATGACAGGTGCGGCACATGTTAAAAAGTTCTGATGTTACTGAATTGAGAGCTCCGGCTAAGCTCAAAGAAAGAATGTAAGAACAAAGAGTAAGTTCATATTGATTGTTAAAGCTTATTATCAATACGAGGGCCTGTGAGCCTTTGGAAGCAGGCGTCTTCTGATGGAAATCTTTTCATGGGGAGAACAAACTGGTGTTCATGTTACATCCGATGGAAGGCATCAAAACTCGGGACAGCTGTCACGACCAACTTAGCGAAAACCTAGCCTTCATCGATCTACTTACTAAATTCAAACCGATATGAACTTGCGGATTCGTATCGACCCGCAAGTTCATATCGGTTCGATATGAGCTTGCTTGTTATCCTTATTATTATCCTTGCTTGTTTGATATAAGCATTAGTTTGATTCGATATTATCACTTAAAAACACTGCGTACACATGGTGTACGTACAGATTAAATCCGAAGGTTAGTTTCCGAAGGTTTAATTCGTGATTCCTGGCAGTAGCTAGCAGTTTCCAACAAATGTCAACATTCAGAAGTCCCCACCTTCAGATGATAATCCAAATTGTGCCGGGAAACTCCAATGAGAACTCTACACCACTAAGTAGCTCAAACGATACATTCGGTGACGTGAGCTGTCCTCTCTGACAAACAAAAGAGCAAACGAACGACTGTTCGGCTGCAGGTTCGTAAAAAATAGCAAAAATCGTGTCTACAACAAGCCATAATTATTAGGGATGAACGCTAGACGAAAAATAGGCGCCTCGAGTTTCGCAAAACAGCCTGAAAGCTTTGTCTCGTCTCGCAAAATCCCTATATCGTAATGTTAAGAATGTTTGTCTTGTCTTGCAAAAATACTGTATATCTCTGCCTCGTCTCGCAACCATCCTGATAATTATCCGATTCGGACAGCAGTCGGACTTTCGATTGTAGGAAGTGAATTCGAATCCAGTTTTATCAAAGAGCACAGTGTACACGAATGAGCATTGTTAAATGCGCGGGGCCCCATACACATGTCCTTTTGCTGGATTGGGTGTTAGATAAGAGAAAAAGTGCAGAGCCCGAACTGACAAACTTCGCATGGGTTACTTTTATTTATTTATTCTTATTATTAAAAGGTGTTTAAGAAGAACACGGAGAGAAAAAGAAAATACTGTAAGAACATTAACATACAATCTGGATAACACTGGTGAAAGTTTACAGCTATCTCAGTTAATCATATTTATGAATTTGTTTTGTTATTTTTTTAGTAAAGGGTACTAAAAAAAAATGCGCAAGTATAAAGAACAATAACTACAGTGAGAAATCTTCTGAGAGAATGCTCCTTATTTATTGTAGAATATAAAAATACTTTTATATTCTACAATAAATAAGAAGTATCTTTTCTGTAGGAAAATATTTGCTTTGCAATGTTCACGTCATATAAGCTTACAAAATTTATTCATTATATCAGGTACGGGCAACCTTTGAAAAGTTGCGGGCCAAACTTTAGAATCTTAGAGAAGTAGCTGGCCAAACTTCAGTAAGTTAGCGAAGTGGTGGGCTGCATAATCGGGATTTATATGGGATTTTGGATGGCTTTTATAGGTGTTTCGATATGTTCCGCTAGCCGGATCGAAGGGCGTAGCAGGCAACATCCCGCAAGCGGGCAGGAGGTTGCACATATGTGCATTATATTATAACAATGAATTTGTGACTTTTAACTGGTTGTCAATTTTCTTATAATTTTAATATACAAAAAATATTTTCAAATAGAGTTTTTTATATCTACACAAAATACCTTAGCATAATATAAAAGGAAGTGATTGAAGTTTTTTAAGGCAGGGGCGTAGCCACGGGGGTCATAACCCCCCCCCCCCTATGAGGAATTTTTTGCCATGCAAAATGTATATTCTTCACTACATTAGCACACACACGTATACATATATCTGAGTTGTAGTAGTTGTAACCCCCCCCATGAAAAATTTCTGGCTACGCCCCTGTTTTAAGGTATTATGGAATAAATAGAAAGGAACAAAACAAATATATACGAGTAAGCTTCAAATATTTCTTACAAATTTCCTTAGACTATACAAAAAATCTATTTAGAACACGTCTGCAAGAACAGATCGTGCTGCTTGCTTATTATAGAGTCTGAAAATTCATTCACTTTATTGACCAAGGCGATAAAGAAAATTAATTTATAGTTTACTCTTTGTTTGACACCACCATCATTTTTCTCCTAATCTTCAATGTATCTTTATCGAAGAATTGAAACAGCCCAAGTGCCTTGTATCTAATTTTCTCGATAATTAATATTCACGTTACTTTCATCGGTCGAATAAAGAATTAACGATTTCCCGAACTTGAATAATACCTCTTTTTATCTTGAATGACAAGCATAATTTCCGCTTTTATATATTTTGCTTCTTCTCTTCAAAGTGTATCAAAATATGCGATCGTTATCTTGATGTGTTAACTTATCCCCTCTCTCTCTGAAGCGTTTGCACTCACTCTTCAAGCGAAGTCGTAGCAGACTTGGTCCGCTTTTCCCTTGAGCGGCAGAGGCCCGGGCAGGTAATGGTAGGTACACGCTCAGAGGCGGATCCGACCCCTTCCTAACTTAAAAACGTGAGGCAGGGTGTATTGTGGGTCTCGCACACAAAAGGAAGAGGGAAAGGTGAAGTTTTTTTTTTTTTAAACATTTGCTTGAATAATGTGCCGTGCGTAATGATCTTTAAGACCTTGTGCTGCGGGACTCATGCTTTATGGAGTATAATATCTGCGTCGGCTTTGTTGTCGACAAAAAGTGGCATTTTTCTTCTTCATATATATACATATATATAACTTCTAGAATTATTATTTTTTTTCTGGCTTCATCGCTTCAGAAAGCTGTATTTATGATAACAAATGCGAGCATTTATTCCACCTGGGCGAGTAGAGTTGAGTGAATGCTGCTGCTACTAGTCATCATGTAAAACAAGTGTTTTTTTTAACACATTTCAGTATCCCCCCCCCTCACACACAGACAAGACAGGCGTTGACGAATAAATCTTCTCCTTTAACCCTTTGAAGCGAGGTGGTTGCGTGGTGAAACCACCTTATTTCAGCGTTTTCACTGCTAGTCACAAAAAATAGGGTACAACGGTCTCAAATATTTAAATTGAGCGTATTAATTTAAATTCGTTATATATATTAAAATAGTTATTTATCTCAAATATTCAACTTGCGGCCGTTTGCCATCAATCCATGTAGCTACCAAGAACATAGACGTCGATCAAATACCTGGCGCCACACAAAAACATATTTTTATAAATGGCATATTTATCGATTGAAAGCAGCTTTCAAAAAAAAAAAAAAAAAAAATTCTTTAGTACAGAAATCGTATCGTAAAATTGTTTGAGAGGGAAGGTCTTCCAATAAAAAGAATACTGATAATTACAGTACATTTTAATAGGTTTTTCTTGATATTTCACAATTGCTATAGGTTTGCATCTTGTGAAAAAGGCATAATATTGATTATGAAAGGGCAATCTAAAATTTCTCTAAAATTTGACTCATAGTTTGGATTTTTTTTTTTTTTAGCCGTTCAAAAATTCCTTTATGAACGATTCAAAAATAGTATGTTTTTTGATGTTTTTCAAAATTTTCAATAGCTGAGATTTTGCGAAAAAGTGTTTATTAACACGGTATATTGTGCTTTCATCCATATTATCTTACACAATTTATTAACACTATTGATTACTTATACAAATACTATCTATCTTCGTCTCTCTTCCTGAAACGCTCAATTTAAATATTTACATTCTCCATGCAGAGGTCGATCCAGAATTTTCCCTGGGTAACATTTTTATGAAAACTGATTATTTTTGTGAATTTCAGTAACTATTTTTGTGAATTTCAACATTTATTTTTGCGAATTCTCATACTAATTTTTGTAAAAATCCTTTTTTTTGTAAAAATATTTTACAAAACAAATTTAAATATACGGTAAAATGCCAATTTAGGAACAGTTTTAATCGATTATAATTTTGTGAAGGGGACGTTTTAATCGATTGTAATTTTGTGAAGGGGAGGTTTTAATCGATTGTAATTTTGTGTAGTGGCCGCAAAACGGACCCAACTTTCGTCTACATCGAACCCTGCCATGATTGAACAGAAGAACAATCTAGTTTATTAATTTTAATCTCTGGAAAAAAAATAAAACTATAATCTCGAAAAGATATTTAGAACCGTGCAAAATGCGAATATGATGTATATTGTGCGACAGAATTTATCAATCTCGGGCAATTTTGATTTTTCACAAACTCCTGTTAGTAAACTCAGTTCACTTGGTTCACCAGCTAGTTTTCTAACGGAGTAATATTGAAACTTGCCGCAACGTTGAAAGTAAATTTTTTTTATTTGCATAGGACCGTTATGGTGAATGTAATTCAGCGATAAAAAATGCGCTCTTTTACCAGGCGCCATTGCGCCTATTTAACGAAGAATCACTAATTTTGAAAAAGAATAACTCAAAAACGGTGATAGATAGAAGAATGAAAGTGATACGTTAATTAAAAAACCATAAGAATTTGATATTGAAACCACAAAATTTTAGTAACATATTGCACCGATTAGATGGTGCTTAAGCGACAATACGGGTGCCAGAGAGGTCAGACACTGAAAACAATCACATCAAAATCAACTTAACATGCTCATCCTTACTATTAGCCAGGGCCGTAGCTAGGAAAAAAGTTCATGGGTTGGGGAAAGGGTTGAGATCGAGATAATACGGAAGTCAATTCGTGCCTGTCATCATCGTTTCAGGGAAGAAAAAAGATTCAACGACATCTTTGCAAGATATCGTGGACCAAACTGTAAGTTTTGGGGAATGGAACTGTCATGTGTGCGATAAATGAGGATTTTTTTTTGAGGGTGGGGGATGATCCATCGTACCGCTTGCAGTGCCATCTGTAGGCGCAATTTATAACTAAAATTTTGAGGCTTCTATATCAAATTCTTAAGGTTAGGACATTTAGTTTTTTTTTAATTTGATAAACACACCATTGGTTTTATACTTCAATCAATCACTGTTTTTGAGTGTATTTATTTTCAAAGTTAGGGGTCCTTCGTGAAACACCCTGTACTAGCGAAAAGAGCTAGCTTCTTTATAATTCAAGAATATTATGAACCTCAATTAACGGAAAAGTTAAGAGTTTAATTCAGTAAAAATTCTGAATGCAAAACAGTTAACGAAACAAAACAGAGATAAATCAAAATTCTGAAACAGCTGCTCTAAAACAATTAACACCTTGCTCCATTGTTTTTTTCCATATTAAATTACACTCACTGATAAGGTCAATGCAACCAATTATTTCTACACTGTAAGGTTCTTTAAATGACGAATCACGCTGAGAAATTCATGTCTCGTTATCATGTAGGCAGATGAGCATGCTCATGTTCAACTTCAGTGTTTCGGGGAAAAAAAAAAAAGAACTTTCATAATTGCTTTTGAGCAAAAACTTCTATCCACCTTAAACGATTCTGCAGCTTCATTTGCCTGTTATACCTAGGAAACATAGTCATGGAATCATTCATCTTTTGCCTTTAAACTAATCGTGTAAAACTGGTAATCAAGAACAGTCTCGCAAGCAGACTGCAAAAAATCACGATTTGTCATATTTCCGTGACGTATTCCTGAATGCCCGTTAGCACCTTTTGCAACAGTCTCGAACACGAGTTCTTAAAAAGGGAGGGGGGAGAAAAAAGTATCTCATGGGTTAATGTCCAGCCACGATCTTCCAATGATATATGCAGTCAAGCAGAAAAGCACCTGTCATATCCAGTTTCGGATTATTAAATACCAGAACAAAAGGAGAAGCCCTTTTTACTTTTTGAATTAAATTTGGGGTCAATTAATGGGGCATAATTTGTTTCTTTTGGGGACGGATTACGCACACCTGTTGCTCTGTCTGGCGCCTCGCAGATGTTCCAAGCCGTTTAACTCAGCAGTGAATGATTTAAGTTAGTCCGTGGGAAATAAAAACGTTTCACGAGCTCCTTTCAAGGTCATTTTAATTTGGATAAAATTACTAGCAAAATGCAAAAGCCAGAAATAGTGAGAGCTTCACAGCATCAAAAATATCTGTAAATCAATGGGAAAAGGCTTTCGGCAAAATTGTGAGAGAAACTCTGTTCCCTTGCGTAAACGGATTTTTATTTTTCTTGAGGAGGTCGGGCGCTAACTGAAAAATCAGCTTTTTAATTTGAGTGAATCCACACCCTGTATATACTCTATACATTTAATATTGATACTAATCTTATACCGACTCCTTGATTCTTTCGAACACTTAATAGATTTTATATGAGTGTGGATAAATTTTGAGATATGGAGTCATGGCGTCCATACCTATGGGCAGGGAGGGGGCCATGGATCCCCTAGCTCTTCGATTACTGTAATAATTTATTTACTAGTATAACGTGGATGTAGTTCAGCACTAAAATATAATATCTTTCTGGGGAAAGACCCCTGACTAGCCTTCCCCCTTCTACAAAAGTCATATTGTCACCTATAGATGGATTATATGCGAGAAGAGACGAGAAAGAGATTTGCATTTGTTTTGCAAGACGAGACAACCCTATTTTCCATTACTACAAAGGGATTTTGCGAGAGAAGACAAAGTTTAACAGTTGCTATTTGAGACTAGATGAACTTATTTCTAGTCTCTCCGACACCCATTATCAGTTTCAGTTAAGAGAGTATGAAATAATTCATACAAATAACAAGCTAAAAGCTGCATGATACAAATTTGGAAGGAACCTAATCATTATCACCTAAAGTCTTGTGTTTTATGAGTAAAGATATATCTTGAACCAGAGGCGAAATATTATTTCTGTTAAGACAAAATCTCTGCTTAAAACGTTCGTATAAGACAGATTTCACGGTGAAAAGATTTTATTTAAGAGAAGTTTTACTGTGCTTCGCGAAAAAACATATACTGTAATGCTAATAAAAATAAAAAAGAACTAAATTCAAAACTCATCGATTCATTAAAAGTTATATTACATTACAGTTACAGGATTAGTTTTTTTGACTATAAACAGACAAATTAGAGATTTAAAGTCGAACATCAAAAATATATTTCTTCACTTTAATGACTTTTTGATAGCCAATTTGCCAATAAGTCAGGGTGAGCTTTACACAAACTCAGATATAAATCTTTAGAGTAGAAGCATGATTGGCATTATTATTTCACGTTAAATTTAAAATTGTTTAGAAATCCCGTGAAGAAACTCTCGAGAACAGTCTTTCCAAAAAAAAATCTGATTTGATTTACGGCTTCAACTTGAAAGAACCGTTGCAATAAAAGATTAACTCTCACGGCGGCTATAAAAGTGCATTTGGTTTTCAATTGCTTTTCAAATACCTATTAAGTAGAACCTAATAGATCTTTGACCACTAACCCGGATATAAACCATATAAAACTGCAGTTTAATTGACTTCAGAACTTCAAGAAATGGGTAAAGAAGCTTTTTTGCGGGACAGTTTACACAACAAGAAGATCACACATTTTGTTTTGCGAAGATTTATAGTATAATATTTCTTTTTATAGCCTGTAAGATCATCGGAGCTGTAGACGTTCGGATGGGACAAAATAAAAGCTTATAAGGTCACATGAAATAAAAAAAGATTGCCATTGTCCTGTATCTTCGATGTCCATTATTATTGTTAAGACCTGAATTAAGCTAGTTTATTTTTCATGATTCAGTTGGTGGTGGTTGAGGTCAAGACCTCTAAAGGCGATTAATAGCTGTAATTAATAGCTGTACAATCATTTTTTATAGCTATGACAACATATGACAGACTTATTTAATGTTTGGTAAAATCTATTGCATTATTTAAAGAAATTGCCAATAGATTGTATGTTTGAGCACTCTTAGTTGAATAGAATGCAACACATTTTTCTAATTTTATTAAAGGAGAAGCTTATCAGTTGGACACGTATTTATGTTGTTCTACCAATGTTCACAAGTAACTTCGGTTTAGGGAATAGTTTTGGACATTTTTTTTTAAAATTACGTTTATGATAAAGTATAAAATAAAATATAAAGATCTGGGTAAAGCTGTATGTAAACAGGCAATAATACTATATAAATAGTATCAATGTATATTTTTACAGTCACACCTTCTTTAAAATATTGCTAGAGGGCTTTTTCATTCACTGAAATACAGGCATTACTACAGGTCTATTGAAAATAAATAAAAGCAATTAAAATTATAAGAATATAGAATCCAACTGCATGTTGTACATTTATTGATGAGATTTTAATAACATCAATATATATTTCTTGTATTTAGAATTACACCAGCATCATGATGCTTCAGATTTAAAGTCCCACCCACGAAGATGTGTTCTGCAACTTATAACAACACAAGGATAATTGAACACAATATAAAGTGACTCCCTCACATTACACTATGGCAACAAAATTACATCTTCATTACAATGCAACAGAGACACACCAAGAACGCATAATACCATGAATAAATTCTTGCGTCAGATTTTGTCATTCCTGCCTCATGCGTTCAGCAGTTTTAACTAGCAGTAACTTGATGAATTTGCACCAAATCCATCTTGCTCTTGACATATCACTTCGGCATTGTAATCTCACGACCCTGGCAACTTTGTTACCCGTCATAAGGATGAACGCTTAAAAATGCTAGCTAACGCCCTTCCGTATGTACATCCAGTCTTTTACATGGCACCACTGCTGGTATTAATTTCTGCCACAATGGCTGAGGCGTAGAAGGAACACTATGCTAGTGGGGAAATTGTAATAACAGGTTTTCGAAAATAACGAACGAATAAAAAAAATATAAACCAATAACGTAGTCATTCCCACAAAATTTCAGGTGAAGGGTGAATTTGTGTAGGTGGTGATGCATGTCTTGCTCTTGGGAGAGTTCAATGGATACTTTCGTGAGTAAAAAATGCAAGAATGCAAATCTATTTCTTAAAAAAAATCCGAGTAATGTCAACATAACACATCACTGTCGGTATTCATTGACATAAAAATAGTCCCTTTATAAATATTCTATTCTAAAATTTATTAGCAGGCGTTTCCTTAGCAGAATTAATCCTGTTATTATTATGTAAATTTCTTAAAATTTTAACAATATCTTTTATTCATAGTTAAAAGTTAAAGTATTAACTATAAGTGGAACGCCTGTAGAGTGGACTCATAGTAATGGACCTATTTACACACACATAATGCAAATTCAAGACAATTTCTTACGGCATTTGAATCAACTAAAGTATATAGTGTCATAATTGTCTAACAATCGAGAGTGAACTCAAAAATCTTTTTGGAATGTTACTGAAACCTTTAAACACTGACTCGAAAGCACCGAAGTTTAAAATTTGAACAAAAAAGGAGAGGTTTTCGTCAGGTACAAAGGCTATATATCCTTTCTAGAAAATTACTTCAAGGTAATTTAGACTAAACATCAAGCTTCAATTCTTCGGAATTAGCATCTGCTGAAATGAAAGAAAAATAAACAGGGGTCAGTTGGTGAGTGAATTTTGAAGCATGTATGCATGACCTTCTGTCAAAAAGTTCGCACATTTACGTCAAGAAAAAACTGGATAATATGCAAAAAAAGATAGAGGTAAATGTAAAAAGAAAAAGATAATGGTAGCCTAGAGCGAAATGTTTCATTTCACAACATGTAGCGATTTTTGCAAAAGAAAGGTGACAGATGCCTGTCACTACACACATGATTGATCTTTTCATCATGTTTCGACGGACATTTTGCACTTCACGAGATAAGAAAGAAAAGAACAAAAAGCTAAAATTGGATAGTGATATTTTTCAGGAAAACGAAAGGAAAATTAGAAGAGGGCAAAATTACAGAAGAGTCCAAAAGAAAGAGAGAAATTAATCAAATCTATTCAATAAAATAAAATTTCATGCGTCTTAACTGCCAGCTATTAAGAAAATTAAGTAGGTAAACGTTAAGCTCCAACTAAGCTGTTTTAAAGCCCCCCCTCAAAAAAAAACTGTTTTTGTGATTAAGTAAAGAGGTCATAAAAGGGTCGTATGATGTACATAATAAATACAAATGCTGAGTGTATTAGTGTTTCACAAAATACTTAAGCTATTGAAATGAATTTTCAAAAGTAATACAGACCACACTTAAAGGTTTTAATATCGGATTTTTAAAAAATCACAAGATTATCTTCTAAAAGACTCTTGCTTAAAGACGTTTTTCATTTAATCAACAACACCGAAGTATATAATGTGCCTTTGATACAAAAAATTCAAGGACAAATAGGCATCATTAAATGTAGTCGCCGACTTTTCCTGGATATTCTGCATGCAGAAAACAGTAAATCATCCATTATATTTGCTATTTAATAATCTAAAAACAGGTGTTTATAAGTTTTAATTCCGTTCAGTGAACCCATTTTGAACAGTATGACCTCCACTTACACACTTTTTACGATATTTTAAAATTATATAAAAAAGTAATGTGACAATTTAATGCCTGCACGCTGCTTTAAAATGATATCGTCTGCATAAAAACACATATGAAACCGGAAGAAAGCATATTTTACTTTTTAAAACAGAAGCTTTTGAATTATTAAAATGTGATTGCATTATTTTTATTAAGCGATTTAAGAAACAGATGATGATATTTTTCGTGTAGTCAAGATAATAGTTTCAGTAAGAAAAAAATTTAATACCAAGGAAATTAATTAAAAACCAGATATAAAATTAAAAAAAAATCCGTTTTAAAAGCATCATCAAGGCAAATTAAGTATTCGGAGGGGGGGTCAACCTTTGTTTTAAAAATTAATTTTTTATGCTAATTAAGAATAAAAGTTTAATGTAACTTGGGTGTTTATAACATTTTACGAAAACCACTGCGTTCAGATAGAAGTTCGATTCATTGCATACATTTCTCAACCGATTTCAATGTTGAAAATAGTAAAATTGACCGATTATTTGCCTCTTTTTTTGTGGTGGGACTGAGTTCATTGATATCTATGGCTCTTTTAGGCCCCAAAATCAGTTGTTCCTAAGTGCAATACAAACTTATTTTCAAAGTAAAATTTTACATCACAATATTTGGACAAACACAATGCCCATGGGCTAACGGAATTTCATCCCTGAGTAAACCGCCCCAAAGCAGCTTGACGGAACATAACTTTTTTAAAAATTGATGTTGATATAAGAAAATCTGAGTGATTTATAAGTCAAACAACACTTTCATTTAAATATCCATTATTGAAATAAACTAATTAACATAGATTTTAATCGGTAAACCATACTCAAATTAAATTTTAAGTGCGGGTCTACTCTGCGACCACTGAAATATCTCTCTTTTCATAAACTTGAGGAAGTTAGTCGTGAACTGAATATTGAATCTATTACCTAAGGAAGACCTCCCTTTTTTATGTCCAGCATAAAAGGGAGAGGTATATGACCCAAAACAACATTTTCTGTTCAAACATTTGTAGCGATACTCAACAAATGGAACTGAATGTAACGAACTGCCAATAACACGTGATACGAAATTTGAAAAAAAGTCTGACGGGAAAGTTTGTGGCCCATGTGTGAACTGAAAAAGAGTAAATAAATGAAACAAACATAGGCAAAGTAGGTTATGGAAATTTTTCAGTGTGAGCATGACAGCTATGCAGCGAGTTCTATTTCAACAAGTGAAATAAATAATTACGAGCTCATCTATTATAAAACATTTTTCAACATGATTTTATTGCACATGTGCTACTACTTAACCCTTTAACGCGCAGTGTTCCCACTCTGGGAACACCAAACTCTGACGTTTTGACTGTTGCCAGTCACGAAGAATAGATTGGATTTCTATAAAAATAGTTGCGGGTGACATAGCTCCACGAGAATCCTTTACTTTTTAGCACGTCATTTCCCGTAAAAAAATGGTCACGATTATTTTTAACAGCACTGCTATCTGCTGAAAAATGGAAGAATGCGATAACAGCTGGATAGATTGCCCAATGCTGAAAACAGGGCAGCTGTTGCCATCGCTCGACTTAACTACCAGCAAGATGGCGGACGATTGAAACGTTCATCGCGTGCCACAGATCTAGAGACCCTTTTTTGACGACAGCTGGCTGTGCGCACAGCCAGCTGTCGTCAAAAAAAGGGTCTCTAGGTCTGTGGCACACGATGAATGTTTCGGTCGTCTGCCACCTTGCTGGTTGTTAAGTCGAGCGATGGTAACGGCTGCCCTTTTTTTCAGCATTGGGAAAGGGTTGCGCCTCAAAGGGTTAAGCCTTGTAAAATAGCATTTCAGTAGTTTCAATAGGGAAATTGATTCGAGGTGCAATTATTTTGACTAACGAATTTGGTCAAAAAACGAAATCAACTTGTATCTCAAGGTACCACTGTATAGTCATTTCCTGTTTTTAAATATTATCTATATTTCAGGCCGTTACATTCAAAAACATGGATACACTGCTGCGTATGTCTGACATCAGCCCTCTCGGTACCACTCAGCCCTCTCCGCGCACAGCCAGCTGTCGTCACGTTTCGATCGTCCGCCATCTTGCTGGTAGTTAAGTCGAGCGATGGCAACAGCTGCCATTTTTTCAGCATTGGGAAAGGGTTACGCCTCAAAGGGTTAACGCATGTATAGTTAACGTATTCGTTTCCATCGTGTTGAAGATACGACAGCAACGATTCTTTCTTCTGTGTCCAAAGTTGTTTATTTTCGTGGATGCCATTGCTGTAGTTTGGAAAAATCCCGCACCGAAAAGCAACAATGGACACTAAAGGGGAAACGCTGACAACGCTTCTTTGTAAAAATGGAAGTGAACAAGTTAAAGCAAGACACTAAAATATTTGTTTCTGATCATGAAAAATCTTCTTGTAGGTAACTTTAAGTACTAAATCTCTCTTCCCCTAGGAATACATCAGTCCTTTTATTCAACAGTCAATAAGAATGACTGAAACAGTTTTCATGATCGCATTAATGATTCATAACCGAACAGAATCTGACAAAGCATCCAATGTCACTTTAATTTAAATTTGCAATCCCTTCGCCAATTAACGTATATTCCACTCGGCAAGCCATTCAAATGTAAATTTGAAGTGTGGGTACATAACATCCCCACGGCTACTGAAATATCACTTTTTTTTGATCGGCTCGAGAAGGTTGTCTGTTATCTGAATAATGAATCTATTAACGAAGGAAGACTATGTGTCGAGCACATGTCCAACTGAGTGGAGAATTAAAAATAATATATTTCCTCGGGCTGACGTCTGAGAAAGGGCATATTTATAATTTAACTCTTCGATGCTGTTTTAATGCTACACTATTTCAGTGGGCGGCAGGCTGGAGGAAATACAAACAAAATGTATATTCTTCGAAAACAGACATAAATCATTGTTGAAAGAGTTAATCAAGCGGAGTCACATTCCACGTTTCGTTTAATCAATTCGCGTTTATTTTTCTCTGTTTTGTCAGTTAAGAAACTAGTTGTCAATTCCCTTGAGTTGTTTTTCAGCAGAAGTCTGGCTGCATAGAATTTTTGGGGTTCAATGCGACATTTAGTATTCATATAATGTATTTATACGTTTAAGATAACGAACTAAAATGTAATCTTAATCTACGTTCTAAATTGACTCCTTCACGTTTTCCATGTCATGAAAGAAAATCCTTTTCAAATAACGATTCTTGACAGCAATACATGAATAAGCTTGAACAAAAAGGTGATAAAATATATACAGCGGCAACAAATAGTTACCTATTCACATATTATTAAAATTTGACTAATATTTGATCTAAGAATTTAAGAATTTTATCCATAAATGAACAACTTAAATTTTAAAACTTTAACAAGTTACTCAAGTTGCTACGTGAATCCTCTGTGTGCATGCTACTTTTCCTAGCAGTTTTGTACTGGATTCTGATGCCCCTTCTACAATGTGATGTATGGAGAAAGAATATGACAGCTTTCATGAGTGGGTGTTAGAATTATCAGATAATAAGCATACTAAATACAGACTGTCAAAGAATGCTTCCTTGTCAGTATTTTTCTTTTATATGCGCTACCTTGTTAGGGCAGTGTGGACGTTTGCTAGAATAGAAGGTAGATGAATAGGGTATCATATATACACCCATTGAATAATTTATTAATCATTCAAGCCACGGATTTTATTTACACCAAAGAGTATAAGAATGCCGACGGACATTCATAAGAGGTCATTTTTTTTAAATCGTGATCCTTTTTAGTAAGTAATGAATTTTCAACCTTTCACCTATTATTTATTAGAATAATCTTAAATGAATACAAAATGTAAGTCAGTATTCAGTTTTGCTGTACCGAAGTGTAACGCATTTTTAAAAAAGCGATTTATATGTAAATTACGCTAATGTTAAATTTTTTTACAGAACATTACAGGTCGACGATAAATTCATCATTTTTCAAACCATACAACCAGTCATCTTCTGGAGCAAACGCCTAGAGACCTTTGTTATTTTGGAATCAATAAACTTCTTTGAAAAAGGTTCTTAATAGATTTTAAAAATTTGTTTTCATATGTTTAAATCATGGCAAATGGGAGTTTGTCAAACAGGACATGATTTATATCCATCAATGAGACAGTGGCGGCTCGTGGGTTATTTAAAAGGAGGTTCACAAAACAAATTTCGAAAATTAAATAGGCAGATACGACGCACCTTACAAATGAAAACATATTTGCGTTTCCAGCAGTTAAAGGAAAACAATGCACGCAACTGAAAGACAAGTCATCTTGGGTCTTGCATTTCGTCACCAAGATAAGTTTCAGCAAAGGTGCTGTCTTGATTCATTTTATTTCATGTTTTTTCAAAGGATACTATTGAAAAATGCCATTGCTGTAGTTCCGAAACACGTCTTTGACTCCCACCTTAATTAATTTACACTAGTTTGTAAAAAAATAACGCAGTGAAAAATGATAGAAATAAAGAAAATAATATGAAAATGAAATAAAAATTAATTAGCTAACCGAACGTATCAAACCAAACGAAAATCGCGAAGCGATACCGCAAAAAATGGCCCTGTGTGAACAAAGGAAGTGTGCGAGCGGAATGATTTCATCAGTGCCGTAATTGTCCGCAGCTGTCTCGGCTTCTGACCACAGAGAGCGGTTCAGGGGAAAATTTTTCAGTTCGCACGTGCGATTGATTAAAGATTGTGCTTTAGTAACCTACACTACAGTGCGTTAGCTATAATAATCGTATTGGGGAAAAGAGTAAAACTCTTTTCCCCTCCCCCACTATTAGTAAATACGGAAAAGAGTAAAATGGTTTTTTTAAATTCACATAAATCTAGAAGTGTGCTTAATATTTGTTTTAAATTTAATTTGTTAATGCGTTTATTCTTTAGTTTTTACTTTGGGGGTTCACGAGCCGTGTGCTCAAATGGAGGAACCGCCACTGCAATGAGATAGGTCCGGACTGGCTCCTTTCGGGACCTTTGGCTAGAGATTGAAAAAAGGCCCCTTACTGAGGAATTTAGAAGAAACAGAATATTAGAATATGTAATATTTGAAATATGGCTTATGCGCTTAAAAACCAAATTTAACTATTTAATAGCTTTTTGTTGGCCCCTAGAGCCTAGTGGTTTCTGGGTCCTCACTGCGCCACTGCGTAAAGACGTAAGATCACTGGGAAATAATCAAAATACTCTAATTATATCTATTTTGGGGATCTATCCGGGGCTCCCTTGGCAATCGTCCACCACCCAACCTGGCCAGTCCGGGCCAGGATACCGTATTCTATTAATGTAAGAATAGTAATAGAGATGCATGTACCGACTATAAATAACATTGGGAAATAAGCCACCTCAACTATTCATAGGTTGTAATATTAGAAAACAATAGTGCTTTATTTTTCATGTTTCGGCATGTAAATTGACTTTATAAGCCCTTTAATTGTTCGATAATTTTTAGTAGAAGTTTCAACAGTAAGAAAATTTTAGTGCAAAATATAGATATTTCACTTTTTCAAGAGATGAAAATTTTAGATATTCAAACTATCTTAAAAAACCTTCCAGACCTTTGAAATTTATGGATTAACGAATACTTACACAAAAGCTAATGATTAAGAATATTGGTACTGAATGCCTTTTAAAAATATTTGCGAAAGTGAAACATCTACATCTATCTAATATATAAAATTCTCCTGTCACAGTGTTAGTCACCTAACTCCTCTGAAACAACTCGACCAATTTTAATGAAATTTTCTATGTATATTCGTTAGGTCATAGAATAGGTTTTTAGCTATGTCTCATACCCCTAAGTCATAAGGGCGGTCCACCCCAAAATGTTTAGCCCCAGAGTGCTATTAATTTCAATCAGGATTTCTGTGTAAACATTAGCGTGTCGAGTCACTTTTCAAATGTGTTTGCCAGATAATGTGGAGAAGGGGGGGGGGGCGTTAACAAAATGTTGAAAGTCGCACAAGGTTTGCAATTTTTGATAATTGATCGCTAAATGTGGTGCCAAAACGTGACAATTTATTATAAATATATTTCGCGTATAGTTAGAAAATGCCTGGCGTATATTGTAAAACAGTTTTATTAGGCGATTTTAATATAGATTTCTATTCCGAAGAAGTGCTCTGTGGAACAAGAAAGGAAAACACGGTACATTCATGGATTAGGATGCCCATTCCAAACAGCATTTAAAATGTCTTTGCGGTACAGTTGGAATATGCCTGGCGAAGATTGTAAAACAGTTTCAGTAGGCGATTTTAAGATAGATTTCGATTCCAAAGCTGTGTTTTGCGGTACAAGAAAGAGTTGATTTCTATTTTAACACCCTCACTCTCGCCAACCTAAAATCCCCGTACTTTGGCGAGCTTTGCAGTCATGGGTCTCTGGGAGTTATGCACAAGTTTCAACGGTACTTACGTATTATCCCGGCGGTCCACCAAGACAAGCATTTTTTCACCAAGATAAATGCCGGGCACATGAGATTGTTGATGGTTTGGAATACGATTGGCCACGTATTTAAAATCTACGAAAAAGTAGTTTGGCGGAAGTGACCGCCGGGATAATACGTAAGTACCGTTTCAACGCACCCAAAATAACTAGGTGATAACTAAAGTAAACAAACTAGCGATAAACGCGCCAGTTAAGGAATTTGAAGACATTTAATTATTAAAACTACATTAATTGGTAATCCAAAATAAATAAAAATGTAACGGCATGTTGTTCCAAATCGCCATTTTAATTCTAAGTTACGATTTCTACATAAATGCAAAAAATCGTCATGGTAACTGCATATGTTTAATCATCGCCACCTTGGCGAGAGTCGAGGCATTAAAGTAGGAAACAATATATAAAACGGTGAAGTATAGTTGTGATATACTTGGCGAAGATTGTAAAACAGTTTTAGTAGGCGATTTTAAGATAGATTTCGATTCCAAAGATGGGTTTATGAAATAAGAAAGAAAAATACAGCACAGTCATGAATAATGATAACACTTTCCAACTTAATGGAATAAGGACGAAAAATAGGGACGACGCATAAATTAGGATATGATTTTAATATATAGCACTATAGTGCGTATTTAAAATCTGAAAGTGTTTCAGATTTTCATCCTTTTTTTGGGGGAGGGGGGGTAAAATTTTTTATGGAATGACTATCAATAAGTCTCAAGGCCAAACTATGTCTGTTTGTGGATTAGATTTGAGCACACCATGTTTTTCACACGGACAGTTATACGTGGCATGCTCTCGAGTGGGCAAACCATACAGTGGGCATCCACTTTGTTTGTGTTATCTAAAGATGGGATAACAAAAAATATTGTATACTCTATTGCGTTAAGGGATTGATATTATTTTTTAGTAAAATTATTGTAATTAGCGATATATATATAAATTTAAAGAATAAATTACAATGAATTAAAAATATAAATGTTTGGTATTGTGTTATTTTTAATATTCCAGCATCGTTCACAGCGCTCCATGCCTCTTCCACTCATATACCACATCCTCACAAACTTACAATAAGTTAGTCATTTCTTTCTACTAAAATAATCCTAGGAATAATTTATATGGCAAAACCACGTTTGCCGGGTCAGCTAGTTTTTCTCTAAAATTTTCTCATAGTTGAGATTTTCTTTTTTTTTTAATAGCATGTCTTTGCAAGAATAATATATTCTTTTATGCTTTTTAGGTCTCTAAATTAAAAAAAAATTCAACTGTTAAAAAAATCTGTTTTACTCTTAAATTTTTATTCATTTACTCTTATTAATTAAAAAATGTCTCAAAAATTCCCAAATCTTCACGATTTTACTCGCAGTTCAACAAAACAACGCTATTATTTTCGACCTAGCAAATCACGGAAGTACTTATTTAAAGCCCATTTTTCTATTATCAGAATTAGATCACGTCCGCCGCATAAACACCGACGGAATCTATTCCATTCATTGATAAAATATCTCCCAGCAGGCCAACAAGCAGCCTTTATTGTTGAGCTTGACTCTCTAGGCGCACGCGTTGGTTCTCCGAAATATTTACTCAATACATCGCTCAGAAAATCTAAAAAACAAGAAAGAAGTATTCACACAGAGGGAAGAAAGGCTTAGATATCTTTTAATAGTCTTCGCGCATATCGATATGGAAATCTTGTACAAAGTAGCAATTATCAGATCAAGAGGGGTTAAGTGATTGGAAAGACTGGGTATGAAAGAAAAGCTGAGTTGAGTTTCATGCGGGCAGTTTGAGAGGGAAAGATAAAAATCATTCGAATGGAATCAGGGTGTTCAGTTGTTGCCGCTTGCCTCATACGAACTTGGTGGAGTAGAATTACTTAGTGATAGGAATTTGTACTGGGAGTAGTAAAAATAGGTTTATTCAATTCCCTTAATTACTAAAAGAGAAAATTAATGAATCACAAATGTGAATACAGGATACAATATGAAACAAAAAACGAAACTCAGCTACATTTATTCGTGTCCAGTAAATTACAAACTAATACAATTTGTATTTTTAAAATGAACATTTGTTTGTAATTACTTCTCTACTTATTATAAAAGAAGATGTCTGTGTGTCTGCCGGCGGAGTTACGGATAAATGGCTACTCACCAAATTTGGTACTCAGGAAGTTCTAAACATGAAGTTATGCACCTCGAAGCGATTGCTTCAAAATTCGAATTAGAGATTTTTTTATTTTATGTTTTATGCGATTTTTCGCATTTTTTTCTCACCTAATGCGTAATAACATCGGTAATTATGCTTGCAGCAAATTACCGATGTTCTTTTAAAAACAGTTTTCTGAAAATGTAGCATAATTTGCAGATTTTTAGGAATTTTTAAAATAAAGATGACATTTGACAAAAATTTTCGTAAAATAATTTCCACCACCAACCACTAACCCACCAACCAACCACTAATTAACCACTTTTTTTTAACACAAGGAGGCGATATTTTGATCGAAACTTGCAATGGAAATAAACCAAGCAGTTCACGATTATTATTATTATACGTGGTATTTTAATCCGTTGCTTATTTGAAAATTGAAATGTTTTAACGCAGCTGAAAATATTCTTCATTTTAAAAGTTACTAAGTTCGTTTTAAAGCGCGATATGTTAAAAATTTTCAATTTACTTTTTTATAGTTTTGGCATTTAATTATACCGCAGGTTTATATGTTTCCTAACATATGTATATTGCGAGTATAGCTTTATTTTAAGGTTGGATTACGATCCTCCATAGCGGTCCGATATAAAATGGATATTTAAATTGTCACAGCTTGCATTTTTCCACCACGACGAGGTGAAATGTTTTGTGGTGCTAAATACGCCAATCTTACAAAATTGTAAATAAATTAAATATATATGGAGAGCCTCCTTAACGGCAATCATAATATGAAATGATTATTGTTTATGCTATTGCGTAAATTGCTAAGAATCACCATAGGATAAAAACGTCCTATTTGTGTCAAATAATCTAAGCTGTCTTTTTAAATAGAGCATTAAAGAGAGGGAAGCGAAGATAGATAGAATTAATATGCGTAATAGGTAGTATTAGTAGGTTTGTAAGGATAATATGAATAAATCACAATATATCATGTTAATAAATCCTAACTAATATTATAAATGCGAAAGTGAGTTTGTTTGTTTGTTTGTTTATGACGCTTTCACGCCTAAACCGCTGAATCGATTAGGATGCATTTCGGTTTAGATATAGATTGGACCCTGGAGTTGGTTATAGGCTACTTAGAATTTTAGTTTTTTAATTACTTTTTTAATTATTAATTAAAAACCGTTTTTACGTTGCCATGCTTGGCGAGTTTCGCCCGTATCATATGATTCATGTTTTGAGCTAACAAGAATGCTATTACTTCAATAAAGGAGCACGTGCATCTGAAAAACATTAAATAATACGGAAATTATGCCAGTTTTATGCCAAATATATCTATCTCTAATAATAAAAATGAATGTTCTCCAGACAAATCTACAGAAAGCAGAGCTTTGAAAATTTGAGCATGCCTGGACCCATGACTTCGGTAAAGTGTACCTGAGGCTCGGAAATTTTAATTACTTTTCTAACTATGAATTAAAAACCGTTTTATCGCCCGCACAAAATGATTTATGCTTTTGAAATAAAGCAGAAATTCTATTTGCAAAATCACATGCATTTGAAAAACATAAATAAGTATGGAAATTATGTTGATTTTACGCCAAATTAAAAAGCATAAATAAAGAAAAGTGTACTTACGTATTATCCCGGCGGTCCGCCAAGACGAGCTATGTTTTGCTGAGATAAATGCTGGGCACATGAAATTATTGGTTACTTCCCACACATCGGCACGCCAAGAGATCGCCAACAATTTCACCCCCTTTTCAAGAACGATCAGTGCGTGACCCTGCAGATCTAGACTCACGGAAAATATCACGAGGATGGCCCCCGTTCTAAAGTGGGAATGGCAAAAGCGGGAAGATAGCAACCCATAAATTACCCCAGCCAGTGTCATTCGGAGATGTCTAGCAAGGGTATAATAAGAGTTCCTTTATCAGCAGCAATAATTAAAACTTGTCTTTAGAAAAATATTTTAAAACGCTAGAAGCATCGCACTTACTATCGCTTATTTTGAAAAAAAAAAATTAATATTTTATTCTTTTTTTTTCTCGATTTTAAAATACGCTAATTTTAATTTAAAATGCGTGCGCTCACTGTCTCAGGAAGAAAGGAAAAAAAGAAAAGAAGGGAAATTTGAAGGAAGAAAATTACGTTAACTATTTACATATATTTACCTCAAAATTTACTTATTCGTTTTAGTTGTGGACGTAGGATCTTATTTTAGGCTGGGTATTCGGAGCACGTGACATGGCGCTTCCATTTTATAGTTGTCCTAGAAACTGCACAGATAGTATCAAAACACGTACTAAAATAATCTTTCACACATTATGAAGGTTTAATTTCTACCTGAAAATCAAAGTAAATTATCTGAATTTTATTTTAATATTCCACAACAATTTTTTTTTCGGGTTTTCCCGCAAGTACCCTACAGAGGGTGTTCACACATTTTTGTAACGATTTTGCAAAGATATATATAGAAATAAATATAAGAATTTTATTTTCTAATGTGTTCAGTCTGATAGCCCTTTCTTTGAACCATCATATTGCATCTTGATTTCAAAGATGAAAGTCCTTTTCTTAAAACATCAAGGCTGATATTGTTCCACTCCTCCATCACAATCTTCTAGTAATATAATCTTTTGTAGTAATATATGAATGTATCTTGTGTTTGCGTGATTATGGCAACGCTATACTAGGGCAATCTGCCAAGGATGGGAAGGTGCCTAGGTAGGAGAACTTTCTAAGGGGTTCTAAAGCGTATTCACGTTACATCTGGAAAAAACCTACCAAAAAACCAGACTGTTAGATCGACAGCTGCTCGATGGGACCCGATCCCGGGACCTTCACTCTTCGGCAGTCTACCATTTTCAGTGACATAACTACTGTGCGATGGTAAGGCTATAAATATATCTTAAAGTAGAAATAAAATTCAACTCATCTTCGTTTAGAAATATATTTAATTTTATATTTCAATTCCATTCATTATCACTGAAAAATAACGTTCAATAAATACTTGTCACACATTTTTGCTTTCATGCCTTTTAAGATGCAATTTATTCCAGGAAAAACTCATGTATATGTAAAAAAAAAAAAAAAAAAAAAAAAAGTTACTATTACATTTGTTTGTTCATCTTAAAATACACTGGAATAAAATAAACTAGAAGTTTCTGTAGAAAATTTTACTTAATTGAAGTTTTAGACGTATTTCGTATTTTGTATGTATTAAGAAAATAAATGTATTTTGTATTTTTTCAATTTAGAAAGCATTTTGTATTTTGTAATTTTTTGTGTTTGAATAAATGTAATTTGTATTTTGCATCGAAAATACATTTTTTTATGTATTTTGCCCAACTCTGCTTCTGTAGCTGCTTTCAAAGACCATTGCCGAGCAAGCAGTAATTATGTTTATTTCCAACGGAGGGGAGAGTATGAGGGAGCGTCCTCTAAGTGAAACTGTACTCCCCCTCTCTAAACAACGGGGGATGAGGGGGAGAAAAGCAATAAACTTTAGGTTTACCATTGCCGATCTCTGGGAAGATAGGGAAATGGTTAATGGTTTTGAATACGATTGGCAACAGTTTGGCAACTCATTTGAAGAAAAAACAGTTTGGCGGGAATGACCGCCGGGATAATAGGTAAGTACCAAGAAAAGTCCTGATGTGTTTCTTAAAGTTCGTAAATTTCCAAATCCTACAAATAATATAAATGTGTACGTTTATGTGTTTGGATGTTTTTGGCTGAATCACACAAAAATGGTTGGAAAAAATTGTAATGAAGATAGCTTATGCCCTGGATTAACATACAAACAACCTTTCAAGCATATAGCATAAATAATTCTTTTACAAAGACACTCAAAATAATGCTAATGCATTGCGCTCTATGGAAATTTTGTAGCAACTAAACAGATTTTAAAACTTTCTTCACTGATTGAAAGTCCTAGGCCTATAGGGTCCTAGGCGTATATGGAGAATTCCTCTGTGTGGAATTTTCTAAGGGATCCTAGCCCGTATTTTCGCGAGGTTTTTGAAAAAAACACGGAAAACTGCGAGCGGCTAGGTCGACAGGCGCGACCGGTGTTTGAACCTGGCATCTCCAGCCTTCCAGGTTTGAGAGCAGACCCTCTTAGACACTGGGGGGACCCTGAGTGTTATAGGCTACCTTTTATGCATATATCACAAATAGTTCTTTTACAGGGATACTCATAAGAATTACATTACGCTCTATGTGTATCTCTGTAAGTACTGAACCGATTCCAAAACTTTTTTCACTGATAGTAAGCTACACTATTCTTGAGTATTACAGGCTAAAATTAATGCAGGTAGCGTAAATAGTTCCTTTACAGGAACACTCAAAATAATTCTAATACATTACGCTCTATGGGTATCTCTGTAACTATAGAACCGATTCTAAAACTTTTTCGCTAATAGAAAGCTGCACTATTCCTGATTAACATAGGCTAAAATTCATGCATATAGCATAAATATTTAGTTTACAAGAAAACTCAAAACAGTTCGCAAATACTGTCGTAACTGTCTCTAGTCGCCAAATGCCTGAAAAAAATCTAAATTTAGTAATTTTACATACTCTGTTATTTTAAATGAAGTATACTACCATGCATTATACTTCATTTAAAATAAGTAAAAAGCAAACAATATTTAAATGCAGTTTCTTTAGTCGCAAACATATTTGTTATTCACACATGCTTCGTTTTTCTCGGGACCTAATTCTAAAGCCGACGCGGACGAAGTCGCAGGTAGCCGCTAGTATTTCATGAAATTAAGTGCTCTGTTCATCCTTTTTCAACGGTTGTCTTACACCTTACTAAACGATAAGTAATTCTAATTTGCTTTAATATATCCCGCAGTAATTTCAACAAAGGAAATTACTTGAACTTCTTAAAAAATGGAATTCTATTTTGTCACATGCAGTTTTGATTTTAGTAAAATATTCGCTTCTTCCCGTATGAAGTATGATAAAAGGTTGACCGTTTCATATAGTTTCTGAGGTGTTTATGCTACAACTGAACCTAAAAAACAGTATGATGTGGAAATAAGACATTTTGAAAGTGAGGAGTTCTCTGCAAACCACCAAGCCTTTCACTTTTTTTTTTTTAATCGCGAATGACACTGACGTAGTTTTTGAGTCATTACATTGCAATGATACCAGGTTAGTACTCATGATGTAAACTTAACGTCAACATTCAAATAATTTTCCTTTTTTTTTTCTTCTTTAGATTCCACATCACTGGAATCAATTCAAATAACACATGTAAGGAAAATGTTCGTTTCCTTTCGAGCGAAGAACGGGCACGCAGCTGGTTAGGAAGTAAAATGGGTATGTCAAATAAATATGACAAGACAAAACATTTTTATTTAATTGTTGGAAATTATACTAACAATTTTCTTCTTTTCGATAAGCACATTGCCATTTTATTAATTAAGAATTGCCAAGAATATCAACTTGAAACTGTTTCTTTTCTCTTCTTTTAGTTGGACAATAAATGATCAATATTATTGTGTTAAATAAAAGAAAACTGACAAAATAAATTAATAAACATTTGTAATACGTCTGACGACCGAAGCAATTAGCGAATCTTTTTCAATTTTTTCTTCTTCTAATAGCGGGCACTTGCAATTTATAGGCATTAGCCACTAGCAAGGCCGGAATTACGGACCTCTTTATTATGGAAGGGCCTAATCAGATGGACCAGCGCTGTCTCCTACACAAGGGACGGACGAAATTACACCCAAGCCGGGAATCGAACCCGTATCAGTGGTGTGGTAGAATGGATCTTACACCCCTACACAGCCCGGGCCGCCTTTTTCCAAAGACTATAGTACAAATAAAACTGAAGAAGCTAAGTAATACGTTGAATGTTTTATTAGTATATCCGAAAGCAAGCGATATATAATGATAATGGTAATGATATGATAAAGATAATCCTTTACGCCTTTCAACTATCATTTTTTGCACAATCGACACAACACATACATTAATAATTAGTATCAAGTAATTAAAGATAATCACATAACAATGACTAAATATTTATGAACTAATATCTATGACATAGTTAAAGTTTATGAACAAATAAATTAAGTAATCGAAATGTACACTATTATTAGAATTGAAAGGTCCAGATTCATTATTTCACATCATTATAACAAAAAAAAAAAAGTAATCCAACTTGAGTAATGTATCACAGACGATAAACTTATGAAATCAGTTCAGTTATTTTGTATGTAAAAGATAATTTTACTGTGTGTATTTCGAAAACTAAACCTAATAATCATTCAACAGATGCTTTATCTACTGTTTTCAGACTAATACTGGCAATACTGAAAAAAAAAATTTAAACTGAAAAAACTCTTGGTTTCCCTAACAAAAAATGTATTCATACGTTCAGTGTCACGTTCGAAAAGAAACATATGAGCTCATGATTTTCCTTTTTATTTTTCGAACTCTATTTTATTTATTTATTTATTTATTTTGCATTAATTCTATTGATTGCTTGTATATGAAACTTTAAAAGAAATTCAAAATCAGGATACAATGACTATTCGTATTCATGGCATTTTTAAAGAAAGAATAAATAAATTCAAAAGTCGTTCGTAACATTTTAGGACTACATTTGCAAACGAAAAGATTGAAAAGAGAGAGACGAGGCTAGCGTGTAATGGTAAAATATTTTACTCTTGGAATTTAATAAAATGAACATGATTAAAAAATAAAAAATTTAAATGCTTTATTACTTTCAGACATACTTCATTTGTTTTGAGCGTTGTGAGTGATTCATGTATATTAATACAGTAATTTCGTCAATTTGCTACTGAAAAATAAAAATTATAAGCTGATTAAACAGTAGATTAAAGTATTTCAAAGCAAAGTTAACACATTAAAGAAATTGTGAAATAGATAAGTTTATGCAAAATATAGAATTATATATTTTAATTAAAGATATTTATTATCAAAAGTTGTTTTTCTTTAGGTTTATTTTTTTAAAATATCCAAAGAGGTAAAAGCTAAATAGCCATCTATACATAATAAACATATTTTAGCTAAGAAAAATAATATATTAAAAACCTCCAAAAAGCTAGTGTTAAAATCAAAATCAATTATTTAGTAAAAACAGAAAAATATGCAGTAAGGCAGAAAAAGGCAAAACCTTATCCTGTCTGTCTGTAGATTTGTGTGTTTTTTTTTTCTGCTGAAGAAGGGCCAATCTTATATTTCAAAACCTCATATTTAACAGCAATAACCTAACTGACCCGTTTCTCTAGTAGCATGAGAATGTACAGTTGCGGGGGGGGGGGGAATCCCCACTTGCACTTTATTCGGCCGTCATCGCACCTACTCCCCCCCCCCCTCCAATAGCAACCCCTAGATTTCCCTTCGTATTTCAAAAATTTAGCTCATTTTAACCCCAGATACCAATTTTCAATAATTTCGTACTGAAAATAAGTGAGTTATGACCTTCCCAAATCCCCCTCCCCCATGTTGATATTTTTTCATATTTTAATTCACATCTCATATAAAGTTTAATATGAAGCTGATTTTTCTTCGTCCTATTAGAACTAAACGAACCAAACATAATTTACTATTATTATAATTTTTAATAAAATATTAATATGTATTATGGATTGTTAAATTAATGTTCAAAAATGATTAATAGCGACCTAGAAAAATTTCGAGGGAAATGGATGCATAAAGTAATATTACATTGCTGTGCAAAATTTCAAATTTTTACGTTCGGTAGTTTAATTTATATTAAATAAAATGCGCTATTTTCATAAGTTAAGAGACCATATATAAATTCATTAAGCGACAATTTTTGAAAAATTACTTAAAATAAACGTAAATTACAAAGATTTCTCTTGAACAAAAATACAAAGTTAGCGATATTAAAAAATAGCAAATTTTGAAACAAATAAATTGGAAGTTTGTTTGTACAGTTTGATGGTGATTATATAAAGGGTCTATTGTTGTGTCCTCTACTATTTCCTCCCAAATAAAATATTTTCCATGTAGAGAATTAGATGCAGCCGCCCTATACAAATACAGCATCCTATTTCTGAAAAACTAACATCCTCAACATTCCCGGCTTGAATTTGACCTTTTTTAATATCTGAAACATCGGGTCTTTGGACTTTCCCATGCTTTATCAAACATTCAAAAAACATTCTAAATCATATTTTTCTGTCTAAATTTTCATCTGACAGTGAATTAAAATGAATTCAAAATTAGAAAGATTTTCAAAGTCGTAAGCAGTCGTTTTGTATTTTTTCTTTAAATTATGTATGCGGACCAAGGAAGTTTTGGAGTCACGGTTCATTTGGACCACTGATTAAATATTCTATTTTCTACCACTGATAATCTCAGTACAAAAGAAAAAAAACTTTAAGGATAGAAACAGTTTTTTTCCTTGTAAATAATATTTATTTCTTTTAACTCTCGCGAGCGAAATTAACGAAAGGCGAAAAGTTCGGAACCTACAAATAGCGTTTTTCAATTTGCTGAAAGTCCAAAAGAATTCGCAATATCTCCGGAAATTATCCTAAAAAATTGGTGAAAATTAATACATAGGGTAATTTGAAGGTTTTCTTTCGTTTAGTAATGTCAAAATAGAGTGTTGCATTTGAGAAAAACGAAGTTAATGAAGAATTAAATATGAAGACGGCCCCTTACGCAAATTGAATTAATAGTAAATTAGAGTATACGTTATTTTCAAACGAATGGTATATATAACTTTTCTATACGACGGACGACGGCTAAATAAAGAGCAAGTGGGCGTTTATTGTGTTTTCTCCCCCGCAGCTGTACCTTTTAATACAAAAGCGCTCGTCATTATATAAAGATCAGTTACATGTCCAATCTCTAAATCACAAAGCTTCAGATATATAATAAATTAAAACACGAAGAGAGAGTGCATTAACTTAAAATGCAAAAATACTTAAGTCAGTGACACAAAGGCGATATACAGGGTAATTCGCTACCAGACTGACAAACTTGCAGGGGGTGTAGTGGGGTACAGAGACGGTTCAGAATCACATAGCAATGTGGGGTCGGAAACGTCGTCTTCATGTACCTGATAATAATCACTTTAGAAGAAGTGTTCAAGTGATACTATACTTTCCGGCCACGGGTTTTCAAAAACTAATCACGCTTTCACCGATTGCACTTGATAAAAATTGATATTTCGAAATTGTTTCTTTCATTACATTTATGAAATTGTCTGAGGAAAGCCCATTGGTTGAGAAATTAGGCGCACACTTCAAACACTTCTTCCAAAGCGATTATTAACAGGTACATTAAGACGGCGTTTCCGATCCCGCAGTGCTATGGGATTCTGAACCGTCTCTGTATTACCCCCTACACCCCCTGCAAGTTTGTTAGTTTGGTATCGAATCACCCTGTAGAAAGAAAAAGGCCTACGATGCCCCGCTACATCTTTTCAAAGAAGCATATGCTCCAGCTAGTTATCAACCTGATGCAGGTCTGCCAGTGTTTAGTTTCTCCAAGCAAGCTTAGTCCTCATTTTATCGACCCACTCAAGGGATGAAAGGTTAAGTCAGACTTGCCCAGCTCAAGGGTCGAACCTTGGTGGACCCGAGTACCACTATGCAACAGGACTTAAAAACTTAGTATTCAAGCTGTGTTACTTATAAAAATAATATCTGGTCAGCTTTTCTTATATCATTTGTATCTGTTGAAAAATTCACAAAATGAAATGCTCATAAAATATCGCATACCATTCGCATTTGATTACTAATTTTAAGAGTTTAAATCCTTGAAAATCTGGAAAAGGAAAACTTTTCCAGAAGAATATCGTGCAAGATTAATTAAAGTAGATTAAAATTTTAGTTTAGTATTTTAATTTCATGCAGAATGAAGCTAAAGTTACATATGCATAGCTGCCAACAATTCCGAAGCATAATTAACCACTTTTTGTAAAAAGCAATTTTTATGTGAGAATATAGCACAATTTCTTGTTTTGATAGGTGATTTTGTTACTATTTTGAAAAGATATTTGAAAAATGTACTATTTACAGTGATTGTTTATATTCCGGAATTGTTGCCATCTGTGCGTATGGTATAAACAGAAAACAAACACGGAAGTTAAAAAAAATATGTTAACATGGTTTTTAAGAAAAATCAGAATAATCCAGAAAAGACAAACTGCACTTTATGAAAGAAACTTCACAACGAAAACCTTTACTATGCTGAAAAAGAAGAAGTAAGTTTCGTCATGATATAGTGAACTGGGAGACGTTATGCTCATTAGCCCAGCATTAAAAAAGTCATCTTCATTTACGCTAACCAAGACCTACAGTTTCATATTATTTCTTTATTTTTTGATGCAATTACTACCTCGAAACACATCCAGATAGGGTTTGTCTTTTTTTTTTTTTTTTTGGTTGTTGTACAGTATCAAGGCTTAGCATAATTAAAGAAGAAAAAACTGCTAACTATAAACCAGTGCGTAGGCTGAAAACATGAAAATAATTAAATTTGATGAAAGGTTCTTTATCGGACAGTAAACTGATAAGTACAAAATTAAATAAAAAAGTACATGAATGTATTATTTATTCATCTTTTAATAGGATAAATGTATTTCTAAAGGTTTATTAAATAAATTTCTCGGTACAAATTACAATATAGAGGCAAAGGAAGGGTCAAATGATTATCGTTATGAGTATGTTCATTAGAATGCCAATGTGCGTCAATTAGGAGCTAAAGATAAAACTTTTAGCAAGAAAATGTAACCATTACTGCTTTTTTGGTGTTAATAAAGGTCATTTACTCGAGGAAGACCTGCTTTAGAAAGGAAGCTGTAATTAAGACATTCTATAAGATTTGAGTTAATGCCTATTTAGATATAATCGAGCTATATAAAGCAAAATACCAAACTAAAAGTTTTCGATGACAGAGAGAGGGTATTTCATATTACCAAGTGCGTGCGTCGTTTAGAGCTTTTTGTACCCTTCTCGAAAATCTTCTTTCCAGTTAAGATAGTTATCAGAAAAGGAAAGAGCGCCTGACTGTTAAAATACCTCAGAAACCACTAACTACCTTTGAGAATGTTTTCTGAATAATCTGATTTGTTTGTTCTTCCAATCAAATGTACAACTAGACCAGCTAATTACCAAAATAAAGTGTGCGCAAATAAAGTGTAGCAAATTAAAGTGCACATTGTTCGTTAAGGATTGGTATATGTAACTTTGATGTACGATGGCCGAAAACAAGTAGGCCATTTTTTCCCTTAGCAGCATATCGGTTTTGTGTAGTAGGATATTGAACCATTTATTATAACTTCTTCAGTATCAATTTCTTCGGTATCCCTTTGATTTTCACAACAATCTTTTCATCTTAGGCACCAATACATACAATTAGGCATTGTATGGTCACATTTAAACGACACAAGCAAATTTATTTTCGTTTATTTTATTTCGTGGTATATTTCAAATTAAAATTTATTTCGGCGTACGATTCCTTCAGTTGATAGGCATAGTGTGGCTATGCAGTTTTATACTGCTGAATATTAGGATCGGCACAATTCATACAGGATTTAAAAAAAAAAAGAATCTATCAAGTATTTCTGGATTTTTATACATGGTGTATGAAGGAATATAGCAATGGTAATTTTGTAAAAAAAAGCCTGGAGATTACAAATGCTCTAAGATCGAGATGCGAGATTTGGAAGAAAAAAAATGACTATAGTAAATATCACTTCATGAGTAGTAAAAATACTGCTGCGAATGTATAGTCTGAAAAGGGGTAAAGAAAGTGTTGTGAAAAAGTTTTTGTGCGAGAAACAGTCAAATTTTGCCTTTTGTTTCATAAACATTTGTCAAATTTTATTTACAGTCAAATCTCCAAACATTAGATAGTAATTTTTTTTTTTACCTACTAGTAGTGATATCGCCAGACAGAGGTCACATTATTGTTGTTGTTATAATTATTATAATCACAAAATAATAATAATATATTATTATTTTGTGATAGATCGATCTCAATGGAAATTTTCTATGTTACTATTTGGTGTGATCATTATAAATCATTATATGCTTACAAAATCGGAGAAATTAATTTAAACTTTGTAAAAATTCAATATCTTGTTTAAACTCGAGTAACCACATATCATCTTTTATTTAATTCGTTTCGGCCAATTTTATGTGACGCACGGAGAAGAATTTACATAATTTTCGCAAAATATAAAAATTCATCCGAAAATTAAAAAAAAATCACTCGTTACAATTTAAGTTGTGTAACAACCATCCATACTGTCAAATTCCATTTCATTTGCTTCATCCGTTTTCAAATGGCAGGTAAAAGGAAAAAACGGACAGCACAGAAAAAATTGCTTCTGAAGGTGGTTTTCGCATTCATAGTCTCAGAAACGGACAAATATTGAAACAAGTTTTGTCTCGAAACAATCAATGGACAAAAGTCTCATTACATGTATACATATGACCCCACTTTCAATTAGTACAATTTAGTGTGTTTAATGAAGCTTTCACAATAATATGTTTTTTGGTTAGACTTATTTTGAGAGGGTCCCTTAAAAGACTTTGAAAGAATTGTTATTTGCTGGGTCAAAAGGGTACTTATGATCATTAATCTTATTATAGAGAGTTTCTATCTCAGAGGTTTTATAAATAAAATAACAGAAACGCATAAAAATTTTATAAATCTCCTTTGATTCTTCTAATTTAGGAATAACAAAGGAAATACCTTTGTGGAAAAACACCAAACAGATTAGTTTTCAAGTAACAACAAGCACAGAGAAAATCATTCCATGAAAAGCAGCCAGCAAATTTCTTGAAGAGCAGGAAGTTACCTCTTAAAAGTTATTGTTTGAATACTGAAATATATTGCTCTCTTTAACCAGTTTTCGGCCAAATACCAACTAAAAGAAATAAAGAATACGTAGAACATTTTATATACGAATCTGAGCAATATTTTTCTAGCATTTTAAAATCTTGGAACTTCTTAAAAAAATTCACAGTGTTTTTCAAAACTTGTTTGTTTATCGTTATCTTCGCTTTTTTTTCAATTATTTCCTCTTCTAACATCAGGTTTAAAAGTGGTGGAGGTTGTGGAATTTCTTCAAAATTTCCCAGCGAGAATCCGTTTTCTTATTTTACATGCCATTCAGGTTTTCCGAATAAGTAATATGGATTTACACCCCTTTTTTAGATACAATTCTTCAAGAAATGTGGTTCTGTAGCTTTATGATTGTTATGAAGTTAATTCGAAAACCAGAATCGATGATGAAATTTACTTTAGCGGTAAATAATCTGTATTAGAATGTAAAATGGTAAAAAATAATGAATTAATTATAATGAAAAATAAGAAAAGAATTGATTTACATTAAATGTAAAACGGTTTAATAATTTTTTTTAAGTACACTGTTTTCACAATAATTTGAACTAATTGCTACCTGAGGGTGTCTTTCCCATTATACACATTCATGTATTAACTACCAAAAGTAACTTTTTTTCGCAAGTGAATAAAGCTACTCTAACAACTAACATAAACTAAACAAAATATTGTATAAGTAATTTAATACATTTTTCTGCATATCTGCTAAAATTTTAAAGCTTATTAGTTTAAGAGTAGCTTAACAGTGTCGGTATGACAGCTTAAAATCAATCTTTTAAAAATGCTAAAAATTGGCCCGTGAAATTTTTAATACTACAGGATTTTTCTTTATACCTTATTACAGACTTGTTCGAAATCTGAAGCCGGTCGAAGCAATAGTATTATGGTTTTCATAAAGCATATACAAATAAACAGTGAGACTTGTGCACTTTTATAAATTTTGTGTATATTTCACTAAAACATGGTACTATAAAAGTTGGCATGCCCGTACCCTTGTTCCAACATTTGTGTTTAAGGGGAACTATAAATTTACTTACATCGAATCATGAAGAGAAAAAAAAGAGCCATAAAATCGAAAGCATTGAACAATATCTTAGTAAAATGTTGGAACATTTAACGGAAATATATGTTTAAAATGGCAGTGCCTATGGAAGTAATATTTTAATAACAGAAGTTTACTCTGGTTACAATTTTAGAGAGCTGCTAATGTGAGTGTGCGAACAGCAAGAATAGAACCCGGGACTCCTAAAGGGACACTTCATATACGTTAGCTTTTAGACTGAAACGTTGCTGCTCAGAAGCTCATGAAAACACTTTTCAGCTTCTCCATCCATGCCATTGCTCCACTCTATGCTGAAATGAGCTGCAAGATACAGGCATGATGGTGAAAAGTTGAGCCATTAATGAATTTCACCATTTTGAAAATCAAATGAACCAGTTGTTGGTGTGCTTGCTTTTACGGCTCTGTCAGACCGCTGAACGTAGGACGAAAATTCTCTTGTTGAAATTTGACTTCGCATGATTGCAACTGAAGTTTGAATGTCAATGATATATTTTTAGACATGAGCCAAACTAAGATAATATAAAAAGACGGAGATTATGTCACTGTTTCATGAGTAGATAAAAAAGAAACAGCGTAGGCGCAAACATCAAAGTAACCAAACACACGCTTAGAGATATATTTACCAACACAAAATGTGATATCTAACAGATATGATGTTTTTTTAACTATTTTTTTTCATTTAAATGCGAAGCACTTTCGCAAACCCTTGAAACTGAGTAATTTAAAAATTTGATATGTTTACCTACAGAAACGGGAAAATGTAAATTTTTCCCTCATTCCTCAGCCTTCCGTGCATAATATACTGTAGTAAGATACGATTCATTCCAGATAAAATTGGATTTTTTTCTTGAAGATACAAGTTTTACAAATTCATAGCCTTTTTATGTCGATGAAAGTTTCTTAACTATTAAATATATTTTTTGTTTCATGAATGTTACTTTATGATTTTGTTTGACTAAATTCTGTCTGAAATATTTCTACTTCAGTTCTATGCATTGATTTGATCAGACTATGATTTGAATAGACTATTTCAGGGATGGGCAAACTACGGCCCGCCGGAAGGTTTCATCCCGCCCGCGGATAGAATTTTAATTTGCTGGTCCGACGGGAAAATCAAAGAAAATACGTATATACTTATATATTATGATTAACTTATTTTAAGTTTGTGAGGATGTGGTATATGAGATATGAGTGGAAGAGGCATGGAGCGCTGTGAACGATGCTGGAATATAAAAATAACACAATACCAAACATTTATATTTTTAATTCATTGTAATTTATTCTTTAAATTTATATATATCGCTAATTACAATATTTGTACTAAAAAATCTGGAGTGACTTCTCTCGACTTTCCGAACACTTACGATTAAGATCATTACCAAGCATTTAAATAAATTTTAATTGATGAATAATTCAAACATATATACCAAATTGAAACTCAATCGAATACACCGTTTAAACGCTTGCGCACTTTCAAGAATTTCTCCCCATATGCCATTATGCCATAATATAAAAGAAATTTTTGTCGTAGCCCTGTAGAAAAAAACTAAAAGTCTTATAAACACCAAAATCAATACCGGTCTTAAGATGGTGATTTATAACATATATACCCAATTTCAGATCAGTCGAAGCTACCGTTTAAACGCTAGCGCACTTTCAAGAATTTCTCCCCATATGCCATTATGCCATAATGTAAAAGAAATTTTGTCGTAGCCCTGTATAAAAACTATAAGTCTTATACATACCAAAATCAATACCGGTCTTAAGATGGTGATTTATAACATATATACCCAATTTCAGCTCAATCGAAGGTACCGTTTAAACGCTAGCGCACTTTCAAGAATTTCCCCCGATAGGCCATAATGTAAGAGAAATCTTTGTCGTAGCCCTGTAGAAAAACTATAAGTCCTATACACACCAAACTCAATACCGGTCTTGCGACGGTGGTGTATAACATATATACCCAATTTGAGGTCAATCGAATCTACCGTTTAAACGCTAGCGCACTTTCAAGAAATTCCTCCCATAGCCCATAATGTAAAAGAAATCTTTGTCGTAGCCCTGTAGAAAAACTATAAGTCCTATACACACCAAAATCAATACCGGTCTTGCGACGGTGGTTTATGACATATATATCCAATTTGAGCTCAATCGAATGCTCCGTTCAGGAGCTATCGTGTTCACTCACATACACACAAACACACACACACACACACACACACACACACACACACACACACACACACACACACACACACACACACACACACACACACACACACACACACACACACACACACACTCACACACATACATACATACATCTCGTAAAAATAGCATAAATGGATTCAGAAGCCCTCAAACCGTGTAAAAACACCAAAATCTCGAAGTCGAATTTTTCCATGATTACAATACTTTCCTTACATGGTACATGTTCGGAAAGTAAAAATAATATCAATCCCTTAACGCAATAGATTATACAATATTTTATGTTATCCTATCTTTAGATAACACAAACAAACTGGATGCCCACTGTATGGTTTGCCCACTCGAGAGCATGCCACGTATAACTGTCCGTGTGAAAAACATGGTGTGCTCAAATCTAATCCACAAACAGACATAGTTTGGCCTTGAGACTTATTGATAGTCATTCCATAAAAAATTTGCCCCCCCCCCAAAAAAAAAAGGATGAAAATCCGAAACACTTTCAGATTTTTTAAATACGCACTATAGTGCTATATATCAAAATCGTATCATGATTTATGCGTCGTCCCTAATTTTCGTCCTTATTCCATTAAGTTGGAAAGTGTTATCATTATTCATGACTGTGCTGTATTTTTCTTTCTTATTTCATAAAACCCATCTTTGGAATCGAAATCTATCTTAAAATCGCCTACTAAAACTATTTTACAATCTTCGCCAAGTATATCACAACTATACTTCACCGTTTTATATATTGTTTCCTACTTTAACGCCTCGGCTCTCGCCAAGGAGGCGATGATTAAACATATGCAGTTACCATGACGATTTTTTGCATTTATGTAGAAATCGTAATTTAGAATTAAAATGGCGATTTGGAAAAACATGTAAGTACAGCTTGCTGTTACATTTTTATTTATTTTGGATTACCAATTAATGTAGTTTTAATAATTAAGTGTCTTAATTCCTTAACTGGCGCGTTTATCGCTAGTTTGTTTACTTTAGTTATCGCCTAGTTCTTTTGGGTGCGTTGAAACGGTACTTACGTATTATCCCGGCGGTCACTTCCGCCAAACTACTTTTCGTTGATTTTAAATACGTTGCCAAGCGTATTCCAAACCATCAACAAATTCATGTGCCCGGCATTTATCTTGGTGAAAAATTGCTTGCCTTGGCGGACCGCCGGGATAATACGTAAGTACCGTTGAAACTTGTGCATAACTGCCAAAGACCCATGACTGCAAAGCTCGCCAAAGTACGGGGATTTTTTAGGTTAGCGAGAGTGGGGGCGTTAAAATAGGAATCAACTCTTTCTTGTACCATAAAACGCATATTTGGAATCGAAATCTATCTTAAAATCGCCTACTGAAACTGTTTTACAATCTTCGCCAGGCATATTCCAACTATACCGCAAAGACATTTTAAATGCTGTTTGGAATGGGCATCATAATCCATGAGTGTACCGTGTTTTCCTTTCTTGTTCCACAGAGCACTTCTTCGGAATAGAAATCTATATTAAAATCGCCTAATAAAACTCTTTTACAATATACGCCAGGCGTTTTCTAACTATACGCGAAATATATTTATAATAAATTGTCGCGTTTTGGCACCACATTTAGCGATCCATTATCAAAAATTGCAAACCTTGTGCGACTTTCAAGATTTTATTAACTTCCCCCCCCCCTCTCCACATTATCTGGCAAACACATTTGAAAAGTGATTCGACACGCTATTGTCTACACAGAAATCCTGATTGAAATGAATAGCACTCGGGGGCTAAACATTTTGGGGTGGACCGCCCTTATGACTTAGGGGTATTTCCATATTAAGAATTATGAAGATGGCTTGAAAAAAAACTGCATTTTGAGTTCGAACGCAGATGTCAAGATTTCAGTGCCAATCAAACAGAATTGGATATTTTTACCATGCCTTTCTACGTAAATTGTGAAGCAGTGAGGTCAGATTTGCAGCTTTTATTAATTGAGTTGCAATCTAACAATCATGTCAAGCAGTTGTTTCTAAATATGCCAAAGTTAGAGTTTTACAAATCATTATCGAAAGTAAGTCTCCCAAATTTAATATCTCACGTCCAGAAAATCAGTGCTATGTTTGCTTCATATTATATATGCGAACAAGTGTTTCCAACTGTGAACCTTAGTAAGAATTCTTTCAGAAGTAGACTGACAGATGAGCATTTAGCCTCGTTCCTTAGAATGAGTACATCTCACTTCGAGCCTCCATATAAGAAACTTTTAAAAATGAAATCGCAATTTCATTCATCTCATTAACATATTTAAATTTTAATACTTGTATATTGTTTTTTAAATTTTAGAAAAATTTATTTTGGCAGGCCAAACTTTTTTTTTTCGATTTTTGGCCCGCAACCGAAAAAGTTTTCCCATCCCTGGACTATTGGTTTAAGAAGCAATATTTACTTTTACTTAAGTGCATTCTTTTGGCATAAGTTACATGATCAAAGTCATATTTCTAAACACCCCAATTAAGAAATCGAATCATTTCCCAGAGTCTATTTACAATTGAAGTGAAAAGTGAAAAATTGGTCGAGTTAAGGAAATTTTTCAAATACTGTCACTTAAAATTTATTAAAAAAAACTCTTGCCATCATATTCATAAACGCATACACAAATTTTTCATTACATTATTTAAAACAGTTTTTTTTTTTTTTAATTTAGATAATATTAAAAAAAATCATGGAACATTTTTTGAACTAAAAATTTTAATTAAAAAATAATAGCTGTAGGGTGTTCAAATTAACAGATTAGCTTGTTAAACGTTACTAGGGCACGCATATGAAATTTTATATGTATGGAATAAATATAGTAAAACTCGACTTTTAAAGTTCACCGTCCTCTAACTTAATCTAGGGTTGTTCCATGGTGACTAATGAGCATTTGTAGCTGAAAATGAAAGAGACTTTTATGATTTATTAGTTAAAAATAAAATATAGATAAATTTTTGCGATTGAAAGTACTTTAAATTATGAGATCAGATCATAAATAAGGACATACTAGTTTAATTTTAAATTTTAGTAAAATACTGGTATTTTCTGACGTGGCTAATGTAAGATTGAAACAACCAAATATTACGTTAATCACAGCTCTTAACTAACCAAATTATCAGTATTTAATGAAGTTTCAAAATATGAACTATTGTTTCTTTGTCTACAATCCTATGATGCATGCTATAAAGCTGAAAAATTCTGTTAACTTCATTTTTAAATAAATCAGTAACAAAAAATCTTCTTATTTTTAGGTTTCCTTGCCGGTGAATGATCCTCTGTCCATTAAATACTTCAACCCAAATTTTCTGCGTTATGATAGGCATAAAGCATACATTTTTTTGTACTAAATAAAAATTTCTTTATAGTAAAGTTATTGGCATGCGACAACATGAAATAAAATAATAAAATGGTTTTCGTCGCAATGCGTGCACTATCACCCACATCTCGCGAGGAAGCAAGCCAGAGCAAAAACTTCCCAATGAAGAATGGAGATCGCCATCACTTTTCACACACTTACAGATAACATCTATTAAAGAGAAAGATTTGGTAAGGGGGAGGTTGGGGGGGGGGGTCAACTCATTTTGTCCATCCTTTTCATAATGGGCCGTACTATTCTAGAAGACCGTGCGAAATTTTAGTAATGGAAAAAGGAATCGTACGGTGCCGCGAAAGGCTTGTGCAAAAAAAAAAAAAAAAACTGTTGTAGTACTTTTTACTGCAACAAAAAGTCTTTTAAGGTTCAGCACCCGTGAAGTTTTAGATCAGAATACGTTTATGAAACGCAGTGGGTGAATTTGAAAAATGGAAGTTAAAAGATGACTTTTCACGACTTGGGAGGTGCACTCTCTCAAGACGTGAAATATTAAGGAAGAGGGGGAGGGAAAAAATTAGATTGCTCGCAATAAAAATAGATTTGACGCACTGAAGTAGTTAATTTGAAATGAAAGAGCGTGTCTTCGAGGAAGAGTTGTGAGGAAAAGAAGGGTATTGTTTGTGAACTAGAAACAATACGTGGGTGAATTATGGATAATTCTGACTCATAACAGACAACGCCTGTCTATGGAACACAGGTGTTTTGTGTTCAGCTTGTCCGTTTAACGGTATATTTCGAAAAAATCATGTAATTTTGACATATAAGAACAAATAAACTAATCATGTCAAGCACTTCAAAAATTTTAGACTGTTTCTTCACTCGATGTACTATATACTGAAATAAACGATAAACATGTAGCAGTTACGAAATTTTTGGAAATACTTAAAAATCGAAAATTTCGCAGAATGTGTCACTCCTCTAAAAATTTTGGTTCTGCAATTCGATGTTTAACCCTTTAACGCGCAGTGTTCACGCTCTGGGAACACCAAACTCTGACGTTTTGACTGTTGCCAGTCTCGAAGAATAGATTTGATTTCTATAAAAAACAGTTGCTGATGACATATAGCTCCACGAGAATCCTTTACTTCTTAGCACGTCATTTCCCGTAAAAAAAAATGTCACGATTATTTTAAACAGCACTGACATCTGCTGAAAAATGGAAGAATGCGAGAACAGCTGGATAGATTGCCCAATGCTGAAAAAAGGGCAGCCGTTGCCATCGCTCGACTTAACTACCAGCAAGATTGCGGACGATCGAAACGTTCATCGCGTGCCACAGATTTAGAGACCCTTTTTTGACGCAGCTGGTTGTGCGTGCGCACAGCCAGCTGCGTCAAAAAGGGGTCTCTAGATCTGTGGCACGCGATGAACGTTTCGATCGTCCGCAATCTTGCTGGTAGTTAAGTCGAGCGATGGCAACAGCCGCCCTTTTTTCATCGTTGGGAAAGGGTTGCGCCTCAAAGGGTTAAGAGTTTTCTGAAACTTTCATAGAAGGCACCGGTTTTTCATTTATTTCAGCGTGTAACGTAGCTTATAAAGCATTATCCTGAATGTTTTCGAGTTCGATATGCAAAATTTTTTAAAATTTTTGTACGAAGACCGTGAGGCAAATTTTGTTTTACAACATACACTCAGAAATCGTGCAATTCTTGTATTGTGTATTAAGGTAAAGCTACGCGACGCCTATCTGCCTAAAGCAGGGTGTCTCAGGCAGAGGTATTTTTGGGATTCTGACGCGTATTCACGGTACATCTGGAGAAAAACGCCCGAAACTCCAGACCGTAAAATCGATGGCCGTGGTGGACTCGAACCCGGGACTTTCACCTTCATCCATCAACCACGTTCAGTGTCTTTAGTGCGATTCTTAAACAGTTCTTAAAACAATTCAACTACGACAGAAATTCAAGCTATACTAATCACTCTTACACAAAAAGATAAACCAAACACCCAAGAAAAAAAGTCTCAAGCATATAGTATTATCCAAAATAAATGGCACCTCGAATAATTTTAGGATAGTCTTTCTTTGCTTTTTTTTTCTTTCTAGAAGAGTCATACTGTGTCCTTATTCTTGATCAGAGCACTTTTGTATTTTTCATGAAGAGATTTCTGAATTGCTTTATTGTATTAGACATAACTGATTGTTAAAAGCTTTTCAAGAACTATTTTGAAGTACGTTTATGACTTTTTTTAAAGAATAGCAAAAACACTGTAACTTTAACACCCTTCGTTTGTTTTGTTTCGTGCTATGGCAAACTTACACGAGGGGGGGTGCCTGGGCTGAGGATTTTTAAGGGGGACTATAAAGTGTAGTCACATTACATCTGGAGAAAATCGCCCTAAACTCCAGACCGTTAGCTCGACAGTGCGCGACAGGCCTGAATCCGTGACTTTCACACTTCAGCCATCTACCATGTTTAGTGTTTTATCCACTGCTATGATTGTGCCTTTATCACCCTTTAGCATTTTCAATAAAAAACACACATCTCTAAAAATCAGTTTAAACAGTAATAGCCCATAGACATTGGTTAAGCTGCAATAACCCATAGTATTTCGAAATTATTTTGCTGTGGAGCTATATATTATATATAAGCAATTTTCAATAATAAATATTGCAGACAAACTAGGAATATAATAATTTCGCATCAATCAATGTATATCTGCGAAAAATATTGCAACAACAAACACACTGATTAATGGAAGACCTTGTCTTGAGAACTTTCAAACTTCATTGAAAAGGGTTATAAGGATTCCATAAAACGATCTGCGTTGAACGTATCATTAAAAAAAAATGTATTAATGCCAGTATTATACATCAAAGTCAAATCACGTATTTAATAAAAGTCTGAAACACACCTTACTGGAACCTAAGACGAAAAAGATACGTATTCTAATTCATAGGTGCATGATGGATTCACACCTGTTACGATAACAATCTAACTTTACCATAGATTTTTCCCCTAGTATGGGCCCCACCTCTTTCATAGCCTTTTTGGTATCGGGTTAGTGTATCGATGATTATTCAAACACAATAGAAGGGGTTTTTCTTTTTTTTTTTTTTTTTTTACATCAACCTGAAACTATTCGCTAGACCGTATTTTTGAAAATAAAATTCAATCGGGATTGTTGGAACTTTTCGTGTTCATGGTGATTATGAGAAAGATTCGAGTCTCAATGTCTCAACAAACAGATGCGTATCGGAATTGTATGAATAGGTGATTGCAGTAGAGAAAAAAAATGTTAAAAAATAACGAGACAGGTAAAGGAAAAAAAACTAATGTTCTTGAAGGCGTCCCCTTTTTTTTTTTAAGTACGCAATTTAAATAAGCAAAAGGGTTAAGAAAATTGACAAAGGAATTCTTTCCAGGAACTCTCAAAAAAGGAGAACGTTCTTTTTTTTCTTTTAACAGATGAATGTTTGATGCGTATTGTTCCTTACGTTAAATTTCAGTTTTCACTGTAATACACCTATATACAGACGAATCTGCTTAACCCTTCAACGTGCAGTGTTCCCGCTCTGGGAACACCAAACTCTGACATTTTGACTGTTGCCAGTCACGAAGAATAGATTTGATTTCTATAAAAATAGTTGCGGGTGACATAGCTCCACGAGAATCCTTTACTTTTTAGCACGTCATTTCCCGTAAAAAATAGTAACGATTATTTTTAACAGCACTGACATCTGCCGAAAAATGGAAGAATGCGAGAACAGCTGGATAGATTGCCCAACGCTGAAAAAAGGACAACCGTTGCCATCGCTCGACTTGCCGGCACAGCCAGCTGTCTTCAAAAAAGGGTCTCTAGATCTGTGGCACGCGATGAACGTTTCGATCGTCCGCCATCTCGCTGGTAGTTAAGTCGAGCGATGGCAACGGCTGCCCTTTTTTCAGCATTGGGAAAGGGTTGCGCCTCAAAGGGTTACCGGTTGAATGTTTGATGCGTATTGTTCCTTATGTTAAATTTCAGTTTTCACTGTAATACACCTATATACAGATGAATCTGCTTAGTGGAATATCAGTTAAAGGAATATTCCGCTTATTCTAATAAATTTTCAATGTACCAGACCGTAACTGTGATCGCGGATAATAAAATATCTCGCTTATTGTAATCATGCAACCATAGACAACTTGCCATTTTCCTGACAAACTGACTATTCCATTAAGCTGATTCGACAATATTTCTTTTTTACAAAAACTCATGCTTACGTAGATCATACTTCATTTTTTGAATTTTAAGCTTTTTTTAAATAGAAAAGAGAGCGATTATCGCCAATTACAGCTGCTTTATTTAACATTTATTACCTTTCCCTGTGCCAAAACTGCTTGAAATCAATGGTCTACAAATAATTTTTTTGAAGGTCTGAAATCCTTTTCTGAATGACAAACCGTTATATCCTTGTAAACACATTTTTCTACTGTTTCAGCTCGTTCTTTTAATTTGATCTCTTTCAAATATCCCATTTGTATTTTTGGAAGTATACATAATAATAAGTATAAAGGTTACTTCCTAAAGGTAAGTTCCTAAATAATTCAGAATATTGTATCAGAGGAGGTTGACATATTTTACAGCTATAGTAAGAGGGTGCCCGGAGAATGTCAATAATGAATAATATTTACATTACTATTGGTGATATCCTGTAAAAAATGTCATTTGAAACCATAGTGTAAATAACGCTTTAACTCGCGGTGTCCAAACCGTGAGGGCACAAAACTCTTGAGATTTTGATTGTTGGTCGCAAAATGCTCATGCGTTAGTCAGTTTTCCAAATTTTCACTCCTGAAGAATAAAATTTATTTCAATGAAACACTTAAAAGTGACATAGTTACACGAGAATTCTTTACTTTTTTAAGCACTTAAGTTACATTAAAAATTATCAATTATTTGTACAACTGATATCAAAATTATTTTTATGAGTACTGGCATCTGCTGAAAACCGGAAAATGTGGTTAAAATGCATCGATAGGGAACAACTGGATAGACTGCCCAAATGGATCCAACGCTTAAAATGAGCAGCCGTTGCCATCACTGCATTTAACTACCAGCAACATGGCGATCGATTGAACTGCCAATCGCGTTCCAGAGCAGAGCTAAAGAACGTTTTTGACGTATAGCTAACGTTGGCGAATATATCCATGCATTCTTATATATTAATGTGAAAATGGCTGCGCTTCAAAGGGTTAAGAAAGGCAATGTCACAAATTTTTGTCATTCATCAACGAATATAATGTTACAGAATGAACAAGATAGCATAAGATGGTTCGTCTGTTCTACAACTTTGACTTCCAAAGGACTATGATAATGCAATAAGTAAAAAGCAATAAGTTCTAATCTATTGGAAAGATAAGTAAATAACTTACACACTAATGAAACCATTGCAATCAAAAGATCAGCAAGTTATGAATATCGCTTACCTGCAAAAGGAAAAGAAAAAAATGTGAAGAGATTTGTTTTTCAAACGACTAACAAGTGAATATGGCAAACAGGAATTCCGACTTACCAACTGGAATGAATTAGAAATGATTTTTTATTTTATGCAGCTATATGAAATAAAAAATGTAATTTTTCGAAAACTGTTAAATTTTTAAAAAAGGCAAATTTTAATAATAGGATCAGATATTCGGATTTAGTTTATGACATGCTCGATATGCTTCTTCACAATGTCTATTATGTGGCGTAGAGGAATAGCGAAATTCTGCACAACTCCCTGTAAAGGTGAGGGCTCTCTTTACCACTTTTTCAGAATCGAAATCCTCTTAAAATAAGATTTTTGATTGTTGTAACACTTGCACCAGTTGTCTTCAACTTGTACTCCGTCGCATTTTTCCTTTTAGCTTCAATGGGACAGTTATTGTTCGAATGTTAGACCATGACTATCGATATAAGCTCATAAAAACTGTATTTCAACATTTTCACTTGAAAAATAAGCTCGTCTTTCCATCCTCCTTTTAGAGTTGAAAGTCCGAACCTGAGACCAGGACCGACCCGAGACTAACCATTTTATTGAACAGATTTCGCCAAGTCATTCATCGTTTTCAGAGAAATAAGAATTTATTTAACAGTTGTTTATAAAAATCGTTTTTTCTGTTGATAGTATCGGTCTTTTGTAAATAAAATAAATTCCAATGTTGTTATAAGATTCAATATATTACTCGGTTGGAAAATTAACAGGGTGAACTAAGAGAAATAACCAGCATTCTTTTACGGCAGTGAGAAACTTGACTCATACATTAAAAAATTGCATTAAGATTGATAAACTACCATAAATTTTCAGCCTATTTCCAATTAGTGCGATTTTAAATAGTTCCTCGAGATTGCAGAATTTGACGCTTTCTCACAAGATTAAAATAAATAAACCATTTTTTTCCTGATGAACCATGTAAGATTAAAAAAAAAGGTTAATCAGAAGATTGTTGCAATAATATGGATTAAAAAACTATACACCGCGCCAATAAATATTTTGTACATATTAAATTAAAAATGTTTGTTATAATCATCATTTTTCAACAGGTACTTTAAAACTAACTAAACGATAAGAAATCCCACGTTAATATATGTCCCGTGGGAGTTTTAACAGAAGAGACTCGACCTGAACTTTATTATTGATTATTTTAGTCATATAACAAAAATTATATATTTTCAGATATATAATTTTAGTTATATATCTGAAAACATTTGTTCATATTTTAGTCATATGAACAAATTTTTTCAGATGTAAGTATCTTAAAAGCTTATTATGGAATAGTTCTTTTCTTAACGTGTTTTAAATATAACACTTCCTTACGTTGTTATTTTAATACAAGATATATAACTAGCATTTTTCTTTATCTAGTATACTATGTCAAAGCAACAACGAATATTTGACACTGATATGACCACTCAACAAAAGTTTTGATGAACTTTTAACATTTTTTAAAACTGTGATTTAATAAAGTTGAATATAAAAAATTAGAAAGTGCACTAAATTTTCTAAAATGTATGTCTTTAATCTGCACAAAGAAACAAAAATCACTATTAAATCATCAAAATATTCTGGCAATAAAGTAAGTCTTAATATTAAAAGAAATCATGGACTACTACTTCCTTACCTTTGAAAAACATGATTTCCTTGTTAATAATAAAAGCATACAGTCTCTATTTAGCTTTAGTTAGTCCATAACAGTCAAGTTTAATTTCCTACGGTTAATTTATTTTCTGCCTCTCATAAAAAGATTTTTGCGAAGGAAACATTGGAGCATATAAAATTTTAATTCTAATTAGTTGTGTTGCTAGTTTATCGTAAGCAATTAATAATTTAAAATAATTAAAACGCAGTAGAAAAAATGAAACTAAACTAGACTGACAATATGCAGATCAATAAATATGAGCATTGGGGATATTATATACTTTAAGTCAAGAGTATGAAATAGGGTGCTAAAACTTGTTTGGCAAATGGTAGAGAGAGTTTACAGAGATCTATGACTCTTTTAAGCCTTCCTCTCAGTTGTTCTTAAGTACAAGATAAATTTTATTTCAAAGTGCAATTTTACATTACGATATTTGGACAACACATACATCCATAAGCTATTGGGATTTGAACTCGAGACCAATAAAAATTGTGTTTTGTTTGAATTGAGAATGTTTTTTGAGGTTTCCGACTGCAATCTCGAAGATGGTTTTATACCCCTGAAAATCCGTTTTAATATTTATTTAATTCCAGATAAAATTGATTAGCAATCACAGAAGAATACACCATATGTACAAACACAGAAGAGGGAAAAGTGACAACCACGGGTTAACGGGATTCGAACCCGAGACCTCACCACTCGCAGGGATGGGTGCGCAAAACCCACACAGCCATGAGGCCCCCATAAACATTGTTGTTTTCGAACGTTCACACACACAAACATATAGATGTAAAGCATACACACATGTGATAAAATATTACCACTATACGATTCGGTTTCTCAAAGAATAAAAACTGCATAAAAAACTAATATTAAAATAGATCCCAGTTGCTACTTTGTATTTTTAATCTGCTTGTATTTTTATTTTAATTAATTTTACATTTTCACACTAAATGGCACATTAATATTATGGCATATAATTTGGAATTAGCCCCACCAGTGGCTGAGAGGTTCTGCTCTCGAAAATGGAAGGCTGGAGGGGCCAGGTTTGAACCCCGGTCGCGCCTGTTGACCTAGCCGTTCGGAGTTTTTCGTGTTTTTTTTTTCCGGAAACCTCGCGCAAATACGGGCTAGGATCCCTTAGAAAGTCCCCCACGGAGGGCATTCTCCCAATAGGCCTCGGACCCTACAGCTGTCAATCGGTCTTAATCCACAAACATAATTTGGCATTGAGAAATCACCAAACAATCACTAATAAGATCTATTTTGAAAAATGGTAAACTAACATTTTTTAAAAAAGAAACCGTAAAATGTTTTTTCTCATAAAAGTCAAACTTTTTTTTTTCAAAATAAAAGATAACATTGGAAGTTTATCCCTATTATTACAGAAGCAATAGCTCCACTAACAGAAATAAGTTTCTACTTCTATAATAAAAGTTGTGTCAAAATAAAAGTCACAAGAGTCTCATCCCCATGCTTTGCTGATATCACATGCTGCAGCTGCTCAGCCACGCATGAATTCCTTTTTCAGGGACTTCCTCTAAAATTTCACGTTGGATTCCATGCACCATTAAAAAGGAAAACAATCTATTCACGCCCAAACGTAGGCTATATTTTCTTATAAAAACAATAATAAGTCATAAGACATCAACAGGCGTCGCTCAAATCAAAACACGAAATCACCGTGCCCACGCGAACAGAAAAAGACATGGGTAAAAAAAAAAAAAAAAAAAAAAAAAAAAAGCGATTCTCACACTATTTACCCGAGATCTTATCTTCGAGAGCTTTTAAAGCAAGAAAGTAACATCAACGTAAGGCATCATGCAGTCACATCTTCATTTGGTTTACTGACAGCACAAACAGCCTGCCGAAGCCCGCTAAGCTCCTGAGAGGAAGCACACTTCGACAAAACATAAACACCCATGGGAAATAAAATACTCCATAGGATCTATACTTACCATTATGCGGATTAATATAGCATATTTTATTATGTCGCTCCAAAAGTTTATATCAATGTACCCAGGGGCGTAGCCAGAAATTTTTCATGGGGGGGGGGTTACGACTATTGCAACTCACATATACGCACACATGTGTGTGATAAGGGAGTGAAGAATATACATTTTGTATGGCAAAAAATTCCTCATGGGGGGGGTTATGACCCCCCTAACCCCCCCTTGGCTACGCCCCTGAATGTACCAAACCAAAACACTTTCTTCGCTCAGTAGGGAAAAAGAAACTAAATGACACTCAGTTTTAATTTATATATTAGGGGGCACCAGAAAGTAGTCATTTTTAAAAATTAAATTCAAGCAAATAAATATTCAACTTATATTCAACTTACAACAACCTAACTTTATTAATATGTTGGAAACAAGTTGCTTGTGAGCTTAAACATAGGATTCAAATTTGGTACATTTTAAAACAAGAATTTTATAGATAATATATGTATATATATATTTCAGAAAATACGGCCACCATCCTCCCCTTATTTTCTTTAAGATCACGCGGGAAGTGTGAAAAGAACAACTTCCCCCAAACACCCCATAGTGCACGAATTTCTGAAAACGCTGTCTAACTTAGCACTTATGTTAGAAAACTCACATACATACCGATTTTCGTATTAAATTAGCTTCAGTACTTTAGGCTCGGCAAAATAGTGATATTCGAAAAAATGACATTACTTTCCAGTCACTCTAATTATGCAGTTTTTTAAAAAGGTTTTGCGCAGTTTCCTAGCTAGGCATTGCCTTAGCTCTAAAACATGGATGGAAATGTGCGTTTCTGTCAGATTCCACGCACATATCCACGCATGTATTCGCAACATACCTGTCACAGATTCCGCGCATCCAAAGACCTCAGATTAAACAGGATCCTAACTATATATCTAAGGGAACATTAACAGGCTGACATTTCTCATTCGGCTGACACCCGTAGGTGAGACAGGGGTGGTAAACAGCCGCTAAAAAATGATACCCACGTGCCAAAAGGTGGCAATGGGAAATTATAGAGTAGCAATTCGCCGAAGTCATTTTCGCTCGCGATTGTAGCATGCGATAATTCCGCAGAATTATGCAAATGGGGCTTATTACGGGAACAAACCTGTTAAAATTATAGTTCTGCGACGATTACCCGCCCGCACACAGTCTGAAATATTTGTTCAACGGCGGGAAACTCTAATTCGCATAACCAGACATCCGCCCGTCCGGGGTTCAAAGCTGTTTTATACTGTTCACGCTCGATAAGTTGAGGACACACCTTAAGTGATCAAAATTTTTATCTAAAATCTGCGTCAGTGCTGAAATACACGAGGCGAGCATTCTTTTTTATGATGAATACATCGCGTAAGGATGCACAGTAAATCATGAGAGAAAATAGGCATTTATGTAAAGTATGTGAGATTCAAATAGTATATGCATTTCATTATGAAATAATTTGCACATAAAATTGCATACATACTCAATAAACTCTATTGTTTTCATTACGGGAAAAAAAATGGGTGAGAATTTCTCACACTTTCCCCAAAACTGAGTGAGATTTTTTTTAAAAATTGGTGAGAATTTTTTACTGTAGATGTGAGTTGGGTAAATACCCAGAGGGCAAGGTATATATAAATGGGTACTTATTCTTGCCTCGGGTAAGCATTCAAAATCAGGGTATTTATGAATTTTAGTTATTTTTATAGCATGTAACTGGTCCTCTAAATCTGTACGTCAGGCCTAGTTACACGGAAAAATAAAGTAAACTGCGAAAATTTTGCGTATATAACCTCTTTATGAAAAATGGAAACATGGCCGATTTTTTTTTTTTTTAAAGTGCCCAAATCTTCCAAAATGCCAGCCTCACCATAGCACAGTGGTTACAGCACAGTTATGCCACTGCACAGTTATGCCATAGCACAGTTATGCCACTGAAAATGGTAGATGACCGAAGTGTGAAGGTCCCGGGTTCGGGTCCCATCGCGCGGCTGTCGATCTAACGCTCTGGCGTTTTGGTAGATTTTCTCCAGATGTAACATGAATACGCGTTAGAACCCCTTAGAAAGTCGTCCTACCAAGGCACCCCTCCCCTTGGCAGATCGCCCTAGTGTAGCGTTGCCATAATCACATTCGGAACACAAGAACTTCCGAAATGCGAGAATTTTGCTCAGAATGAAACTGATTTGTAGGGTTCGCGAATTTCTCGCAGTAATAATTTTTTAATGGGAGAAAATGAAAAAAAAAACAAGCGAGATTCTCGCGTTCTCGCGCTGTAGTGAAAACACCGAACTCTTTCATGATAGCAGAAAATTACACGAACGTGATTACAAAACAAAGCTCTTACAGTAGATATATTTTGGGCATTTTGTTTTACACTCGCAGAAAATTCGTCTTTATACACTAATTTATCCTCCATTTTTCAACGAATAATTTCCGTACTCCTTGGAAACGTAATATTTCCGTGAATTCTTCTACCCGAAAGGTGAAAAGGAGGAACAAAATTTGTTGAATCTGGAGGAGTTTCTTTAATTGACAGCAGAAAAAAGGAAACGGATATTCGTCAATTAATGGAAATATTCCGGCAGCACTGATTGCGGCAAAATTTCCGTGAATTGAGGAAATAACTTTTGAGAGTGTACAGTGTAGAGCAGAAAAATTAGTGCTGTAAAATTGAATGAAAATGGATAAAATCAATTTGTTTGCCTCACTACTTGAAATTATCAACAATGAAAATGAATGAGTATAATGCACAAGTCCGGATTAAGACTACTAAGGGCCCTGGAGTAGGGAAAAACACAAAACTCCATTGTAAACGAAAAACTTTAATGCTTAGTTATTGTGAACCGAAACTAATCTACTGAGTACTGACTACGGTTTTTAAGATATTTCTGAACTATATTGTAAAAGTACTTAACAAAAAGGATTCTTTTTTTCAATTAAGAATACTCAGTAGCTTTTTTTTAAAATTTAGTTTCAAAATGTCATAAAAATAGGAAATATATGCCATTAAAAAATGAAATGTTTTTTTAGTAATTGTTAAACACATTCTGGGACTCGGGAGGGATCCATCCAACCACTCTGTACTTAATGCAGCCCTGTTAATACAAATTCTACGAAACTAAAACTTCGTCCAGAGGCTTCTCACCAACACTTTTTACTTTGCGGTCACACAATATTTCTAGACAGACATATACTTAAAGATTTCGAGGACACGCACAAGAATAAAAAAAAATAGACAGGAACATATTTTTTAATAACGTTATTTTTAAGAGAAACCAGACTGATTTTCTTTCATAAACATTAAACATTTCCCTTCCGCAACATCGTAGTTTGACTTTTATGACGTGCTGGAAATGTCAGTACGAAATATTTAAGGCGGCAAAAGAAAAATTATATGAACATACCCTATCACGTTATCAGATGATGTTAATGATAGTGTACATCAAAAGAAAAGTTACAAAAACTGACAGATCTCTTCTTATTTTCCAAGGGCCCCACTCTTCCCTAGATGTTTCCGGGCTGGCACATGGCTCATGAGTAATGAACACAGCAAATGGATACTTGCGTTACAGAGTTTAATAACCCGTTGAAGCAAGGTTTCCATGCTTACCCCCTTACCGACAAGACTATGCATTAAATATACACACTGACTGCCCTGCATGTTTTAAAAATCGCAGTCCATATGATAGTTAGTTTTCAAGGAATACAAATTCTACATATTTTCTAACTAGGTTAGTGTTCAACTATCCTCTTTCAAAGAACACGATTGATACGTGTCATGTATTCTTCTTCTCTTCATGCATATCATTGTATTTTCAAATAGAACGTAGTGCTAAGTACTCATTTAATATAAAAATGAGTTTCAAATAAGCTTCATAATTTGATAATGGATTATCGTTTTCTATCAAGATATTTTATTCTTAACATGCTTAACGTAATCCGTCATCTGCAAAATATTGTTTAAGTTTCTGTTTACTTTTTTTTCTAATCTTATGCAATTCTAAATTAATTTTCTTTATGCCCTTGCAGAGTCATGTGCTCTGAGTGTCTATTACACTAAATTTAAGCTCTTTGGTTTTAAAACGGTTACATCAATTTAACATAGCATTCCATTTTAATTTTCGATAGTTTTGATAATCCTTTTGAATATATTTTAAATTGTAAAATTTTGCTAGTTCTTTTATGCTTACGATGTCATAGTGAGTGATAATAGGCAAAGGTGTTTACCATGCCTGGGCATCATTTACAGAGGAGTACCAAATCGTCCCTCAAAGATTTGAAGAACAATAAGAGGTGGGGCACCAAAATCTTACCAGTTCTGCTCCCTTCTTCACTGTATTCATATTAGAACTAACAGCTGTTTAAATACAACTTTTATTTAATATTCATGGTATGCCCCCCGACTTTGCACGTTTGCAGGTTTCTTCATCCGCATTCTACTGCAGACGCAAGTTGGCTTAAGTAAAGCCCCTGAGGAAGCCAACAAACTATACCGTTCTCTCTTCTGTATGTTTTGGCCATATTATTTCACTTGTTAGAAATGCTTATTTACTTTTCCTTTTTTTTAAGTGTAAATGTTCTAGTTGGATAGTGATCTAAAAGTTAACGGTCAAAATGTTAATAACCGTTTAATTTTGTGTGTTTTGCATTTAGATATCAATCTCTATAGAATTATAGGATAAAGTTATCAGGGGTTTTTCTTTATTTATTAAGATGCCACGCTTTAAATAAACTATCATTTAAATGATCGGTTCCAGAACGATGTTTATTTATGCAGGTGCATATTTGGTAATTGCAGACAATTAAATCCTTTCCAGGAAAAAATAATTTCTTTTATAAAAACCAGTCTCAATTAAAATCTACAAGAATAAAAAAATCTCCGAATACATTGAAACAAAACTCCCATATTTTAAATAGCTACTAGATTTGTCTGTGTACTACACTAAAAGTGTTATTAAAAATTTCACTAACTAAAGAAGTAATGTTTTTTTTTATTTTTTAATTACTGTTCATCTTCAGACGAAATCGCTCAAGAGGTAGAAGTAAAACTGGAGAGCCTCCTCTTAAATCATAGGATGGAAGTGATAAGACAAAAGAGGGGAGAGAGGAGGGAGAAGAGTATCACGTGCTTTTCTTTTGTCCCTTCAGAAATGCAAGGCAAGCGAAAACTGACCTTGCTTCTTCTTTTATACCGTGCGTTATTATTCATTTTCACATAAAACAAAGAACTGAGTCTTTGTATGTAAAAGAGAAACACATAAATGCACGTTATACAATCATTACCGACTAGTTAAAAAGTGTATGTGTAGGCACAGAACATAATACAAATCACGATATTTTTATAGTTGAATCAAAACTCACAAATTATCAGCAACAATGTGTCAGACGTCTAATTAAAGCATTGTGTATATTAAGTTAAATAAAATATGTAAATATTGAATTTGATTTGCAGAAATTGGTACAATATTTTAAACATTTAATCAAATAAAAGTTTTCTGCAATGAATTTTATGTTGTGGATGTTATCTCAATATTTGGATGTTTTAAGTAGCAAGTAAATTACAACATGTAACGAATGGGGATTAAGAATTGGTATGAGAAAAACCTAACCCTCAACAACTAGTGTGTATGTGGATGATGTATTAATTAAAAAAATTTTATTTACACAGTGTTGAAGAATTTAAATATGTATTTATCATTCACCAGGAAAAAACGTGTCACAGGGAAGTAGAGAGAACTGCTGAAGGCAGAAAATTTCTGTGTTGAATTCTGTACTGTGGAACCAGAGGCGTAACTGCACCGTTCAGGACCGTGGCAAATTCATCGGATGGGGCCCTCCCTCAATGTAATGGAGCTAAACCACCGGTGTAGTTTCTAAAACTTGTCTAAAACTAGGCGATATCTTTTTTCTTACAAATCTTAATACATTTTTTTTTGTTTTATTTGCGTATATACTTGTGTATATACTGTTTTATTTGTTTATATACGTAACTTAATTAATTTAATACAAAAACAATAATTTAACTAAATTTTTCAATAATAAATGTTAGCATCCACCCGTGATCTCGGTCCAGGTGCCCGTTCTAGACGGGGGTCCCTGGTAACTGGCCCTTTCTTCCACCCTATCGTGATGCCACTTCGCGGAACAGCAATATTTTTTTTCCGAAAGCAAAGCCACAAATTTATAATTATATCGCTCAAAGCATTATGGTTATAGTTCAGAGTCTTGGATTTTGAATCTTTCTCTCAAAAAGAAGCTGCTCTCAACTGAAACGGACTTTTGGCTAAGATCATCCAGAATATCAGTACTGGAAAAAGTTACAAATTCCAGAATACGGAGATCAGAGAAGTCTAGCAGGATGGGGCGCAAATGATTAAACTAAACTTAAATGGTATGGGCATGTCAATAGAACGAGTCATGAATGATTACGAAAAGTTATCATTGATTAGATCCCGAATGAAAGACGAAGGAAGGTTGAGGGCAGATCTAAATTGAACTAAAATAATACTATAAATGAGAATTTCATAAATTTTACTTTGAGTAAGGACGTTGCCTTGAACAGGAAAAAATTTGAAAGATGCTCTTAAAAATATTTTCTTAGGTCGAAGAAACCCAGTTTTTAGTGCAAACTCATAAAGAAGAAGAGAGAAAGAGAGACAGACAAACAGACAGACAGAGAGAGAGAGAGAGAGAGAGAGAGAGAGAGAGAGAGAGACGAAATGTTACAGGAAAGAATGGTTAGCAGACAAAATTACAACTATATTGGAGTAATTCTTTTCGCCTCAAAATATTTGATTAATTTCAGCTTTATGTTTTACTGCCATGCCAAGATTAAGAAAAAAATATTCTTATTCATTAAAATATGAAAAACATTTCTTGGTTGTACACTCATGCTATAGTCTTGAAGTTACAGAAATACGATGGCATACGATATCTCCAACAGAATTTTGCGGAATTTACTAAATATTCCTCGTTCATGTATCGTATAAAAATATGTTTAAAAATGAGTTTACAAATGAAAAAAAACATATTTTGCGGAGCTTATACAGTAAAGTTTCAGTCGAGTTCCAGTAAATAATAATTAAGAAATAAATACTAAAGTTAATTGGTCTAACAGATGGATTCGGCTAGACGCAAAAGCTGACCATTTACTCAATTATCTCAAAATTTAATTTCCACGGGGTAATTTTGACGCGCTTGGGAACAGATAAGATCAGCAGAGAGGAATGACGTTTCGGTGTAGAAAAAGCATTATGTCACACCCATGTCATTTCCATTCATTTAATTTTTTCTTCCTTTCTTATAATATCCACTTTCAGTAATAATAATAATAAAGAAGATGCAACAACAAACAAACGCAGATGCTTTTTCTGGAAAATCAGTTTCGGCATTCCGATGTGCCAGGCTCTAAGCAGAACGAAGTTTCTGTAATCCAGTAATTATACCCATTACAAGAATCTACATAAGATACTTCAAGCTCGGGTATCGCTATTAGAGATGGTCACTGTTCATCCTCTGATGCTCAAACCCGTGTCAGAGTTGAGATGATTATTATCAGTTTGCAGTCGATTATTGCCGAGGAGTGATTTCAGTTATTTCAGCTTCATTAGAGCAGTACTGGGCGTGGCAAGAAGATACAGATTTATTGAACTCTTTTACCCCCAGTGCAAAGGATTTGACGCTTTTAGGGAAAAAGACATAGAAATTGATTCAGATGTCGCATTCATTATGGTAAAAATAAATCTACCGACAAAGCATGCTTCAGTGCACTCTCAAATGATCTTGACAATCCTTTCAACAAAATATACAATTACATCAGTTCATGAATATAATTTAGAACTATTTATTCTTTGAGAGCGTGGTTATGTTAGGTGGGAATGCAGTTTAAGTAATAAAAACATTCCGAAACTGTTCTAGCAACAATTAAGAGAATGCCGACACACACAGTAAAAACACAAACGTTTCCTTACAAGCTTTCAGTTCATATATAACATTAGGTGCACCAGAAAGTAATGTATTTTTTTTTTACGTAAAATGCAAAGGAATAAATTTTTATAAACTTTTTAATTAGAAATAACCTGTAGATAAACATAGGATTCATATTTCTTACATTTGGAAGCAAGAATTTTATTGATAATTTTTTAAAAATAATATTTGTTAACTTTGAAGAACCTATGAATGCAGGGCCTAAGCACATGTGCTTAATTAACTCAGTCCTGAAAGTTCCGGTTAAAGGCTCCCATACAATCGAGGAACTTCCCAAAGATTTTGCTCGAGCAATCTAAGGAAATCTGCCTTGACGAATGTCACAATTTGTGCGGCGGTTTCCTTAAAGCCACGTGATCCCGAAAAATCCCGAACGGTTATGTTTGGGAGAATGAAGCTTGCTTGTTTCAAATCAGTTCCAAAGATTATCATGACCGAGATAAAAAGAATGCTGCGTACCAGGGCTTCGAACCGTAATTTTATTCGTTCCGGTTCAACCAAAAGAAAATATATCAGTTCAGTTACGGCTTTCGTTCAATCAAAAATAACGGTTTTTGGTTCAGTTCCGAATGAATAATTGTATTTGTGTATATTCTTATTCGTACTAAAAATATAATTCTATCATCAACTGAATTAAATCTGCCTTCTACAAGGGGTTTCATGAAACTGAAACAAAAAAGTAGTAATGAACGTCAAAACAGAAAATCGAAAAGCAATGCACTGTCCGTTTTGCTAAAGCAGAGCGGCTGAAGAACAAGACGATTGTACACGGAAAGGGGGTGATAGAGTTAAGATGGGTATTTTTTGAAGCTCTTTTGGCTCGCTGTCTTTTTATGATGTTTTCCATTTGTTTTATTTCAGTTCGGAATTTCGGAAACTATTCTACTTATTGCTAGCTCAAATGTAAACAGAGTTTTAAGTATAAAATAATGTTACTAAACTTTAGTTCGCCCCTATTTTGGTCGAATTTTGATTGAAATCCGATCAGACCTGACGCATGCGTAAATGGTAGGAAGGCTCTGAGAAACGAAAAAAGACTGTACATGTAATGATGACAATTATATGGTTGACGTTAAATTAGAAAATATTGATAAGTTTTTTACAGCAACAAAATGATTGAAGATATACTGAACCGAAATAAACGGATATTTTTTTTTAGGTTCAGTTCCGTTTTCTTTCCGACCAAAATAACGGTTTTCTCAGGTTTTCAGTTCAGTTCCGGTTCGTGTCCCTGCTGCGTGCACACACACAAACACACAGACGAAAATTGTCGAAAAATTGAAAGAAGCGGAATCCAACAAAACTGAAGATGACTTTTGAAGATGAAAATCCTCAAGCCGTTTTCCTGGAGGATTTCTTTTAGAAAAACCCTCTCCGTTTGTGGGCAAAAGTTCGGTAGAGGAGGATCCCCGAAAAATTCCTGAAGGCTTTTTCGTTCAATATTTCCTCTATGTGTGTGGCTACCTTTAATCGTAGCCTTCTGTTTTTTAGCCTAACTTCAGATTCGGCTTAAATTGCTGCATGAATGAATACTGTCTTGCTAACTGTGAGTGTCTTATGTGAACAAAAAATTAAACGTTGAAAACACAGTGAAAAAAATCGAATTCCCTCAACAGTACAGGAGCAGGAATTATAAAATGCAGAAACAATTTAGTTTTAAGCGTTAATATATAAATAAATAAATAAAAAGCGACATTTCTACACTGCATTATTATACCGGGTGATTCAAAATAGCTTTACACAGCAATAATCTTAAAACGTGAGTAATCGAAACATACTTTCAATTAGAAAAGTAAGTCAAATTAAGAGTAGGTTTAAGCTATGGCAATTTTTTGCAAGGGCCTACATTAAATATTAAAATAAAAACATCATTTTTATGCGGTTCTCCTTTCTCCTTACTTTTGGAAAAATATTACTTTTTGTATAAGGTAAAGAAATTCCAAAACTTCTGAGTGGAACAGTTTCCGAGGTATCACAAGTGGAAAATTTTAGCATTTGTCGTTGCTAAGATTCTGTCTCAAAAGTGAGAAACATGTAACTACTTTTCAACTGATATAAATTATGTTAGTAGCCTCTCGGCAGTTACATTTGACTTCTGGAAATCCTATTTGAGCTAAAATTCTTTATTTCTTTGCTGCACCTTTTCTAGGATTGTGACGTAATTAGTGGATGACAACCCTGAAATACTAAATTATCGATAATCTCAGAATGCTCTACCAATCAATTCAGATAACCATAAAACTGTTAACGAGTTAAAATGCGTTTAATTGTTATGTTCCAAAGAGATCATTTTTCAACTTTTATCATTTCACCTTTTTTCCCTTAAAATAATAAAAAGAAGAAGTTCCAGAATAAAGCGGGCACTAACACAGCAAGTAAAGTGGTGTAGGTTATTATTTTTAACTTGAAATATCTTGAAAACTGCTTTACTCAGAGGCATGGTATTTTTTAAAATTTACCTGCTTAGACAACCAGCAATATTCCCCCATATATAAATGATAGAAAAGGAAAGAATCACATAAAAATTAAAATTTGTATTTTAATGTGTATACAACCACTTGTAAAACATTTGTTATGCTTGAAAATTACTTTTTAATTGGCTAACTGTTCTAATTCAAAGTATGTTTATATCTCACACTATTTAAGCGATAATCATTCTAACATCTCTTTGAATCGCCCAGTTTACAACTAATGATAGACAAAAATCAATTTTTGTTAGTTTCATTACTTGTGAAAACACAAGCCATCTTTTGACAGTATTTCTAATTATACCAGCAAAATATTTTGCAAATGTAAAACTGATTAGTATTTTACTATAAATTCTAAACTCTGTAGCTTTTAACCATCTCGAAAAAGCTATAGGTACCATAATACTTAAATATTCTTGAATGGCTTATAAAAGGCAACAGTTTTGAAAAAGCCGCCGAGCCACTTAGTAGTATTATACATATTTAAATTCAAATCACGTTTACTATAACGACACCTAACCTCATCGATACTTTTCAATTACTGAGTTCAGTTATGGGGGCACTTGCTGTAGATCCACTCACCTGTAACGTTCCAGTGAGTATGCTACGGGTGGGCGTTTCCGCGAGGAAGTCAATTTATTAAGGCAGTCTTTGTGAGCGGCGCGGAACGAAAAATTTTTAATTTTTAGCGACATAAATCATAAGTTTCTTACTGCTGCGATAAAGATGAAGATGGGGTACGGAAAAATTGCTTCTCGTTGTTCTTGAATGGAGAGCTTTAAACAGTGCAAGCGTTGTTATCTACAGCATATTTCATGTAGGTCAGAGGCAGAGGTTATCAAACTGACTTTTAGCATCTTGTGAATTTTTTAAAAGAGAGAACTGTTTGTCCTGAGCTATTTTGATTTTACTTTATTTGTGGGGTGCCATAAGGATTTGACGATCTAAATAAGTAAATTTATTCAGCAATTGCTGCTTATTAAATTTGCATCCAGGAAATTTTGTTTTATAAAATATCCACTATGTCACTAAATTTTTCATAGTTGAATTTCCCCTAAAACGACGCTACCCTTTTAAATAGTTACCTTATACTGTTATTACTTTTTCCCATGGCTGTCAACTGCGTTTGAATGGCTATTTAAAAAAAAAATATATATAATTGATTTTTTTATCAAAAACGCTAAACAATTCTCTCTTTTTAAAAATTTACAAGATGCTAAAAGACAGTTTAATAAGCTCTGCCTCTGACCTACATGAAATATGCTGTAGATAACAAAGCTTGCCCTGTTTAAAAATGCTCCATTCAAAAACAACGAGAAGTAAGTTTTCTGTACCTCATCTTCATCTTTAAAGTATTAAGATGAGTACATTTACTGAATGTCCACTATGGTACCGTATGTATGCTAAACTGATACGTCATTTAGTCCAGTCATTTGGTAGTTTTACCTGGAAAGTTTTCCGGGAGTTTTGAAAATGGGCAATTTTATAGATTTCGATGTGCTCTTTCCGAATTTCAACTTTGCCCCCTCGTATCTTTGCCGCTCGCGCTGCTATATTCGAAAAAAAGCAGTTTTCCAAAAAAGCAGTTCGTCCAAAAGCAGTTTTTTGGCAATATCTCCTTTCCGACTCATTTCACGAAAAAAAAATTACAAAAAAGGAAACTAGAGAAAATTTCCTACAATTTATGTAATTACCTTTTTTTCGTAAAATCAATAGTTTTGGCGTACGAGCGCCGCAAAGTATAGTTCAGTATGCGTTTTGGCTAAAAAACGTATTCCCACACCACCTTGTGAGGTAGAGTAAGCGGTGTTTTTTTTTCCGTGATATCCCCAGTAGGTCTAATCCACGTGCATTTAACTCAGGGATGGGCGAACTACGGCCCGAGGGCCAAATCCGGCCCGCCGGAAGGTTTTATCCGGCCCGCAGATAGAATTTTGCAGGATGTTTACTTTCATGAAGTAAAACTATTTAAATTTTCTGGTGAATGCTACAAATATTAGAAAATAAGTTAAACATAAAAAATAAAATGCCTTTGTGATACAAAACAATTCAATATGATCTATTTCCGTATTACACTACATAATTAGTTACGGTTAAAAACTTGCCTTTTGCCGTAAAATTAAAATTTTCTATCTCAAATCAGTAAAATGCTGTTGTGCGTGAGTAAATTTAGCAGAAATTTTAAATAGTTTTACTTTATGAGAGTTAAATTGTGATGACGTCATTCTTGAAGGCCTACTGATGACGTGAAAGCTTGGGGACGTACCAGTTGTTAGGCTTTCTATATCTAGGAGGTGTTGGATATATGCACGAATTGCAATGGTACCTGTGATAACTCGCAAGTTCCATTACAAGATAGTGATGAAGAGGAAGAATCGGAGACTATTTTCGAGCAAACGTATGATGAAATCGAGAACGAAGAAGATTGCGATTAAACTGATAATCCCATCGCGGCTGATGTGGAAGAAATTTCGGGCTGTGACATTTCGATCGGTACTAGAGACAATGAACTTGCAACTCCTGGTCCATCAAGAACAACGAAGCGAAGGAGAATGCGCTAAATTTCGGATTAGTTAAATTAGGGTTGGGCAAACTTTTTCGGTCGCGGTCCAAAAATCGAAAAAAAAAGTTTGTCGGGCCAAGATAAATTTTTCTAAAATTTTAAAAACAATATACAAGTATTACAATTTAAATATGATAATGAGATGAATGAAATTGCTATTTCATTTTTAAAAGTTCCTTAAATTGAGGTTCGAAGTGAGATGTACTCATTCTAAGGAATGAGGCTAAATGCTCATCTGCCAGTCTACTTCTGAAAGAATTCTTTCTAAGGTTCATAGTTGAAAACACTTGTTCACATATATAAGATGAAGCAAACATAGCACTGATTTTCTGGGCGTGAGATATTAAATTTGGGAAACGATGATGATTTTCGAAACTCTAACTTTGGCATATTTAGAATCAACTGCTTGAGATGATCGTTAGATTGCAATTCAATTAATTCAAGCTGCAAATCTGACCTCACTGCTTCAGAATTTACGTTCAAAGGCAAAAATATGCAATTATGTTTGAATGGCACTGAAATCTTGAAATCTGAGTTCGAACTCAAAATGCAATTTTTTCAGGCCATCTTCATAATTCTTAAGCTTCTATTCATTTATTGAGAGTATTGAATTTAACCTCGAGGAATGACACAAGTCGTTCTTAGCTAACTACCCAGCAAACAGATTAGATTTTAGTTTAAAAGCTTTGAGATGGGCCCAGATATCGTCGATAAATTGATTTTTCGCTTGCATCTTGACATTCAAGTTGCTCATATGACAAAGAAGATCTGTGAAAAATGCAAAGTCCGACAGCCATTCTGTATCTTCTTACATTTCGCACTCCGCAGAACATTGTCTCACATGGAAGAACGACACAATGTCGTCTTTCAGCTACCAAACTCGCTCAAAAACACATCCTGCAAAATTCTATCTGCGGGCTGGATAAAACCTTCCGGCGGGCCGTAGTTTGCCCATTCCTGAGCTAAATGCACGTGGATTAGGCCTACTGGGGATACCACGTGGGAAAAAAAAAAACGCCACTTACTCTACCTCACAAGTTGGTGTGGAAATACATTTTTTGGCCAAAACGCATACTGAACTACACTTTGCGGCGCTTGTACGCCAAAACTATTGATTTTGCGAAAAAAAGGTAATTGCATAAATAGTAGGAAATTTTCTCTAGTTTCCCTTTTTGTAATTGTTCTTTTCATGAAATGAGTCGGAAAGGAGATATTGCCAAAAAACTGCTTTTGAGCGCCATTTTCCGAATATAGCGGCGCGAGCGGCAAAGATACGAGGGGGCAAAGTTGAAATTCGGAAAGAGCACATCGAAATCTATAATATTGCCCACTTTCAAAACTCCCGGAAAATCATCCATCTAACCCCCTTTTCTTTGACCAAATGACTGGAGTAATTAGGATTAAAGTTAAATGTCTTTATAAAGCCTTACTGAGCTTAATAATAATAAGATAAAAGTCAAGTTTAAGTAGATAGAATAAAGGAAATAAGTAAGCCCCAAATGAAGTGATTTGTATGCACTCTGTTACCAAGCGTTTAACTTGTGTTACAGTGATAATTTTTATTACGTGGACTAATTTTCATTATTACTATTTCTGTTGAAAAGGGGATAACTTAAGGGTGATCCCATATTAATTAGGTCATATTTTGATGAAATTATCATTATGAAAATAGGAAAAACCATGTTTTTAAACCATTGCCTAAAGGGCGTTAGCATCTACGTTGGTAGTAATACGTAAAAAGTCGGAAAGTTTAGCCATGTTTGGCAATTTATTGCCAAGTTCGGGTCCAAAAAATAAGTTCCCAAAACTGAAGCCAGTCGGGGGCTATCTCCTATATTGGGGAGAAATCACCAAACCCGACTATTTTACAATGGGGATGATTTTTCTTTATGATAAGGCAATTAAATCGGTTTTCTTTATTTCATATCATTTTTTTTGTTCTTATCCTCAACAAATAAACAGCAAGTATATATAAAAATGCCATGAAAAAAAGATTAATTATGCTTGTTTTTTCCTTGACCAAAAATAAAATCAAGATTGAAATGAAAATGTTTTCTAGCTAATGCCTTTTATAATCACTTGTAGTCCGTGACAGAAATGCGACCGTACAAATTTTCTTACTTGGAAAGCAAATTGCTTTTCTTTATTGGACAACTTGTAGAATGAGATAAATACACTAGGCAAAGAGTATAAGAGTTCCCGCTGAGTTGGAAGTTGATTGAACAAGGTGTTTCTCTTTAACCTCTCTGGCCATAATACAAGAAATCTGTCGGTGAGGATCTGATGCTTCAAACTTCATTTAATAAACAAGGATTATTAGACATCGCCTCACATGTCTGTAAATTGAGGAATTGTGTTGAAAGCTGAATGCATTAGAAGGGGAAAACGATATCACACTTTTAAAAAAGTGCCTTCTCCATTTCGACTCTGAAATAGGTTTTAAAGAGAATAATTCGTATTGTAAGACGTCCGAATGGCGATGCTTTTGAAATATCAGGCGACGAATATCGAAAACAATGCATTGAAATACACTCTATAACAAAAAAATCGAAGCCCCAAGAAGGAGTCGCACGATTGTAATGACATTTCGTATGCAAAGACATTTGGACCGAACGTGCAAATGATTAAAGTCTGAAGCCCAATGAATGAATAGCGGAAGAGCTAGCGCATCGGAACTGCACATTCAGCAGGTGCATAAGGAGCGATTCTCAATCTGGTGGTTAAAATTACTGTTTCATTTCGACTGCGATATCTTACGTCGGCTGCAACAATGCCTCGCCGAAGGATTCGTGCGCGTTACGAACAGATGTCGGAGTTTGAAAGAGGTCGTGAGATCGGACTGAAAGAGACTGGTTGGACGAATTGAAGAATCGCTCGACATCTGCGTTGAAGAGATGAGGCTATTAGACGATGCTGGCAAGAGAGGGTCAACAACGGTAGATATGAGCGTCAAAATGGCAGCGGTCGACCGAAGGCCACAACAGAACGGGAGGCTAGAGCGATTGTCAGAGCAGCTGTCACAGCACCGGATTCGTCGCTATCAACTATCCACCGTGTGATCCGCACACATGTATCGAACATGACCCTCCACAGACGATTGAGAGAGCAGAATTTTACGCTCGCGCCGACCGTTACGCCTGTTGCCTCTCACGCCTGTACACCGTCAAATCCGATTACTGTGGTGCCAGGCTCGATCAACGTGGAACTGCGCTGACAGGGCACGTATAGTCTTTAGTGACGAGTCCCGTTTTCAACTGTGTCCTGACGACAACCGCAGACGTGTCTGGAGGAGCAGAGGGGAAATCCTGCCCTGAATATTGCACGCCACACAGGTCCACAACAAGGTGCTATGATCTGGGATACCATCTCTTGATAGCCGGACCCCCTTTGATAGTCATTTCTCGCACATTGACAGCACAACGGTACGTTGACGACATCCTACGACCGGTTGCGTTACCGTTCCTTTTGCGTCACCCAGGACTTACTTTTCAACACGATAATGCCCGGCCGCATACGACAGGTGTTGCTATGAATTATCTTCAGGCTTTCCCTGTACTTCCATGGCCTTCCATGGCTAGGTCGCCTGATCTCTCTCCCATAGAGCACATTTGGGACGTTATGGGAAGGCGATGTAACCATCTCAAAATGTTGCCAATTGAGCCCAACAGTTGGAGACAATTTGGCAAGAAATACCGCGGGACACCATCCGGAAACTTTATCAGTCTGTGCCGGGTGGCAACTTGCATCGAGGGCACAGGTGGACCAACTTCTTATTGACTTCCTCCCTTTGTAATGGTCAAACTCTACAATAAATCATTCAATTGTTCGGAAATTTTAATCGTTTTTTTTTTAATTTTTTTAATAGGTTGCTCTTTACATCTACCAATTTTTATCGCAATCGGACAAAAATTCCTTCGTCGTTTTTTTTTTTCTTTCTTTCTTTTAATTCATTTTTTGTTGTTGTTGTTGTTATAGAGTGTAGTTTGATACACCGAAGCTGAATAAGATATTCTGCAGTTCTTCGGGGTTTGAACCTTAATTGAAATTTTAGTCAATACATAAGCAATTTTTATTTGCATTGATTCTGAAGATTAGTTAAAGGCAGAAAAATTGTAGCCCTGCATACCCCGCTACCTTTTCAAACTCCGAAGGGCAGCATATTCCCTCCGAATTTTTTTTTTCTCTGGCTATGGGCTTGTCTAACTGTCCGGGGTCTGGGCTAGTTTTCGCCAAATGTAACGTTAATACGCATTAGATTCCCTTAAATAGTCTTACGTACAAGACGTCCTCCCCCTCCCTTATGGAGATAACCCTCATGTAGTTTTAATTTAACCAAAGAATTCAAAATCGATTATTTATTTTTCTGTAGTCACTTCTAGCTAATCAGCACAGTAAAAGTGCAAAATAGAATAAACGCCTATGTATAAATAAATGTTAGTATTAATCGACCTGTTCAATCGGAAAAAAAAGTTTATCGCAAATTTGGAAATTATCGGAAAAAAAATTTGTCACGAACAGTGTTGGCCTGTTATTTTCACATTTGCCTTGCAAATTAGCTTTATATTTTAAACTGGATAATTTAGTACATGGAATAGAACATTAACAACAGAACACAGAAAACTAGAAAAATTTCTCAAAAATGCACAGGTTTTTTTTCTTTCTTTTTTGAAATTATACCGTAAGCTTTTGTTTATCGAACTCCAATTTAATGTCAAACAAGAACAAAAACAGATATACAAAAACTAAACTACTAAGCAACATTTAACCTATACAAACTTCGAATTAGTTACATTTAAAATAGCATATTTAAGAATTCACTTCAGCTCTTTTAAGGCATAAAATGAGTGCTTTTTCTGTTCTAATAGAGACTAAATTCATTGTATCTTTCGAAATAAATGTGAGGTTTGATGCTTAAAACTAACGTAAATCTCGAACATTCTGATGATTATTCATTCATATGACAATATGAATAGTCTTGAAAGAAAAATGAGAAAGAAAAAAAATATATACAGATACCCTTAAAATCCAAAGAGGAGAGAGAGTATTTCTTATATATTTTTGTTCTATTTTACTTAACATTCTGAACAGAACAGCTTATATAAACAGGATTTAAAGGGAGTTTCGCAGGAAAAACTGATATTGAGTCTAAATTCGTTGAAAAAAAAAAACTATGACATAGTAAATCGCTCGTATAGCATGGGTTCATATCAGACGGTTTAGTATAACAAGGCGTAAAAATTGTGATCGTGTCCATGTAATATGCTAGAAGAGGCTCGTATAACACAGTATTACAAGCGTAAGAAAGATAATTCGATTTCATTGCTCTTAAGCTCCATTAATATAACTTCTGACTGAGAACACCAAATGCTATTGTGCTTCTAAAATTTTGGTTTCCGCATATTTAGAGGGGATCGTCCCAGTTTTATAGGCTTGACAAAACTGTGATTTAAAGGTCGAAAATAAATACTGATAAATATTTATACATTTCTTGTGGGAAACATTTATTATTTAACAGCCAAAAAAACTGTTGTCGTATAATGTCTTAGGCCTCCCAGACAGCACAGTAAATTTGCATCAAACTTGCAGTAAGCTTGATTTATCAAGTCAATAAACTTGAATTAAGCTTGAAAATTTCAAGCGTGTAAGCTTAATGCAAGCTTGAATCAAGTGTTCAAGTTTACACTTGCCCAAGTTGTATTAAGCTTGACATAGCAAGCTCGAATCAAGCTTGACATAGCAAACTTAATTCAAACTTACTAAGCTCTAAAAAGTTTTCCTAAATACATGGGGCACCAGTCGGCGAACTCACCCCTTATATTTTATTTTTCCACTCATTTTCCCCCTCTACGCTGAAACCTCAAGTTAATTTAATCTGTTTCCGTTTAGCGTCCGCGACTGGGATCGATCTCAGGACCTAAGGTGTGGGAAGCAAGCGTCCTAACCACCATGCCAATCTGACTCGAGGTGACATGACTAAAGTTTGAAGTAACTGTTATGGTTGTCACGCCATTTTTTGACGAGATTGATTCGTATTGCCCGATGCCGACTGCATCTTTTATTTTTCCATGGAATGAATCAAAGTTAAAATAATATTATGTGTGATTTATAGACTCTACTAATAGGGAAATAAGCATAATATAAACTTAAAAGCAGCACACGTTTTAAAACTTTCAATATCGCAACACTCGTGTTGGGCAATATTGGCCAAAATCGAGACAAACGACTGATTTTGAAATCAATTTTGTAGTATATTTGTATTTTATTTTGAAGAATTTTAATATTTGGAAATACGTGGAATCTTTCTTTTTTTAAATTCTATGGTCAAGTACATTTATGACTGATGATAAATTATTTGTTATGTGGATGTGGCTTTCCAAATCAAGCAGTAATCAAGTTGTATTCAAGCTTGACAGTTCAAATGACTTAAATTCGGCGGGAAAATACTTGCTGACACATTTTTTTGTAATCTCCAAGCTTGCTGCAAGCTTAAAATGAACTGTCAAGCTTATATTAATACGTCAAATTCAAAGAAATGCCAAGCTTTATTTAAGCTTATGTGCTGTCTGGGCTGTTAAAGAAAGTTATTAAAATTGCTGTAACAAGTAAATTAATCTCTTTGGTATGTGAAAGGCTCATGCATTTGTGTAATTTATGTGACTCCTACAGCATGGATTCATTCAACAAGGGATGCATCTACTATGTTAAGAGGGTTCTACTATACTTTTAAACTGGGCATTAAATGCGGAAGCAAAACCCTTTTAGTTTCTCTAATTTCTATTTCGAATTTCATATCTCAAACCGGAATTCCCTTAATAAGCATTTAATACAGTGTCAGTTAATGTTGATCTCGTTTTGATAAATATCCCATAATACAGTACGGTAACCGGTTTAGGCCCGGATATTGAAGAGTGCTTGCGGTGGTCGATGTATTAGTATGTGGAAACTATATCATTGTAATTTATCCGTCTGAGACTTGAATAGCTAATGTTAACCTGTTTCATCATCAGTGAATATACAAGTAGAGCCGTGTGTATAATCAAACGAAAAATAAAAACTTCATTGTATACGGGGTTTCATTGTTCACCTCTACAATCGTGTAGACACGGGCGCGAGAGTATTAATCGCACAGCTAGTATGAAAGGGAATCAATCATGCGAACAACAGCCTTTATTTTATAGCAGTTAGAACTGAGAAACATGTTCTACGTCACGCTGTTCTAAGTAATAAAAACAAAGAAAACGGTTCTTTCTAAAGCAAGCCCTTCAACAGACAGTTACTTAGCATGATGCTGTTTGTCACTTTGGTACTGATGGATGGGTTTATCTATAGACATTATAATAAAATGTTTTCTTATAAAATAAAAAACCAATGAGAAATCAAAACTACTACGATATAGAAATTCTGCTGAAATAAAATGTTAATATTACGTTGTTTTCTTTGAGTTTAAAAATACGACGTTTGTTGTATATATAGCATAATAATAAGATATACGATATAGCTAATTTTTTAATGGGAACAAATTTTAAACTCTAATACAGCTGCAGGCATATACAGAATTAGATAAAATCTTTTAAAAAATGATTTTAAAGAAAAAATATGCCATAAGAAGGGTACTTGACCCTTTGAGGCGCAACCCTTTCCCAATACTGAAAAAAGGGCAGCTGTTGCCATCGCTCGACTTAACTACCATCAAGATGGCGGACGATCGAAACGTTCATCGCGTGCCACAGATCTAGAGACCCTTTTCTGACGCAGCTGTCTGTGCTGCACAGCCAGCTCTCGTTTCGATCGTCCGCCATCTTGCTGGTAGTTAAGTCGAGCGATGGCAACGGCAGCCCTTTTTTTCAGCATTGGGCAATGTATCCAGCTGTTCTCGCATTCTTCCATTTTTCAGCAGATGTCAGTGCTGTTAAAAATAATCGTGACAATTTTTTTTACGGGAAATGACTTGCTAAAAAGTAAAGGATTCTCGTGGAGCTATGTCACCCGCAACTAGTTTTATAGAAATCCAATCTATTCTTCGTGACTGGCAACAGTGAAAACGTCCGAGTTTGGTGTTCCTAGAGCAGGAACACTGCGCGTTAAAGGGTTAAAACGGTAGGAACATAAAAATACATTTATTAAATATTCATAGAAAGAAATGAGGAATGCGTATCAGAATTTGAAGAATGCTTCTACTATCATTTCGCTATCAAGACGAGTTTGCACTTATCCCCCCCCCCCCGTTTGCAATTTGAGATAAACTTGGCAAGTTCAGAATTATTAGTGAAGAACATATTAGTGATTTTGAATGTTAAGTACAAGAATCGTGTACCATAATATTTCCACGCATTTTTTTTTTTTTCTAAAAGTTTCTTAACTGGCAGAGGCTTTTGTTTAGTATAGTGTCTAGTACTGATTGTAAGTGAAGAGATATCCTAAAAATTTTCAAGTGTCTGGCATAGTTAGTCTTACTTAAGTACCAAATCATGCTATTTTTCTTAAAATATTGTCTTAGTAAAATGGAACAAGATGTTCATGAAAAATTATTTGGCTTGATAGTACCAATTCGATAATTTAATGCAAAGATCCTGCTATGATTTCTAAAAAGGTGATTTTAAATATTTAATATACTAAAATATCTTTTTAAAGCCATGCACTACACAGAATCTAAAAGGTATAATTGCGGCAGAATTTTTCACACATTGCACATGAAATTATCGCTTCAAGATGGTGTATTCTTCAAAATAATTTCTAAAGTAAAAGATCCGTATCCGAATCCAAAGGTTTGTCAACAAGTGCTCATGTTTTTACATCCACATCCAAGGATATAAGAAACAAATGATTCGTTTTTATGTACGTATCCATGGATATACAGACAAGTTAACTAGTCCCCTATATATGCCAATAGCCGTTTCTTTAGCAAAGGAAAAATCAGAAACAGGAAAAGAATACATACATTTAATACATTACAGTACACCATTTAATGAAAAATTGTAAAATCATCTGACAGTTCTTCAATGGACTTTCGCGCTTTCGGTTTAATACAAAGGAGCTTTAGGAAAACACCATCCAAGAAAACTGAACCGACTTCGGAAAACAACCCAAGAGGAGTGCGATGAATTTGGCATGACAATACTAAGAAAGGGTTTGTTTTCATAAGAAGTTCGAGCTATAGCTAATGGTAGGAATAATGGATGCGAGATAGAAGCAAAGCGTCGGGTAAACGGGTTGCATATTTCATTTATGCAGAAAAGTGAGATATTAGCATTGTTTCTATGAAGTGAGAAGGATCTTCAGTAAACTTGGAACCTGTCATTATATGCTGCATGGCTTATCGCTGAAGGCGTGCAAGCAGCCTAATGCTATCGATTAATAGGACTCTAAAAAATAAATTTTTAACTCAAATGAAAAACTTTATGAACATAGGAAGGTGATTCATAAGATAAATTTTAAAGAATTTGTGATTAGTCTGGCAGATACGGAATTAAATTATAGCAGTTTACGTGCAACAACCTCATTGGTAAAACTACTGTCTGTTCAAGGTATCATCCCTCTTAAAGAGTGATTACAGTTTTTCTGCATATCGCATCTTCATTAGTATTTTAAATAAGAACTTCAACTGATCACTAAATAAATTTTGTACGTCATTTATTTGAAGAAATATATGATCACTTGCTTGCATAATTGCTAAATCCAGTCAATGGTAGATGTTCTCTTCTACCAAGACTTGGGGGGCCAAAGCCAATTTCCCTTGCTTTCATTTGGAACTATACAAGGTTGACTCGTCTATCCGTTCTTTTATTTATTTCTTTATTTTAATGGAGAAAATTTTTTTAAATCTAAAAAATGGTATTCAACTAACTATGCAATAGGCTTCAATGCGTTTCAAAATGTGCAGTTTTGATATGTAATATGTATCTATCTAGCAGCAAACCGTACACTATTGAGAATGAACGGCTATCTTCAAATAAGGATGGATCAATCATTGATCCACTCTCTTAAAAATTTAGAGTGACATTGTCACTCTTACAAAAAGTCACCGGCAAATGATCCCAGATAGAGTGAGATAAGAGTGAGAAAACTGCATTATGACTCTTCATCGATAGGATTCTGTCACCCTAACTGCAAGAGTGAGACAATGTCACTCTTAGAGTAAGGGTGAAGGCGCTATCTGCTCACTCTAGCGAGAGAGTCACCACATTTCCCATGATGCGTTCACTTCAGCAGGAGTGAGTGCGTTGCTTCCACACCCAAACGACGCCATATTGGAATTGGACTGCAGTTGCGAAGTACCAACTGCATACAAGTAATGGAATACTTTTAGCTAACACAAGTAAGTAAAACCTTATAACTTTTCAATTATTGTAAATGTTATTTAAAATTTGATAATTCACAACATATAAGATACATTGATTCAGTGTCGGATCCATTAGGACTCCAGCTCTTCCGACAGACATTGCTTTGGTTAGGGTTAACATTTTGCTTTACTATACATTTTGTTTTTAAGACTTAAACAAGCCTGCTTCTTTTAATTTTATACCCTTCCGAGAAATTGATCTTTGGATCCGTCTCTATACTTGATCGTAGTATGTTATTTATGCTTATATAGCTGAAATCTTGCATTCGTTTTTTGTTTCTGTATATATTTGAGCATGTTTTGATGCGTGTTTGTAAATCGGTGGTGCAGTCAGGATTTTATTTCGGGGGTGGAGAGGGCTCTAACCTGTGTATCAAATTGTAAGCAAGCTGTTTCAACTGTAGCCTCAGTATCAAATTTTAAACTAAGTAAAGGGTCAGATTTTTAGGAAGGATACGCGCCTGTTGCAAATAGTATAAACAAAATTTTAAATCAAAAGCAGAAAATAATGATCAATTATATATTGTATGCAATTTATATTGAAATAAATTATAAACGTGGGAAAAAAATATTTTGTGATTAAATTTCAATATGTCTATGTGCATCATTTTATCTTATTGCCCATTCTAGCACAGATTCACGCTTAGAATATACATATATACGTTGTTAGATCAAAATAACCGCTCTGTTGTTGTGGTGTAATATTTCCCTCTCCACTTTTTACACATACACAAACCTCTCTCTCATATGGTAAAGTGGATAATTTACGATCGAACACCCCAGATGGCCTCAGGAAAGTCCACTTTTAAATCAGGGAAACCAGCTGAAAGTAGCAGGTGATTCAGAATGTGTGAGCTTTCATTAGTAGTACGAAAAACACAAGGGATATTTCTGCTGGTAAACTGATTCAACGCGGAAAAAAAGTTATTGTTTTTGGTGTTAAATGCGAGATTTTTGGAATTGAAAAGTTTGTATACTGTTTAAGGATAATTCAATAGTATAGTAACGGATAAGTTTAATATTACTGGTAATAAAGGTAAGTGTTACAATATTAAATTTAGTAATACAGTATTAATTTTAGAGCCTTGCAGATTTTGGTATGGTAGATTTTATGTCTTCTGTTGTGTATCAATATTGGTAAATAAAATTCTCAAATTGGTAAAACTTACCTTTTAGCCTAGATACCAATTCAAAATAATGCTAATTTTTTTCTATTGAATTTAATTAACATATGAAATATATCCACAATATTGGCTATATACTGGAAATGTTTCTGAAGTAATTCCATTACTGATAAAGTTTTTAATAGTAGCAAGTTAGTAGTTAGCCCAAATATCTTTACAATGTGTTCACAATATTAAGTAAAAATTCGAAATATTTATAATGTATTCTTAATATTGACAAGTAATTTTTATAAATATTTTTATACCATTTTATTATTTTTCTAATGCTAATATACTCAATCCTTCACATTGCTATTATATTGGAAATAAAAACTAATATTGGTAAAAATTAGCAGCATTTATCCATTATATTGTCCATGTTAATGAATTAAATTAAATATATTTAAAATGTATCCACACAGTATTGTGTGTATATTATAAATTTCCCTCATATTGTACTAACAAATATTTTTAATGTGTCAGCATCTTAATATCACAGTAATGGTGAATTAAGACTGTTTATCTACTGTACATTATTTCAAAATTTAAAATCTGATAAATAATTTTAGGTGCATTTATGTACAAATTGCTGAAAAATATATTTTAATAATTAAGTCAAATACTACTGAAAATCCTGTGATGATAAGACCATGATTATCACAGGAGCAAGGAGGGCACATGCCCCAGACACCCCATTTTAAGGGGTCCTTAAATTTTTTCAGAATATGAATTTAGTTTATTAAATTTTCATTCTAAGATACTAAATGCCTGGTTTTTTTTTTCTAAAAGTTGGATGTGTGTGTGGCAAAATAGATCCCAAATGGATGAGCCGATTTTAATGTAGTTTGTTTTATTTTAAAGATGGTATAATCAGAACGGTTCTTCATTGTATTTGATAATATTCACTTCATCTATTCCCCTTAAATAAAGCTTACTTTACACTTGTTCAGTCTAAGACAATTCAAATAATATTGTTGACATTCAATTAATTTTGAATGCTGAATTATTTCTGTAATGTTATGGAAAAAGCCATGCTTTGAGTTGCATTTTTTTAAGACTTCATTTTTAATAAAGGTTATTTCACATATTGCATAGGAAATGTTCATAAACTTAAAATTTATCTAGCATATTTCATTTTAAATTCATTTAATCAGAACATATCTTTGCAGATTGAAAAAACATACTTAAGTGGGGGGGGGGGTGGAGTGAGTTTGGCTTAGGGACGTATCTAAACCTTAAAAATTTCAAGCTGAACTTTCAAAATTACCCACGAATATGTAATTTTCTCCATTTCTTATGTTTACTTATTTCGAGGGTGGCTGAAGCCCCACCAGTCACCCTCTGGCAAAGGACGTACCCAGGAAGGGGGGTGGGGGTCTGTAACACCTCCGAAATTTCAGTTTTTATTAACAAAGCAATAATTGTGAAGTCTTTTTGTGAAAATTTCTGCCTTTTTCATCGTTTGGACCCCCTCCGAAATTTTTGGACCCTCCCAGAATTTTTTTTGGGGTATGTCCCTGCCCCTGCTCTCCTCTCCTAGGGGGGGATAAAGTTCCCTACCTTGAGCCCCCCCTTATGGGTGCCCATATCATTAATGTTATATTTTTCAAGTATTTAATATTATTCTGTGGTTTTCTGAACTTGCAGGTAGCAGAACAGATTTCATTATTTATTGACATTGTTGAGAAAGCAGACAGCATGGATTTCACAGTTTGGGTCTTCTACTGGGTATCATTAAGGGTAAATAAATTTATGATATTGGTAAAATTTACTTAAAAATTCAAAATAATTTTAATCCTTTTTCTACTGAATTTAAATGAAATGTATCTGCAATATTGCCTATATTTTGGAAGTAGTTCTGAAGTAGTTCCATTACCAATAAACTTTCAAATAGCACCTCACAGGATTGTAAAACATTGAAAACCCAAACCAGTATTTTTACATAGCAGCAAGTTAATATTTAGCCCAAATGTATTTAAAATGTATCCACAATATTAGGTAAACATTGGTAATATTTCTAATGTATTCCTAATATTGACAAGTAATTAATTTTATAGTATTTTTATTTTTTCATGTTCATATACTTAATTATTCAATATTATCATTAAATTGGAAATAAATACTAATGTAAATTGTAGCAAATTAATATTTACCCATTATATTGTCAATCTTAATGAATTTAAATTAAATTTATTTAAAATGTATCCACAATATTGGGTGTATATTTCAAATATTCCTCATATATATTGCACAAGTATATATTTTTGATATGTTAGCATCTTAATATATTATTACTTGCGAATTATCACTGTTTATCTGTTACACATTATTTTTGCATTTAAAATCTGAAATAATTTTAAATGCATTCATATACAAATTTCTGAAAAATATATCTTAATAAATAAGTCAAATATTACTGAAAAATATATCTTAATAAATAAGTCAAATATTACTGAAAAATTTAATGTAATATGATTGTTCCCTGATTATCATGGGCAAGCGGGTAAATACTGTGGAAAATACAGAAAGACAATTGTCAGAGTCGGTGAAGAAACAAAATGTAAGGGGGGCCCCATTTAGACCCATACTTCTGACTCAAGCGACTTTATGTCGTAATTGCTGCCTGGATTTGAGATTGGGGGGGAGAGGGGAATGAAGCCCTATAGCCACTCATCCCATTACCCCTCGATCTACCACAGAATCATTTGTTCTTGTGATAATGTTTAAATGTAAATTTTAACTGAAGACTCCTACCTTGGGTGGTCATTAGTTAAATATATATAAATTGATAATAAATGAATATTCATATAAATTGGTTGCTTTAGAAAACGAAACTTTTAGAATGTTTTTTATGTACTGAATACTCATTTTCTTGAAATATAGGAGAGTTAATAACAGCGATGACTGGGTGATTTTTCAAGAACCTTTGATAAGGGTGAATACTACTTTGGATGTCTTTAGATATAAGTATGTATTTATTTTTAATTATTTACTGTTTCAGTGTATTTTTAAATTTGGGAGTTAATTTTATATTCATATCATATGTTATAAATGTTCCTTATACACATGTCTGTGTGAATTTTATATTATTATTATTATTATTTGCATTGCAAAGCATCCCATTTTAGAAGAATGTATATCTTAAGCACTGAATCAGATGGGTAGTAGATTTCTCACAAAAATTGTGTTTCATTAAGTGTCTCACTGAGTAGAAACAAAATGTTTCAATCAAGTTATTATTTTTTTTTTACAAGAAATAATGCAATTTCTGAACAGGTTTTAAAAGAATTCAACTATGTCAGAAATTTGAAAATTCAGAATTTCTCTTCACAAGCTGTATTTATGGCAATACAAATGGTTAATTTATAGAAGTGAAATACTCAGAGAAAAATTTATAACATATTGTATTGTCCAAAATAGAGGGAGAATTAGCCATCAGATACAGTTTCCACTTTCGTGAATTTCTCCCTAAAAATGGGATAAGACCTGCAGTTTTGTTGTTCTATAAAAGTTCATCATGCTGTCTATGAAGAAGCATTCTGAATTATACCGAGTTTTTGAGAAGCCTGTCTTTAAAGCTTGCAGAGCCAAGTGATGAATAAAATATGTTACAAGAAAAACTGATTGATTTTGGCTGTTTATCACTTTATTATCTTTTTATTTTCTAGTACTCTGAACTGGTCCTGTGGAAAACCATTGAATTTTTGTCAGTGGCATGCTGTAAAAGAGAAGAAACTATTGGCATTATAAGTGGTATTCATATTTTTGTTTTATTTGTTTATTTATTCTTTAAATGTTCTTAATTACTAGTTCAAAGTCTGCATACTTTTGATCTCTGCGGTCTAATTTTTTCAAAGCTTGTATCGCATAATTTCATAATTGTCAATAACTTTTTTTTTTTTTTTTTTTGAGATGTTTACTTTTTTGTTTAGTTTATTGTTTTCTTATTTTCCAAATTGATTTATATGTTTTTTTTTTAGTTTTTTTCCCCTAAAGTGATGTTACTTTGGGGCAGTTAGTGACTATGTATTAAATTTTATAAATTTCATGTAAATTGAGAAAGTTATTAGGGCTGTTCTTAAAAGAAAAAAAAGTATAACTTTTGGTAAAGTTACATCAATGAGTAAAACAATAAATATTTATACAGTAAAATTCAATGTGGTATTCTTTATTAAAGCATTTGACCCAGGCAACTCTTTAGTATATCATTTTATGTTATGCTATATTCTGTCATTTATTTAATCTCTATTATATGTAAATTTTTTATGTCAAGTTGCATATTTGACACCAAGTTAATAAATTGCTTGCAAAATCAAGTCTTATTTGCAACATTTTATGAAGTAACAATGAAATAAAGTATAAAAATCAATTTTTAGTCCCTTCAGATTAATTTTTTTACTCTGCACCCTCACTACCTTTTAAAAATATGTTGTAAGTAAAACCTTGAAACTCCTGTAACTTTTATTATTATTATTATTATTATTATTAATGTTGTCACTGCTGTTGTTGTTTAAAATGTAAACTGTAAAATGCTACTTTCAGAGATGAGATTTAAGAATTTAGTTTAATATTCAGACCTTTTTCAATGTTTATAAAGAATTCAGTTTTTTCATTTTTTTCAAAAATTTTCTGATTTTTCAGTAAGGCAAAATTGTATATAAGTAAGATAGATTTAGTATCAATAAAAATTAAAATATTTATTGCTCTTGAAATTCATAAGTATAATTGCTCAAAAGTTGTTTGGACATTCTTTCAGACTTTTTTTCCTTTTTTGTTAATCTCATATCTGTACTTTGGTACAAACCAAATCGAAAACTAGCCTACCAGTTTTGACACCATATTACATGTACCACCATTAGTGGTAAAAACAGATGAAATATATTATTTTTTAATTTTACTAATACAATATATAAATGTAAACTTTACTTCCTTAGTAAATTCAGATTTTTTAAGCCTGCAGTATTAATAAAGTGCAATAACCTTGTCAGTGTTCACATGTTGTCATATGTATATTTGAATATTACTCAAAAATATCTTTAGTCTAGTTTTTAACTGACTTCAAGAAGATCTAGGTTATTAATTGGGGTCAGTACTCAGAGGTGTAGCAAGAATTTTCAGTGCCCGAGAACAAATTTGCATCACTTCCTGTTTACCAAAATGCACTGGAAAAAGTTTTATATACAAATTGGTGCCTTTTGGATCCTATGCCCTGGGACAAATGTCCCCCTCTAGCTACACTTCTGAGCATTGAATCCTTGTAATTTACCAGACTGGATATGAAAAGTATTTTCAAACTTCCGTTTAATTATTTATTTCTTTTGTTTATCTTCCACATATAGATGTGATCTTTGCTAAGAATGTTGTTATTTGATGATATTTTACTTGCTGTGCATGAAAAGTTTTTATTGCAAAGTTATCACTTTATTTTTTACTCAATTTTTGATGTACCTAAAATATATTACAAGTCCTGAATATTTTCTATTTTTTAATTGATTGTAATAATTTGCAAATTTAACTCACCAATAGTAAGTAATGCGTTTAATATTTATTTTGTCACTATTAGTTTGATGTTTGTTATTACGCACAGGTTACTGTGATTCAGGGATAATTTTATTCCAAATTGCTTTGATATGGGATTTTCGCTTCAATACTGTCCCCAATTATTCTTTTTTGTGTTACCTCAGAGGATTTACCTCACAGAATAAAATTTTGTGAAGTAAATCCTACAATGTGTTCCTTACTTTTAATAAAGTATTTTGTGCTCTCAATCACTTTGCATATCAGTATATTCTAATATTAATAGAACATAGAGAACAGATTATTTTATAAAACAGTACAAGCATTTCTTATCTGTAAAATTAAAGTTTTTTTTCTTTTATTTTTTGCAGGTAAAAAAATAGATTTTTTTTTTTTTTTTTTTTTTTTTTTTGAGCTGCTATATTTAGGTTTTATTGCAGTTTTTTTTCCATTTGCTTTTATGTTCAGTGGCAAAATTAAAATGTAAAAGGCAGCTTAAATTCTACATCTTTATTTTATTCATTTATTCATAATTTGTACAATTTTAACAGTAGGAACCCTGTTTCCCTTCCCTCTCTTACTCAGAAGGTTACAGTATATGTAAATGTTTCTTGAAAGTATTTATTATTACCATACATAAATATGGTAATATGAAAAATGGTAATAAGAAAGTATTTATTATTACCATTTTTCGGTATGCTTTTGTGCTGTTCCAAAATTGTATTTAACCTGCTCCTAAAGGTGTTCCAAAATGTATGTAGATTTGCAGACTTTTTATTATAAAGTTATCCTCCGATTTTAGTGAAACTATAAACAAAATGTTTTCTGAATCAAATGAAAAGATCTGCTGACTTATTCCTCTGTAAATTCATCACCTAGTTGAAAGTGTTAAGCTGTGCTTTAGTTGGAGATTTAAATTTGACACTAATCCATGTACACACAAAACTAATTTTAACTAATTTTATTTTGTATGTATTTAACATAGATCTAGTTTATGCTCTAGTATATTCTAGCTGCCAACTCTTTCTGATTTTGAGCCTTTCTTCAGTCTTATTCAAATTATGGGGAGGGGGGAGGGTACCCTTTTTTTATTAGGATAGAATAGCAGTTATGTTTTAACTTTTAATTCTGTAATTACTTGTTGAAGTCATAATTTTTATCTTCCAGATGCTGTTAGAAGAATCCCTGAATGTGAAATAGTATTGAAGTACTCATATTGAATCCAGTGATTGTATTTCATATAAATGTAACAATGTAATACAATTAAACCAAATTTGTAATAATTTGTTGTGTGTTCACTGCCATTGCTTTTATAATTCATTCAAACCTGCATGAGTCTCAATAAGAGATATCTTCCACTTTTTTCAATTCGTAGGCTATTTTTTACTTCTGCAGTTCTGTAATAGTTTAAATTTTTTTTTTAAATTTAGAACGCATCGTAAACTAAAATTTGCTAGGCTGAAGACTACTCTGGACTTGGAAGTTCCATTACTCATGTTTTTATTAAGACTTTGCTTATATATTTTTATTAACTGTTTTTTCTTTCTTTTTTTTTTTGGCCCTCATATTAATTGAACTTTGTTCTAACATACTAATGAGTTTTTCTGGCTTTACTTTCATTTATTGTTCTAAATCTGTTTTCAATAGTATAATAATTCTTGCATAAAATCTATATTAAAAGAATTTTTTTTTCAATTTGAAGTTTTTAAAAGATTAAGTAATTTGTAGCTATTTTGCTGTAAAAGTGAAATTGAAATAAATAAAATCACACTTAAAAATAAATAAAGAAATGAATGTGTATATATATTAAAAAATTAAGAAATGGCTTTTATTTTGAAGTATGTATAAATTATGTTCAGAACAGAAATTTGGTTTTTTAAGAGGTGAAAAAAAAAATCTTTTTCTTTGAATCACCACCCTCCCCCCCTCACCCAGACATTATCTATGGAGGTTAATATGGTTCACCCTCATGCTCTAAACTTCAATTATTTCTTTGCGTTATGGCAAGTCTACAAGAGGGGTGTCTTCTTGGGGGGGCTGACTTGGGTGGTGAACTTTTTAAGGATTCTAACCTGTATTCTTGCTCATGCCTCTAAACCTTAAATAATGGTTTTTGGACAAGACAAAAATGTTGGGTGTATTCAACAAAATGGGCATTGTTGAGGAATTATGAAATAATTGGTTTTGATTTATATTATTTATGTATTGGCCTGCACAAAAATATTTCTTTACCCCTTTTCACAAAAAAAGAAAATCAATATAAAGTAGTTTCCATTTTAGAAATATTTTATTCCTTTTTCTGGGGGGAGGGGAAAGAATAGAAAAATAGGTATTCTCTTAAATTTCCAAACATGATATGTACATTAACAGAGGTTATCAGCCAGGGGTGGCTCCAATGGGGGGTCCGGGGGGGCACGTGCCCCCCCGTCGGGGAACTTGTGACCCCCCATCGGGGCTCTTTGATTTATTCGTCGGGGAATTTTCATAAGAAGAAATCTATATTTTAGCTGAGTTTTAATTTTGATTTTGCGATTTAAAAAAAGTTAATTTTGTAATTTTTAAATACACATGAAAGGCGAATGAGTATTGGAGATTGAAGCGGATATGTTTACATTTCTGGGAAGGGGGGGGGTATATTCCTCAGAACTTCTGAATAATGGCTAAAAGTACTTTCCGTTTTCATTCATCTCTTATCTCTGCGATCCTTTTCATGTCGAGAAACAGCCACTTCCTGCATCTTCCAATACTGTGATGTGTTGACGACGGCGGGGGAGACTTCAAATTCGAATAGTGTATACTTGAAATCTGTGATCCCACTCTCAGGAGGCATTTAACTGGATTTGCAGCAAGACATCAATCTTAAGGTAACAAAAGTGCCAGTCTATTCTTCAAACGACAAATTTATGAGACCACATGTGCGCCCACTTTCTATTCCAGGCTCTTTTAATTGCTTAAACGATTGTGCATTTTGTCGCCGACACCGTAGGAAAGTACAATATGGGT